>NW_010579311.1:67924-88622 GCF_000705375.1 Tinamus guttatus | reverse complement strand
AGCAGTGTGGCACTGCCCTGCTGACCCACAGAGCTACAGTAAAGAGAACAAGTTGTACATTACTGGAAAGAGTCTTGAACTGGGAAATCATGCTAGGTAGACATTGGTGGTCTTTCCACACCACAGATCAGAGTTACGTATTAATATATATTAAATTTGAATAGAGATATCCCTGCAACATATTAGACAAAATCTGTTAAGTATATTTAAAGATATAAACATACATATAATAATATATACTTACAAATACATGTACCATTAAAAAGTACGCACAGTTGACTCTTACATGAACATTTGCACATCCATATTTCCATACATTGCTTCTCTAAAGCTCCAATAAATATTCACCATGATGAAATTCAGTTTTAAAACTGTGGAGATTGGTTAGTGCCTAAGCAAGCCATTATTTGCTGGCTCATAATCATCTTTTCTGTATATTAGAATCACTGATGCATTAATTGCTTGTCAAAATTTGAAACAGTTCACGAGTCACTGAAGATAAAGAAATATTAATGAGCCAATTTCAACAGAATTTAGGTCTTCTTCTAAAAGCTGAAAAAAATATTGCATGTCAGAATTAACTCTTGATATTGAGTATCTCGGCAAATTTGAAATACACTCAAGGCACAGTCAGCAGATCAGAACCGACCAACTAGATCACTATGTTTCAAAGGATCAATGCATCATTCTCTTATCTGACAGAATGACAGATCAAAGAGAGAAAGATTGATTGGCGATAAAAGAGAAATTATGTGAAAGATGCCATAGGGTTAATGAACAGCCTGAATACATAGTCCTGACCCACATTCATTTGGAATGAAATTTTCTTGTTAACTTTTACAGTTTGAAAATGATTCTGTATGAGAAGATCTTAACCTAAAAGCATTACTGCAAACACCTGATCTTAAAACAAACATACTGACTCCAAACATCACAGGTTTAAAAAAAAAAACTTCTTTAATCATCTTCTTTATATATTTATTTTTAACTTAGAAAGCTAGCCTCAAATCACATTTTCATGATTTCTTTTACATGCATGAACAAGAGTGTAAGCACACTCAGTGGCATTGTGTGCAATGTTAGGAAAAAAAATGTGTTTTTTTTACTACACAATCTAAAAAGCTGCTGATGTGGGAGGAAGAGAACAAAGGCAAAGATTTTTCAGGAATATCAAAATAAAGCATCAATCATATAAATCTAAATCAAGTTAAATTTTGTATTAGCCTAAAAGGATGGAGAAAGGAGTTTTCTTCACCCGTTAACTTTTTGTTAAAACTGAATGAAAGATACCATGTCAGCAAATTCAATTTTTCATTTTGAAAGAACCAAAATGATAGACTGAGAGACTATAAACCTGGGGCAATGCCTGTACACTCTTCAAAATCACAGTCTAGAAATGTCATGTAAGAAGTTTCCAATCTTTAAACAGATATTAATCTTGAATTTGTGTATTAGACTTACCACTTGCATTTACCTATAGCTCTGCCTATTTTTTTAAATAATATTTGTGGAAGTAGTTTTTCATCAAATAGATAGATAATTTACATTCCTCTTGTTAATATTTTAAGCTTCCAAACTTACTGACACATACCTGTGTTCACTCTTATCCAATAAAACATAAAGTAGCAGCCCTAAAATTAAACTGGAAACTTTTTAGTACATTTGTTAAAAATAAAGAAGGTAGAATGAGCAGAAGTTTCCACTGACTTTTTCAACGAAAACAAAACTCTGATAAAGCTGTGGTAACATTTTTCAATGTTACTTCAAATGTTTTGATGATTCACATAAAAAAAATACACACATGAAAAATAGGTTTTCATTTTGAGAAAGTCTTTTCAGAAAATGCTACCAAAATGTTGAATCCCCACTTTTTGTTAAACTTGTGAAGAGAATACAAAAAATTAGCCACTAATGCACGTGATTAAAATAAAAACCAACTGTGCTGGAGAAATACATTGCCAAATGCCGCTTAACACAAATGTGTTCATCAGCATAAAAATGGCCAAGTCATTTTTGTTATCATGGTTACTTTTCTAATTTTATATATTTACACCAACCATTGATTTAAGATAACTTCTTACCTGCTCAGATAATTCTGCGCCATTGATCTGGGCTTGTATGAGAGCATCGTTAACAAGTGAATGAAAATTTAAAAGCACGTGCTCGAGATCGTATGTCCCATGCATGGCGCTTGAGAGCTCTTCCAGGGACTGAATATATCCCCGCCAGTGAAGATCCACTTCTGCCAGGTTCGCCAAGCAGCCCCGAACCACGTTGAGGCAGTAGCCCATGCACGGCTTACTCAACGTCAGCCCTTGGCAATGGGGGCAGTACTGCATCCGCAGCAATGCTCTGCTGCAGTCCTTGGAGAAATGTAGGTGATCCGTTGTGTTGATCACTTCGATGCCCAGATTCAGAGCCTGCAAGAAAGTCCGGCTGGGCAACAGGGATCTTCCCATTTGCCTTGCGATTACTTTGGGGATGCTGCCGAAAGGCCTGATATCCCTCGTTGCCATTCGCAGGCATTCGGCATACTCCAGGGAAACGTCCGTCAGACCGGGCTTAATCATGTGGCTGTAGGCTATTGGGAAGAGGGTGTCAAAAAATCTGTTGACAAATTCCTCTGTGCTAACATCTGTGCCAAATATGAAGAGCCCAACATCAGTGAAAAACTCCTGAATGTGCGTAGCAGTCTCAAGAGCCATGTTCCTATATGCATTGCAGAACAGCGTGTTTGTGTAATTCTCAGCCAATTTGATCAGCATTTCAAAGGTTTCTGTAATAAAAAAAAATGTTAAGATCATTAATTTAAGATTAAAACCATTATCAACTGGAGTTAGAACTCATCACATAATAATAATAATATATTACATTTATCCTGAATGCATTTTTGCTAAGATTATTACTTAGTTCTTATGAAGCGATAATCTAGCCACAACCCGCAAGAACTTTTGTGTGCAGGCAATAACACTTTACAAGCTATGTTACAAAGCAATAAATAATCCCTGTATTTCTTGGCAATATAAAGAGAAATGTATAGTACACTATTAAGTACACTATTAATGTATAGTACACTAGTAAGTGTAATACTATACACTAATGTACAGTACACTATTAACAGAATACAAGAAATTCTTACTGTACCTATTTGTAGCTGTACTTGTATATGCAAATACACATTAGCTCTCATATCACTTTTTGATATGAGCTGCAAAATTAGTTGTTCTTAGTCATTCTACTTCAAGTCATTCCTCTTCTCTCTTACCATTTTAAACAGATGGGTAAAAATGATATTGAACAACTGAAACAACTCTTCTGTTTCATTAAAAATGAACAGAGCAGTTCAAGAGCAGTTTGTCTTCTTGTCTTCCATAGGAAGGGGATATATTATACACAGGTGGGAACTTGCTTTTAAGTGATGTTGGTTAGTCTGGCAACTGCTATGGTCAAAGTCATGGGACTTGCAAAACTGCTCCCATTAGGCACTGCGCTTGGAAACTCTCCCCAAGCCTCAGCATCTGAAATACCCATAAAGACTGAAGGGATATGCCTATATGTTGTTTTATGTGACAAGCAATGTGTAAGCATTGTGAAGGTAAACTGAGTAGCATTTATCATGATTTTTAATATACCGGAAAAGCATTATGTCCTGACTTGATCTGCTATTTACAGTGAAAAAAATGCTGGCATTCAAAACAGAGCAAAAAACTGCAAAAATCTCTGCACTTAAGTATTTCCTAGATCTGCCTGAGAAAATTGCACACCAGGGAAGGCAAAGGAGAAATATATAGATCAAAAGGAATTGACAATGAAAATGCTTAGGAACACATTTTAAACATATTGACCCATTTACTTGATGAATATGTCTTGGTAAGTTTCTTTTACTCATTCATTAAGAAAGCTAATACCTTAGCTTTAAAATTCTACTTAAAAACAAAAAGAAGGCAACTTAACCCATTTGGTGTTTTGTATATTTTTGTCTGTCCTCATTTATTTTTTACATTTCCTTTTTAAATGGGACTGTCGCTAACACTACAGTAAAGGAAGAAGTCAATACTGCCCAAACATCATTGGTAAAAACAGGAAGAATGAAATTGTGTTAATCTATGTCAGCCAATTATTGAAGCAATTTGAAGCCAGGTATCAACTCACTAGCTGAAAGGAACAGCAAAACAATTGGAATTATTTTCATCTATTGAGTAAAACAGACAAGCACATCTTTAACATATAGCTACGCACAGGACTAGATGTCTTCTATTGTGATAAAAAACTTGTTAAGGTCAATGAAATGAGTCTCACTGACTTTGGTCAGTTTGAAATTGCACTTTTATGAAGAGAAAAGACTACAAAGATAAATTAAATGTGTCATACTTTCTATGCCTTCTTTGTATCCTCCAGTAAAAATAAGAAACTTGCTTATAATTCTAACTGCCTCTGTTCCTCTGTTATCTATTAACTATTAGTTTCATATTTCACATCACCATGAAGTCGACAGAAGGATTTTTCTACCTTTTTTTTTATTATTCTCTTATTACTCATATAAATGAGAAAAAAAAAGTCTGTTTGCTTACAGAAAAGGGAGTTACATGAGATCTGACCTTTTTTTTTTTTTTTTTTTTTTTTCATTTATTCTGGTAGATACAAGTGCATACCACTCAAAATGAATTTTTCTATAGAATTCCTATGTGATTCTGAAAAGGATTTGATTTGTTTCAAAAGCCAGACACCTCAAGTTTGGATTCTGTATGGAACTAGCTTCCCATCTTGCTCAGTAGACACCTAGGTGATACCATTAAGGGTGCTCAGTTCATCCTATAAGTTGACACAGTAGTGCCAGTGCTCAAGCTCCAACATCAGCTACAATCAGCTATGTTGACTGGAAGCTCTGTGAGTTGTCTGAACCTCAACACCTGTTGCCGTTTGAGATGCCTCCCCAGATCTGAGACATTTGCGCAGAATCCCATATTGGCAGCTGAGCCGATGTGTACAGGAGACCCGTGTCTTTGTAGAGCCACAGATGAGAAAGCACATCCCCATTGCCTAAGACATCCACATAAAGGCAGCTAGTTGAAACAGCATTTTGGATGCTAGTTCGCATGTAGGCTCCAACATGTGGAAAGCTAAAATTCATCTTTTAATATCTTACTGTAAATTTTAAAAATATGCCTCATTTTCATTAGAAGACACAAGGAATGCAAAGAAAGTACCATCTGCTGTGGGGGCTTGATCTAGTTGCCTAAATAGTATTTAATATCATTTTAGATGCCATATAGCTGCCTGCCCAGAAGGGTATGGGAATCCTGCAGGACTAGTGTCACATCTGCCAGCTTCATGTGGATGTTTTGCATTGAAAATGGTACTAGATAACTGTGTTTAGGCAAGTGAATTAAATCCTAGATGCGCACAATTATCACTGACTAAAGAATCCTTCATTTAAAAGCTTGGAGCAGCCAGAATAATAAAGAAAAAAAAAAGAGAAAAAAAAAAGCTCAATTGATTCTTGTATCAGATGGTTTAAAATAATAAAGTGCAAAAAATATTAAAGTCTTCTAGGAAAGTGATTATTTTTAAAGCTCTATATTCAGTCCTTTTCATGGAATTTTGTCAGTGCTTCAGACAAAATTTATTAAAGTCGGCAATGTTAGTAAAATAATGATGTTATAATAATCTCTTTAGAACGACATGAATAGTAAGTTTATGATCCTTTACAAATTTTATTATTGCTTTTTCATAGATAATAACAATAAAGTAGGTAATCTAAAATTCTGTCACAATCCATGGCTGCAGTATGCTATTACCACGAGCACAAATAGTAGATGAAAGAATAAATCATACCGCACATGGATAATCAATAGATTTTACAATGGAGTCTAAACAATAAGAAACCTTCAAAATTGAATTATGTTGCTGATGCCCCAGCAACCCACAGATGAATGGCTACAATAACTCACTGCATGATTTACTGACCATCAGTGCTGTTCTAAACAGTATGTGATAATATTGGCCAATTGTGCTTGTAACTCTGCATCATGCTGGTCAATTTAAGATTTTACATGAAATCTAATTTGCTAATCAGGTTTATTCTACTGGCACCTTTCTTATTAATTACTACCAAAACTATTTCAGAGATTTGTTTTCCCCTTAGAGAAATGACAGGCAGCAAAGAAGACCTATGTTTAGTTGGAATATTGCACAGCTCCTGTGAACGTTACAATGGCAATCTATGTCATTTACAACACTTTCAGAGACTTCAGTGACGAAGTTATGCTGGTTCAATACTGTGAGCATATCATAGGTTTAATGGGCTTCTGTATTTTACAATGCTATAGGATCTAACATCACCAATCTTAAATAATTCAACTGCATAAAATAAGTTGTGAGGTTTCAATCAGTATATATAGAAAAGACATTTTAAATACAACATAGATGAGCCGGACAGCCTTTTTTATTGTTTTTAAATGGCCACATGATTTTTAACTTCTTTTTTTTGGTTGTTGATTTTCATGCACACAGATGTTCACTGCCTCTTATCTCCATCTTTTATGAGATTTGCATGGTAAAAAATCCCATAATCCTGGGGATATCCTTTGCAGCATTACTGTGGATAAGACAAACATTTATCATTGGTGACATATAAACATTATTTTTCTTTGGCTGTACTTAAAATTATGATTTGCACACTCCTAATTCGAAAATCAGAGCTATCAACATATTAGCTGATTTTTTTTCTAAAGAATAGTAATATATTTCTTTCTATTATTTTTGCTAAGAAGAATCAAAACACCACTTTAGAAAAAAATAAATATGTTCTTCTTTATTACATGTTGTGTTTACTCAGCTGATTCTTCATATCAGTCATTCTTCATATAAGTTTGCAATATAGCTTATCTTTCTAACACATTTCTAATTAATCTTAGAGAATTAATTTAGAATAAATTTCTATGGAATCATACTGTTATAAAACTGTCTGCATTTTCTGAAGTTTACCCTTCCTTCTCACAGATAAATGTTCTGTAGAAGCTATATAAGAAGATGTATTGTGTAATTAACTTGTTAACTATTATTAACTTTTGAAACATTTATACTACTTACCAGAAAGATAGTCTAATATATTAAAATTACAATATTACTTGTTGCAAAGTCTTATAATTCAGTAGCAATTCAATAGCCTGTATTATGTATAATGAATTAACTCACAATTAGTTCGACTAAGATACAGAACTTTAGTAAATTATAGCCAGACTGCTTAAAATCCCGCCTGGAACAAAGAACATATTTTATAGGAACACGTCACACTGCACAGTGGATCCAGAAGTGACTGGTCAGAATTATGAAAGGTATTGACCTATAGGAAACAACAAACCAAATGACTAAATTCAAGCAAAAACTGGAAATCCTAAATAATATTAGGAATTAAATTGTGCTTTTAAAAATCTTACAGAACTTTACTAGGCTGGTGTTTACTTGTTGCCAGTTGCTGTTAGTGTTCAATGATCTAATATGTTTTCCACTTGTTTATGGAGAGTCCAAATAATCCTAAACCATCAAACTCTCTCCTAAAAATTTATAGTTCAATCAAGTGTCTTTTGCATATGTAGAGTCCTACTGTAGTCAAGAGGAAGATTAAAGTACAAGTGTCAGGTCAAGTTTACAGCCTAGAAAATAAAAGCAATTCCAAAATTGCAAAAATTGCTAAAATAAATACATCCATCCAGCCGTATCTATTTGTTTAAAGTATACACAATACAGAAATATGTACAGGTTGGAAATTTGGAATATACAAAGTAGTACAGAGTACCAGATAGACTGTAAAATCCCCATACCATTTATCATGGAAGCAAAAGGAGCTGCAGAATAAAATCTTTAAGACATATAAATTACTTATAAATCATGGGGCATTATCTGGTAAGGTTATATGGAAAACAGACTGTGTATCATTAACACATAGTTCAAAATAATCCACCTCGCACTTTAATTGATTATACAGTCACGACTGAAGTCATTGACAATAGGTAGAACAGACTAAACCTGTAGCTCGGTGGTCCAATCGATTTTACATTGCCAAGTGCTAAGGGTATGCGTAGGGATTTACGGTGATAATTACTCATAATTTCAGAATTTGTCGGGTCTTGTCTACTCCTGAATTTATTTTAGCTTGATTTTAGCTCTATTTAATTCCAGTATTATTTGAGAAACTAGCATTCAGATTAGTTGACCATGGTCTTCTGTGACCTGTCTACAATGGCAAACTACCCAGTTTTTAGGAGTTTTTTGACCTTGAAAACATCAAGAACAGATTTTGTGTGGGTCTGGGCCAAGAATAACCACAGTATTTAAGAAAATATGAAAAACACTTCTTAATTTTCGCTTATATTCTTCTACATAAATTCTGTCCCACAAGAATACTGGAATAGTATTTATATTTATGTAGGTAAGTTTTCTGGTTTTGTTGTTGTTGCTTTGTTTTGTTTTTTCATATCCCGATTGATTTTGTTCCCACCATCTAGTTTTCCTTTTTATTATTTGCTAAATTTGTCGGACTGTTTTCTAGATTTTTCTGCTGACAGCAAAGGCATCCATACTTTTCAATGCGGGTTCCTTCTCCACATAAACAAACTCTTGTATTTTTTATCACTTCCTCAGTCAATAGTTTCTTCTCCATATTATAATTACTTTTTTTGTCTGACTTCATTTTCACTAGAGGAAGAATTTTTATGTCCACCTCATTTTCCTTCTTCCACATATTCTCCCAGGAAGCTTCTTGTAAGCTGCAAGGTATTTCACGATCATTGTCTGAAGTATCCAAATTGCAAATCTGTGCATAACTGGAGACATTTAAGTTGCCCATATTCCTTCTGAAATTCTCTTTCATAATGCTAACCCTGTCTGTGCTCATACACTCAGAACTCTACCAAAATCTTTTTGTGTCCTTTTGAACTCTCTGATTTCAAATTATTCTCTTTACTACACAGGCAAATCTTTTGTAAGCAGAATATTTGCAAATTCTGCATATATCATGGTCTGGAATATGACTGGAGTAGCAAACAGAACACAGGAGGGAATCATGCATCTGACCTCTTTTTTATCTGAACTGTTCCTGACAATTTGCTTATACTTGCATGTTTGCATTTCACCACATAGGAAGAAGAGAAATTGAAGCTCCAGCAGCAACTGCCCAAAATTTGGCAATGCACCTATCAGCTAAATACCATGCCTGCATACTTGACATTACTTGTAATGCACACGAAAAAGTACCCCAGGGAATTTTTAACTCTGGGTCTGAAAATAAAATATAGTTTATTGAAAAATCTCAGTATAGAAATAAAGCTCTTAAGAAAATTACAATATTTATCATCATCTTACTATATTTACTAACACAAATAAAAATAACTGTTTTTTTTAAATACCTAATCAATTCACGAAATAATTATGGCAAAAAGTTTAAAATGTTACTCTAGCTTTCTTTCAAAATCACACAACAAAGTTGTTTGAAAATCTCTAGACACAAAATGTTGTGCATCATTTACAAAAGATTGGTAAATTGACAATAATTTACGATAGCTATTTTTACACATTTGCCATAGCAAATAGAGAAAGTGGATTATCTTAAATGTATAAGAAGGGCATTCTTTGAAAAGGGGAGCTACAATGTAGAGCAAGATGATGCTGAGATAAGAATGCCAAAAAAAATGAATGAATTAGTAGGATAAAATTCATCTCACATAACTTTAGACATCTATATGCGACAAGTCACCCGAAGCTCCCTTTAAGTGAAGGGAGAAAAATAACCACTTTTGAGGTGTGATTCATCTGTCTGACTTTAGATGTCTACTTTGGTTCAGATGAATTGTTCTCTGGAAATGCCTGTTCTTCTGCCTTGACTATAAAGTGATGTTAGAATGAATAGCTCAAATGTAGACATCTACATTCAGTTAGGGTGAATTGCTGAGAATTTTATAAGGAATAGGTTTTAAGAAAGAGTGTCATCAAAACTAATATGATACTGTGATTTGTATGAATAAAGAACCAAGAGTATCATTTATGCAAACCTTCCTTTCTTCTGAACGTCTGGGAACATGTTTTTCTTACAATGAAATATAGAATATGTCTGGTTTCTAGAGGATCGCAGGAGCTTCATGACTTTACAGGGTAACCTTTTAAAAAGTAAGTATTAGAGAATCACAGAGGAGTCACACATGAAAAGAAAGAACAAATTTAGGAAGATTGCCATAAAGCTATCATCATTAACATCAGATGAAGATTGGCCCTTATGCTTGAAAGCTTAGAGTCTGATTCTTTTTTTTGTTTTCTCATTTATCCCAATTTTATGCTCAACTTCAGTCAACTTGCTTTTGATTTATACAGGTACAAGCAAAATGATAATCAAGTTCTATCAGATGCAACCTTATGGATTGATATTTCTTGCACATCAAACAAGCAAATATATTCATTTTGTAACACTGAAAATTTACTTTGACAGCCATCCAAAAGGCTGAGGAATTCCACAAGATGATGCCAACGGTTGTCACATTAACCAATCAGAGAATTCTGAGCAGTTTTATTACTTAAGATATGATCGGATGTCATGGATTTCAAAGACCCTCCAAAAGAGTTTGGTAAGATATTAAGGCATTTATTATCTTTCATGTCACTTCATATTTATTGAGAAAAAAAAAGTGAGAAAGTAATTCACTGTTTAAAGCTTTCATATCTTCTCTGGAACTTTAAGAACAAGGAATTCTAATTTTGTATCTGTATTATAATAACATGTTGACATTTGTCTTATGTTCCTATTTAACTACTGGGCATACAGAAGAAAAAGCATGTGCCCTTCTGCATAGCTCTGATTATAGACATTATTATGAGTGATATATGCAAGATACTGCTTAATGTAGATGATGGCAAAAACATTTTGCTTTATGCCAGATATTTCATCATTTGCTTAACAGAATGCTGTAAACAATAAGCAATGCATTTGAAGTATGTGCTTTCAAGTTTCAGACAGATTAATAAATGTACTATTTCTAACTTGACAAGATAGAAACTCTGAGGAGGTGGATAATCAGGAAGACAAATATGCCCTTTCACAATTACACAATTACAAAACAGCACCTGACAGAAAAAAAAATAAATTGGCTAGAAAAAAAGGCATATAAAACCAGTTTTATTATATAAATTTATCAGATTTAAGTGAAATTAATAAGAATATTTCAGCACTATTTCTCAAGAAGGGGACACTTTGCAGAAGGATTCACTTACACAGAAAACTTTGTGTAGCTGCCCTTTATGATAACAACTTAGGAGCACATATTGATCTGGATTTGAGCAGTCCATTCTACTTTGACTCCTTATTTTAACAAAACTCATTTCTACATTAACTCACAATCTACTCTTCAGAAACAAATATAACACATTTTAAATGATCCATGATTGCTAGTAGCTTCAGCAGTGATCTCTAGCTCCACTTGAGATTCACACACACTTTCCAGTGCCAATACAGCCAAGAACAAAAACGGATTAATCCCATTCACTTGCATTCCTTTTGTTCCTTGCTACTGACATTTTGCTATGCTTTTTTTTGTACAGATATCTAACCTTGCAACAGAAGCTCTTGAGGTGTAAAGTTCTGGGTATGGGCCATAATGTTATTTAAATAGAATGCCTTTTACCATGAAAAAAGGTAAAAACGCACTACATATGTTCCCAATGTTCCCACACATTCTGTTAAAATAAGTGATCATATCTACAGAGGTCAGAAGCATCTGGTGGAGGGATGTTTCTCCCTATACTTTCTGTGTGAAGAAGGAGCGAATTAAGACGCCACTGTCTTTCCAAGCGTCCTCTAACTCACATGAGACGGAATGGCAATGACCAACGGAAAATCCCCAGCTGACTTTTCAGACCAGCTCTCTAGCATCATAGCACCAGAAAGCAAGGAGTCAATACCTAGATTTCTGCATGCAGTCCAAATATGTGGCCAAGATGCATCCTATTGTATGCAAAATTTGGAAGGCCTCTTCTTTAGCATGAACCCTCTCTAGTAGCAATTTTCATGAGATTTTCCCATGAATTACCATCTCATGTTTGGCAAAATGCTTCTTAATGATTACCAAAGTTTAATTGGAGCTCATTTCATGGAACCAAGAACAACAGATGTTAATTTAAATGTAAATCAAATCTGTTGTGTGATAAGTGTGAGTACTTATATACACGGATTTATGAAATTATTACATTGAGTTTGATATCTTAATGTTCCTTAACCTTCACCAAATTGTTTCCAAACATAAGAAAGGTAATTTCTCTTTTTTTTTTTTTAAAAAGCTACTTTTTTTATATTTTGAGCAATCATCAATACATTATCTAATTTTACTATATGTATTTACTGAGGAAATTCAGACTTTCACCATATGACTATTTGCAGATGCCCTGCTAAACCCTGGTTTCACAGCTCCTGCTGCATTGGTCTCAACCTGTATATTCTAAAGGCACGTCATGGTTTTCAGAAAGGAGCTGGAGCTAATAGCTGCTGGGAAGGTGTGCTTCTTCCAAACAATAACCTCAGTTATTCCCATCCTGTAACACAACTCTGCTCTATCATGCTATAGAGCAGACTTGCATGACTCAAAAGTTTTCTGGGGTTCCTGCCCACTTCCATCTGTGTACCCCACATTATGTAGCACTGGAATAATGAAATTATATGGAAAGTCAGGGTTAGAATGGATTTGAGATATTCTCTATTTTATCCTTTAAGTCCAGGGCAGTTTCAACAATGTCTGTGATCTCACATTTTAATAGGTTTGTCTAACCTATTCCTGCACACTAGATGTTGGATTAGAAATATTACAGATGCACAGTAATAGAGGGACCACAACTTCCAGGAAAATGGTTCCCATGCTTCTCTATCCTCATAAGAAGGACAAAGTATTTGCTTCTTCCTTCAGTCTGGTACTTCAGATGAGATCCTCCTCACCTACCTGCAGACATCTCCAAATGTCTGCATGACCGAATACTAAAACAGATGTCTACAACTCAGCTAATCAGTACAGAGGAATGAGGATGATTCACTTGACCTAGTTGAGGTGTCCACATGGAATATGATGAATCATACTACTCTCTAATTATAGAGACGAAGAGAGTGATTATCTCAGAGAAGATATGTAAAGGTAAGTGATGAATTACAGTCATGAAAACTGCTAATATTTCCTTTCCCTTCTTTTTTAAAATGAGCATGTCCACTCCCTTCAATTGTAAATAAGGTCTAACATGCTTGCCTGTGGTCAAAGTTAATTTTAAGCACTTCCAAAGAACAGTCCAAATTGCCTGAGTTGTCTAAATTTCATGTTTATATGAATATGGTATCTGGTCCCAAATTCACATATAGCTGTACTAACTAAATAGATAGTGCAAAAAGGTTTTTAAGCCTATTTTGCAATAGCATGGCTTCTCTAACTCATCTTCACCTTGGTAGACATTGAGGTCTCTATATCATTTTAAATAGAAACTCTACTGAGTCAGTCCTTCTCCAGCCTTAGACTCTGCAGTTGCTTATCTCTACCTAAATGTAGAATTTTCACAATTTCTTGACGAATGGCATCCCGTTATTTTTAATTCTTGTTCTATTTGCCAATCTACACACAGGCCCTTACTGCCCTCTCTCACTTGGTAAGAGTGTACTGTTTATTCCATCATTCAACACAACAATAAACACAATGACTGTATATTTACCCAAGAACTTCAACTGAAGTGCCTGTTTTGACTTGTTCTTCTTTGATGTGATATTGTTCTGCAAGGTTTGTTTCAGCTGTATAAATCTATCAACTTTCTGTACACCATGAGCAATTATCACTGGTTGTTTAGGAACCGTGGAAAAAAATACCATTGCAAGAATCATTGTGGATCAATTGGAAATATGGGATCTAGAAAACCTTCACCTACAGGGAGAAAAGATGACTATTTTTTTGGAAAAATGCACCATAGCATAAACCACTCTACTAAGCAGACATAGGTCTGTGAACACTCATATTATAGTCATATGTCTTTAAAGAAGGCACAAATGAAAAAGGACTCAGAGGAATAGTGAAAAAGGTGAAAAAACACAGAAAGCAATATTTTTATTTTTTATTTTTTTTTCTTCCGCATAGATTGTTCTCTGCTTAAGCTTAGCTGGTTTTATCTTTTCTAAATCTGTAACCAATAACAATACAATTTAAAAAATGGCAAAGTTTTGATTTCATTGTGTCTTTTAGCTGTTGGTCCAGTAGGTTGTATTTCATGCATCACTGATAATTTGCTGCTATAATCCACTAAAATCTGTAGCCTTCAATTTTTTTAAAAAAAGTCTTGGGTTTAAATTTCTTCTGGATGGACTAGTTCATATAAATACAGAAGACATGACTGTAAATTGAATTTTCTGTTAATAATGTTTTGAGATTGAGAGAAAAATAAAGTTGCTTGTATTTTTCTATTTTCTTAAAAATGACTATTTATTGTATTATAATAATGAGACCGATTCTGCAAGAGTCGTCTTTTCAAAGTATAAATCAGTATTAATTTCACCTAACTTTACCCATCTAAGCATTAAATGCTTGGTCTACACTAGCTATTTGGATAATCAGTGAGTTCAGATGGCCACCTACTCATATTTTCTCCCTGAAGGAAATCTATGTTCACTGATTAATTAAAAAATGCTTTAGCTGTGCAAGTCATAGTTTCCACTCAGACAGACACCTTCAAAGGGCAATTCATCCAGATTATGGCAGCCATCTACATTCAGATGAGTGAATTGCAACTTGGAGTTGCTTTTCTTACTCTATCATAGACTAAGAGGAACCTAAATGAGGAGATAGATTAAACACAAATTTAGCAAACTTTACATAGCTAAAATTAGAAAAGATTAATCCCACTCATAGGGACTGTAAATAAAACCATGTTTAGTCCTAGGTAGTTTAAATACTAAGCTTACCTACCCCATGGGTTTTCAAATTACTTTAAATAGATTTTCTTTACATTTGTAGATTGAATTAAAATATGGAATATTGTGCAATAAAGATTCCCAAAATGTAGGAATCCTGTGGGGCAAAAAATGGTAATATTTGCTCCTACTGTCTGTACTGATTTTGTCAAGCACTAATGATTTGGGCTGTCACTGACAATTTTGTTCAGTCAAATCTTGAAACACTGGATACCATTGGAGGAAAGACAAAGGAAGATATCCTTTTATAGATATCCTATTAAATGCATTCTGCCAGGTCAGTGATTTTCTATTAAATAAATCTTAACAGCTTTGGAATTTGGCAATAATTGTATATATTTATGATTAATATGTTCATATCTAACTTCAGTGACTGTGTTGCTTGACATTAGTTATCAAAAGTGATTTTAAAATACCCATTTCTGATTTGAAAAGTGCCAGAATATTGTTATTTCAATTTTTTTTTCCTAAAGAATAGCTCTACTATAACAATACGATTTTCTCCAATTCATCCCATAGTAATAGGTAACTAGAACACAAACACTTCAGTGGCAATAGCCTGTGCCATGTTCGTTTTATACAAGCTACTTTTTCCAGTAATCCATCACTTTCATTGCAGTCCAATATGAAATGACTTTCTGAACTATGCTTTGTTTCTAAAAAAATACATTCCACATTAAGCATTCCAAGAAGGACTTACCTTCGGGTCTGGCTGTGTGACCTTATTATACCTGCTCATTTCCTAAATCTCTGTGGGACACAATTCAGGCATGTAGAAAATTCCCTATCCCAGAAAACAAACTGCAATTCATGTCCCTAACAATGTCCATGATCAATACACCTCAGAGATCAAGACATGATGGTAGGCAGCAACTTGATTATTAAATAATAACACTTGAATTTTTCAGGAATGCTTGTATGCTGAGAGAGTTGGCAATACATATAGACTTCTAAACAGTGTCCTAGCATCTTGAAGGTGAAAGAAAGCCTTTTTTTTTTTTTTTTGGTGCACTGATGCTGTGTGCTCACTCTTCTGACTTTGCAAGAAGACTGCAAGTTTTACTAATACTTGCCAGCAGCTTTTAACTTCTTTGGAAAATGTAGAAAAACAGCACCTAATTCTTCAAAGCACTTCCTGTTCTGATCATGCTTGCCTGAGTGAACTTTTATTTAAAAGCCAATATCCCAAAGATATTCTGACAGTTAGTTATGTTGCCTCAGCTGGCAACAGGCACTATGTAATGTATTGTTAATGTGCAAGTGTAGCCAAGGTTGTGGCATCCATTTATCTCATACACCGGTCTCCAGTACAGTGTGGTACAGGATAGATAGCCCAGTTCCAATAGTGTGAAACAGATAACGGTCTACAACCAGATGAAAAATTACCCAGTAACAGTTTCTGAGTTCATATGGAGAAAAATGTTGCAAATCACAGTTGGGTTAGGTCACTATTTCTGCTTCACAATGTAGTCACTTTCTGATTCTTGATCTAACAGGCCACGAGGGAAAATGAACTTGGAAATCTCATACTGTTCACACTGATAACAAAATCATTGCTCTTTCTTTGCGCTATGCAGCAGTCTGATCCTTGAAACACATAGGAAATTTATTTTTGCCCTATGTTGTTGGAAGCCAGGAATTACTTCCTCCTCCTTACGTCCAAGAATGAAAAACTGATGATGGAATGGCAACTGAAAAGATCTGGGATCAAATGCTGAAAAGAAAAATTACTGCATTTTCAAATAATGTGTTTAAGTATTGTTCCTTAAAGGAAGCATCAATTTTTTGGAGGAATAGTGACCACAGTGTTCTCTTACTTAGGAGGCAGGAAAGAAATCTATTTCAGAGAGTGGAGTTTAAAAAGTTGCCAAAGATGTTATAGTTTCAGCTGAATTTTCATGCTAAATTAGTCAAAACCAGCAAAAATAGTTGAAAATAGTCAAAAAATGTAGGAAATGTTTTCAATTGTCTCATGGCAAAGGATCCATGTACATGGATCTCCTACATTTTACACAGTATCAAAGATTACTGCACACAATGAGACTCTGAGTTCTGTAGGAGTCTTCAAGAAAAGCTGGGGTTGATACAGTATTTTGCAGTGAGCCTAATTCTTCACACTCCTTGAACATCCATGAGATCCAGTATCTGGGATGGGAACCCCTAATTTCTATATGCCACTAATATTGGGCACAAAAAAAATAAACTTGATAGAAATAAGGTGTTTCTATGTATTTTCAGAAGTAGGCTCTCTGACTACTTTCAGAAATTTAGAAACTGCAGCAGCTACAGAGTTAGCTGCCAGCTAAATGCGCATTTTCAGATTACAGTTCTGGATGTATACAACCAAATTTTGTTTAGCTTTTGGTATTCATTATCAAAGATAAACTTGCAAATGAATCATCCAAAAATGTTCCTGACATCACATAAAAGTACTCATCAGCTGTATGTATTACTTCTATTCACGTGCAAGAATGTTTGCCAGTTTACAGGTTAATACAGAATAAAAGCTTAACCAGACTGACACACATCACACTGAAATTTGTGCATCAGATATTAATATGGGAAAGACGCTTCAATCCAGGAAGGTGGATTTTTAGCTGCCATGTTTGGTGTTTATTTGCTTCTCTGGACATAGTATCTTGAAACCAATTTTCAAAAATGATTTATAGATTTAGAGGTCTTACATTCACTGAATGTCAAGTACTAAAGTCTGAAGTTAAAGCAGCACAAAAACTTCTTTTGAAATTCATTTTTTTCTTACTATGGGATAATCAACAATAAACATCAGTGACTTATCATAGTTACAGTGAGTGATTAAATGGCACTTTGAAGTACGTATTTTACTGAGTGAACAAGTTAAATTGCTTAAATTCTTAAAAGCTACCCAGTATAAGACTGAAATACTAGACCCTTAGTTGTGTTAACAGAAATTAACAGTACTTTATAAAAAGAAGTATCTACAACAAAACAATGAAGCTTCTGGATCATGTAAAACTGTCATTTTTTGTTTGTTTGTTTATTTGTTTGTTTGTTTCAAGGTGAAGTTTTACTGCATGTTTCAAATGAGTTTAAATACTAAGAATAATATCAGATGCTGTTAAATGCCAGGAGATACTCATATTATATGCCCTTGTGATACAGTATTGTACTGAATCTGTTTAGAAGATGTTTTGCTAAATGAATGAGTTACAGTGGAAAATTATTTTCTGAGATAGGAGATTTCAGTGTACGATACGCTATTTAGCAATGAGCACTGGGGGCCATACAGAATCAGATGAAGACATGGAAATAAAAGTAAAGAACTAAATATTTTCCACAATAATCTGCAGGGTAGTTTGGACTTATAAATAATATTGGGAATTGGGAAGTCTTAAATTCCAGGCAGTCAAACTGGATTGGATGATTGGTTGTAAAGACTTGGACGAGACTTCCATTCGTACTCCTCTGTAATGCTGGGATGATGTACATACTTGCACAAGAAGGATGCTGTGAGGATTACTTATTATTTGATGACCATGCTTCATATATTAAATACTGTAAATATTCCAGCTGCTACTGAGGCCATTAAGTCTGTTGGAAACATCACTGATATTACAACTTTGTTTTCATATCACAATAACAAAGGTAAACATCCTTGCATATGTTAACATTACATTCGTTATTATTGACTGATTACTCTAGTAATGTCTACAAATATGAGGGACTCAAGATGGGGAGCTATAACAGAAATCATCCAGAAATCACACAGATAATTCAAAATTGAAATTAACTAAATGACATTTGGGAAAAGAATATAGTGAACATACAGACTATCCGATAGTTTCTTTGGATAGTCTGATTATAATTTGATATGCAAAAAGCAAAGCAAGAAACCTACACCTTAGGAAAGAAGACAGCAAGAGTTGGGGGTCAATGTCCATGCAATTCTTAGAATGGAAAAATGGGGAGGAAGAACAAAAAGATAAACACAATAAATGCAAGGGAAAAGAAGAAAAAGAGAGAGAGAGACCTCAGGAAATTCAGAAAGAACAAGTTAAAGAAGTGTTTAATGTGTTCCCATGTGATTTTACTTGTTATTTCACTGATGAAGAAAATGTATTAATAATGTGACTGAAAATTACCTAATAGAAGAGTTGGAAACTGTGTGAGACCATCTTTGTAAGCTCAATGTATTGAATTATTTCATACACAAAAAGAACATATACATAAAATGAAGACTAGTCCAATAACTAAGATGATGAAAAAAAAAACAGAAATACTAGTAACATGTAAAGACATAATCAGAAAAGTGGAAGCACAAAATGTGAAATAACAAGCAAGATAAAATAATGCAAGATAAAAAAAAATCATGAAGTACAAGTTGCAGGAGGAAGACAAAGGAAAGACTACTCAAGAGGGAAACAAGTCATCAAGGGATGGCACCAGCAAAACCCTAAATGTTTAATGCATTTTCTACTTCAGTCTTCACTAAAAAGGTTAGATGCAATCAGGCAGATAATGCAATTAGCATGAGCAACAAAACAGTAAAAACTTAAGGCAAAAAGAAACATGTTAGAGAATACAAATTCAAGGCAATCATTTAACATCAGGCAGGCTTGTTGCAGTTCAGATTGTTCTAGAGAATTTGCTGAAGCAATTTCAGAAGCATTTTGAAAACTCATGGATGATGAATGAGATCACAGAAGACAGGGAAAAAAAATCAAACAAA
The DNA here is from genome assembly GCF_000705375.1 of Tinamus guttatus. The sequence continues at coordinate 68,943 of NW_010579311.1, read as the reverse complement.
TTACCTATCTATTCCTAAAATGGGAACTGAAAACAGCTGGAAAATTTATGAGTCAGCCTAACAGTCATTGTGCCTCAGGGGGCCCCTGAAGGGACTCCTGGGGGCCCATGGCCAGGCAGGGCTTGGGTCATGGTGGGGCTGGACGCAGTACTGCTGCAGTTTAGCAGGGCAGTAGCTGATGATCACAGGCTGGCAGCACCCTTGAAACTCTGACACTTGTACTCATTTCCCGAAAAATGCTGCCATATCTTATCAAACAAATAGTAACCTCCAGCAAAATATACGAGCCTACACAAATTTTCAAGAAAAAAAAATTGTGCTAGTTTTTATTAGCATGAGCGTGAAAGAGAGAACGTGTATAACAAGATGTGCAGAGACTTAATATCTCATATATAAAGTTTAAGCATCTACTATTATTGTAACATTCTCAGAAATTGCTAGGAAGATGGTCTAAATTTACTTACTCTTATATGCAAAATTAGTTGGAAAAACAAGAAGAATATATTGATTTGAGCTCCCTGAGGATCTACAGTGGACCTAGTACTAATAAATATTTTCCGTAACAATAGTGAGATAAAACAGAAGTGTGCTTATGAAAACTGAAGGTGTTGCTGAGATAAAGAGAGCTGTAAGTAATTTTACTGACGGAACTAAAATTCAGAATGACTCAGTAGGTTGGATACATATTCAGTAAAAGCAGAATGAAATTCAAGAAAGAGAAATAACATATACTACAGTCAGGCAAAAGTAACAATGAGACAGATACAAGATCTAGAATAACAAACTGCTTGGAAAAAAAATATACCTGGGGGCGTTACTGGCTACCAAGTTCAATACAAGTTTGTCATGCCACATAGGAAAGGCAGAGTATACGGTGGTCTATAAAAAAGAGCTACAGCCTATAAAATATGTGAATTATCTTTCTCAAGAGAGGCTGTGGAGTCTCCTTCTCTGGCAACCTTCAAAACCTGCTTGGATGCAGTCCTCTGCCACATGCTCTAGGTGACCCTGCGTGTGTG
>NW_010579311.1:0-67636 GCF_000705375.1 Tinamus guttatus | reverse complement strand
CAAGGGGAGGAAAGGGGGGATCAGCGCATCAACTGATCCAGAATTTATGATGGATTCTTCCCTCTCACTTCTTAGTCTCTTCAGGCAGCGTCCCAGCGCGAGGGGAGGGAAGGGGAATCAGCCTGTCGACTGACCCAGGAGTTACGATGGATTCTTCCCCCCCCAGACTTTGCATCCTTAGTTCACCTTTTATACTTTTCTTTACATTCAGGTGGAGCTTGGGTGATTAGAGTCATACTTAATATTGTTCTTGATTGGTGAAAAAGTTTCTCGCTTTCATTTAAAGGCACAGTCAACCGAAAATCTAGAGCACATGCTCAGTGAGGGGTGGTCATACCTCAGAGGTGGGTAACTTTTGGGATGGAGGTATGGTTTTCACATTATAATGAGCAAAGTTGAAGCAAAGTTCATCATTTGCCACCTTTCCTGGCTCAGCACCAGACTTGTTATCATATATCTACCATTAGACAGCTACTGTGCGGCTTATCAGCAGCCCAGCACAGGGAGTGCAACAGAGTTTGGCCGCGGTGTCTTCACCCCGCTCCATCCTCCATTACTCCCCTTTGCAGCTGTGAGGAGGGCAGATTGCGCTGCCCAGGGAACTGTGGAGGAGCTGAGTCCATGCGTACCAACCATCCTGGAAGTGGCAACTGTGTAGCACCCCAAGCAGGCCTCTGTAATGCCAAAACTTCTGTTAGGCCCTAGTTTTCCTCTCACTTCCTGCTTTCAAACAATTCTTCCACAAACACTTCTTCCACAGTGTGCAGGGAGGTTGGACTAGATGATCCCTAGAGGTCCCTTCCAACCTTCCAGTATTCTATGATTCTATAATGTAGCTGGCTTTAAATAGTCTCTGGTTGGAATATTATATTTGATTTTGGGCACCAGAATTGAAAAGAGATGTGGGTTATCTAGAAGGAATAGAGGGCAGAGCAACAAAAACAATCAGGGATGATGATGTAAGTCTGATCTGCCATGAAAAATCTAAGTAAATGGGCTGTTGAATACAGCCTAAAACTGTGGAAAGAGATGATAAAAGGTAATTGCAGAGTGGAATAGAATAAACTAATCTTCATGTCCACTGTGGATAGGACAAGTAATAACAAGCTTTAACTGTGACAAGGGAGATTAATTTAAACATAAAAATAAGCTTACTAGAAGTGATATATAAATTCTAGAAACAGATTGCTTTATGAGGCTGCAGAGCTTCCATCAGTATGGATTTTAATAAACAAGTTAGAGAAAAGCTGTTGATTTTTGTCTGTTGTGTTCTGTTATCACTGTAATTCTGAAGAAAAAAGTCTGCCTTGAAAACATTACCCAGTTTTTGCTTCTTGGACTGTTTGGTTTTCTGACTTCCTTAGTTTCCTGACATGCTTGATGCCTCGTGACCAATCAGGTGGGAAATCTGGTGATCCATAAGACTAGCCAGAGGTAGGAAATTTGTGAGGAAATACTGAATGCTGGTCACAGTCAAGGGAGATAAACCAAGATTAGTAGATGAACTATCCAACAACCCAGCAAATACAGACAAGAGTCTAAGTAAGCTCAACAGTCTTGGATAACCAGGACATCTGACAAAAAAAAAAAAAAAAAGGACCATTAAGCATGGAGAATCATAGGATGAGAAGAAGTTTGAAAGGTCACTATTAAACAAGGAAAAAAATAAAGTATGGAAGTCAAAGTTCCTATAGACTTGAGTAGACCAGTTGAAGATGGAAGGAAAAGAGGCAAATGGGTGAAGGTGTCTCAATCAACATGTTCTTGCGGAACGTGTAATTGCCACTGGATCAGCATTTTTCATTAAAACTGCCCCCCACACCAAAATATTGGAAACTAACTTTCTGCAATAGAATTAAATCTCAAAAATACTATCTTCGCTGTTCTTTTTCTTTCAAAGAAAAACTAACATTAGGAAAAATATTTCTCTGAGATATTTCATATACACTCATATAAAACTTGTTCTAGCTAGGAATTAAGTTTTTTTCTTTCTTTTTCTGTATGACAGGAGTCTCAGGTGAATGAGAGTTATACCTGATGAAAGATAGAAATTTAAAAAGTGACTGCTAGTGACTGCTATCTCTATGTATTGAGGGTTCAAAAGAAGTGGGATGAAGTCTTGGGACAAAACACAATTGGAAACTTGATGTGTTTAAGTCTGGGCAGATGTCAGGTAGCTCTAGAGTCTCAAGTAGGATGGCATTTGGACTAAGCTGTAAGAAAGAGAGGTTTGAGAAGAGTTCTAGGGCTTAGGTATAGAAAGACCTACGATTCAGAAACAGTAGGATAAGGAGTCCTATTGGAGAGTTATTGGACCTCTGTGCTGAGAAGTCCTCAAGGATTTGGAGGTAGCAGGTGTCGCACTATTTCAGTTCTGAACAGAAAAATTACAGGATGGGAAAAGCTCTGGGTCAAGAGGAGTTTTGAAATCTGAACTTTGATGAATGGACAGTTCATAAACAAGCACAGCTCCCCCAGTGGCTGGCACAGAGCATCCTTTTACCTCTCTTCCACATTTCTCTTCTTTTCCTTTTCCTTTTTTTCTTTTTCTCTTATTTTTATTCTTATTTACATTTTAATAAGAATATGGTAGCTTTACCTGACAAAAGGTTCTGAATTCCACTCTAACAGAGATGCCTAAATTTTAAGAGCTGCAGTGCTGAGTTATAATATATTTATGAGGAATATTTAACTCCCCTATGTTTAGGCATCTATGTGTATAAACATCAAGATTTGAGCAAGCTGTCTAACCTCTCATTATGAAGAGAAATATAAATTCCTGAAATGTGCAACCAAAATACAGTAGATCAGTCATGACCTACAGATACCCAATTCTCTTACCAACTGTAAGAATGACTGTCTCAGATGTAGACACCTGCACCAAAAACATCTATGGTTTAATGAGATTAATACCAGCCCTCTGTGCTACAAAACTACCTTTAAAAAATTTATTCATACATTAGTAATGAAGCCATTGCCCCAAAAAGTATTCCTGTTACAATTAAGTAGGTATATTTTCATGTTTACCATAAGAAACGAAGAAACACCACTAGAATCATAGAATCATTATGGTTGGAAAAAAAAAACATCGAGTCCAACTAGATTATCTTCTTCAAATACATGATGAAGGATCACTTTTTTTTTCTTAATTAAAAAATATATTATTATGCTCATATTTCTATAGTAGTCTGATTGCTACATATAATATTCTGTCCATAAGTAGCTCTTAACACTTATTTAAATATTTACCAAAGAAGAAAAATTTAAAAAAAATCTGTAAATAGGACTAGGCTGAGATTTTTTTTCTACCAAGAAAAAGAACTTATCAGTTATAATGGAAAAACAAAAGATGGTTAAAGCACTTCACTAGCCTATTTCACTTCTCAGAAGCTATCAGCTAGAATGGGATAGAGACTTGCTTCAGATCCTTATTCATCCTGGGGCCGCAGAACAGCTACAGTGGGCATTTTACAGGAAGTATAAAACACCTCCCAGTAGTGGTTAACCTCAGAAATATGAGAGGAGTGTGGTCTCTATACATTCACAATTACCAATTTAACTAAACTTCAACAGAAAATGAAGACTTACTACAGCATGTAAATAGATAATAAGGCTGAATGCAATTTCAGTACAGATGAACTTATTAGTTTTGGTATAAAGAAGAAATATGTCCTATTCTTTTTATTGACCATTTCAAACTGTAAAAAAACTATTAAGTTTCCTGTATCTTCCAAATTGTTTAATCAATTTTCACTAAACCTGAATAATTATAATAAGAAAGAAGTATTAAGATAAACCTGATTTCATACATAGTTTTTTCATGGTAAGAGAATCTAAAGAAACATGAAACTATTTTGCACCTCTTGAACAGGGAATATACCATATCCCATGCAACGTGGATGCAACAAGAATTTCCAAATAAGTTAAGAAGAAGCTATTTGAGACTTTTAGGATTAATTCAAAGATTAAGAGCAGATATTAGTGGTAGTATTTTCAAAGTCATCTCTATCTGGTCTCCTGCATTATGTATGAATTTTCTGTCTAAAATATTTATACTTACTTGTACTTTGCAAATATGTAAATTTCTTTGGGTGTAAAACTTTATATCAGCAAGGTTTTTGCAGACGGTTAGTATCTTGGATTAAGCCAGCTCGAAATAACAAATAAATTTTCAGTCGCACAATGTCCATTTTATGGACATAATGAGGTATTATTTTTTTAATAGTAAGAAATATTAATTATTATTAAGTCTTCACAAGTTCTGATCATTTGCACATTATGTAGCATGAGCACATCCACATAGAATGGATTCTGAGACACCTTTGTACTGATGAGGACAAAGAAGGTATACTTTCTTCTTAGTTGCGCAACCACAGTTCCCAACTAAAAAGATAATATAGCTGAGAAAAATGATAGCAAAAACAGAGAAGACAAACTATAACAAACAGCTGAATATATGCTCCATGTGTTAATTATTATGTTAAAAAGAGTGTATTTAAGACTGGGAAACATGAACACAAACTAATTAAAAGACTAGGACTGAGAAAAATGTCAATGCTCTAAATGGACAAAACATTTATTCAAAGTCACCAAGATAGGAAAGGCAAGCTCATCTCTTTTCTAACATGCCCTGGTAAATGGGTAACAATGAGTATACGCGTGCGTGCGCACACAGACACACATAAACAGAATACACACTTGTGTATATAATCTATTTCTGACATTAGCAGAAATGCTTATGAATTAAAGGTAATGTCAAATTTAGTACTCTAACGGCATTTTGAAATTTGACCCTAAAACCCATCAAATAAGTGTGTCTAGACAACTACTAAATTAGAGATACTTTATACACCTGAGAGTGCACCTATGTGCACTCCCATGAAAAGACAATGAGCTCCTTGTGAGAAATGGGGAGCATGGACCAAGAGCCTGCAAGGTTCTTCTACTGAGAGCTAATTGTAGATGAAACCACCATCTACTGTGCCACTGCTTTATTCAACTTACAGAGTTTATATTTAAGCATTTTCTCCCTATTCCTTAGATAAACCTAACTATTTGGTTTAATGTTTTGAACCTAGCTGTTACAAAAGAACCTGTAACAATGCATTGTTTCCTTTCAGTTTTGTTTTCTCTGTTTTAAAATAAGCTCTTGTAAGCATTGTTTCTTACGCACTACAATCTCGTTCTGTGATGTTTGTCCAAAGGTTAGAACTAGACTCACTAGAAACAAGTGCAGCACAAATTAAATACATTATATAAGAACATAATATTTAATAGGATGGTCATAAAGTATCGCTTTTCTCCATAAACCACTTTCACCTACTAGCATATTTACTGAATAATTACAAAAACTCCTCAACTCTATTCTCCCCATCTTTGAAAGAGAAGGCAAACTGTGACAGCATCAAAAATACTGATTCTTTTTCTTTTGTTCAGTACTGTACTGTTTCTGGACTAGAGAACATTGGTGGTAACTGCACTGCTACATTCATCAAAGTCCATACCAATCTTACTGAGGCTGTTCTTTCACATAAGTGCTTGCCTTCAGCTTTGCATATCCACACTTCATATTACAAACGTTGACCTGTATTTTTTTTTAATGTTTAATTTTTAATGTTTAATTTTTAATGTTTTAATTTTTTTCATCATACAAGCTATTTGTTATCCAGTACACTCCATTTTCATTCATATTGTCAAAAAATGAATCCCTGAGATGTCTACAGTAGAACACAACCACATATTAAAAAAGAAAAAGCCTGATGACAGTATGTAGATCATGCTTCAGAAGCTGTTGTTTTGCATTCCAGCAGCAACTGTCAATGCCTCCTCATGCACATGTTATTACAACACTGGATTGAAATTTCTCTCATTAAATAATAACACTATTTGTTTGTTTTCTTGGTGTCATTTACAACAGTTAACGAATGCCAAGCATTTTGGAATGCTTGATTTCTACAGTTCTTCTACACCTGTTCCTTTATCTTGCTAGCAAATATCAAAAGCAATTATCAACATTGTTAATGAAAGCCCTTGGATGTATTTATTTACATTTTTTTACTATACATTTTCTACTTATTACTTACCCTGTACTTTAAAAATCCAAGACAACAACTTTCATGTGCCCTACATTTTGCTCTACATTTCAAAATTCTCTATATAACAGGCATAAACCATAGCTGCTGTTTTGACAAAACATTTGTAACATCATACTTGGATTTTTCTCATAGTGAAAAATCCTTTGTTCACTTCTGTGGAAAGCAGAAATTTCACGCATTAAAATAATTTTCCTGTTCAGAAAAGACACATAGAAAATGTACAGTACAGGATTTACGCCACTGGCATATCCTTGAACCACACTGGAAATATGTATTCACTGCAGGTATCATGTAGTGAAGAGTCTTTTACCCTCAAATTCATATATCATAGCAGTTTCTTTAATGTCATGCTTATTCATTTTCTTGCATGACTTGCTGAAGAGCCCAGAGCAGCTTGATAGACAGCAACTGCAAGAAAATACACATTCACTTTCTTCTTACCTAGCTGCAGCAAGTAAAATGGATTTATCAGATGAAAAGTAATTTATACATATATGATATGTATGATGGCATATATGATTATTTTGAGGAAATGGCTTGTTATAAGAATCTTTTGAATGACAAGAAACTTTTTGAACATCTTGAAGACTTGTTGACCAGGAAGGCATTTTTTTAACATAGTCGAAAATAGATGACCAATAGAGAAGGTAAATGCTGGGGCGTCTGATCACATTTTGCTAGAAAACACGTGACCATAATAAAACCATGATAAAGAGTTCTATTTCATACAATGTAATATTGTTACTTTATTCCGTTTCCTCACAAGAAGTAGTTTCTTAAGTCCAACTTCTACAAAATCTGGAGCTATTACTGTACCTAAACTCAGTGGAAACACATTTTGTAACACTTCATTAACTGAAGTAAAACACTATCAATGTGATGAGCACATTAACCTTTCTGAAGTATACTTAAGAACATATTTTTATGAATCTTAATTTTTTGTTCACATTTTCAACAGTAGTTTCAGGTTTCAAATAGTCTATAAAAAGAAGGTATGAGAAAAAAAGCTAAAAATGTATTCAAAGGTTTCAGAGAACTGAAAAAATATATATATGTCTTGGTACATATGCTGGTTATGCCAACTCTCTCATGTTATGCCATGTTATAAATACTGTCCTTAAACGAAAGGCTTCCCTATGCATAATGTATTTTTCTTACTGAGAAATTCTATTAGCTTGCAATGCTATTGCTCTGAATAATTGCCTTTCACCTCTAGTTAACACATGAAGCTAACATTTCTAGCCCTTGGGTTTTTATAGGGGTAGGTTTAGATGGTGCCTCTTTTTGAGCTTTCTAGTTTAATTACCTTTTTGATTTCTCTCATTTGTTCAAACCCCTATCTTCATTTAACCAAATAAAATTTCTTCTATCAGAATATAGTATCGCACATCAGAACTTCTAAATTCACAAAAACAATAGCTTGCACAATGCAGATGGACAACTCGGCTCCTAAAGGGATAACCTCATCCCTTTGCAGTCTCAGATATGTAATACAGAGAAGATTAGGTATAAAAATCAGTGGGTCAATCTAGTACCTCTCTATCTATAGCTACGTAGAGGTAGCTACGTCTTTTATGGTAAAATGTTTAAATACTCAACCTTTATTGTTTTGAACGTAGACTAAATCATCACTTTCAGCTTTACAACTGTCCAGGTTATATTATTGTTGCAACTCCTTTTATTCAGCATTATATCACTTAGATAATGCTTCAGATTTAGAATTTGAATTCTCTTGGACAGTGAGAAGGGACAAAACTGAAATATAGACAAATAAATACAAGATGCTCTATTAGGTCCACCCACATCTCCCTGGACTTACTTGTGTTCTTTCAAACTGCTACTCAAGGTTATAGTAATATAATTTACAAGCTGAAAAGCTGAATTTTACAAGAAACTATTTTACTGAAGGAAGAAAATGGAATTATTTTCATTGTGTTTTAGCTTGCAGCATTTTTAAAATATTTTTTTCTAGTTATTTAGGCCAACATAGTTTTCTCAGAGAAGAATTAAGTGAGTGTTAGCTCTAAAGAGATTCAGATGTTTGAGCAAGTAAAAGTTGAATTTATCTTTGAGTGCAAAAATGAGTCTCTTGATTTTTTGTATGTTTTATGAATTTTCTCTCATAAACTGGGGTCCTGCAAGATTTTTACAGCATATGTATGATGCATAAATTCAGAGTTCTTCACTCTCCACAGTGATTTCTAAAAATAAAGTTGATAGTTATAAAATTATATATAGAATATAAATATATTATATTTTCATGAGAAAAAAAAATCCCTTATTTTTTAACATTTTGCAACTGATTTCTGAAGGTTTGTGTTCTGATTTTAATGTTATGCCAAAATCACACTTCCCACCAAATCTGATCCATAACAGAACTTTTTGAAATTGAAATTTAGCAAACTCATAAATAGAAATAAAGATTATACATGAAGCTTTCTTCAAATTTCCATTTTGAATTCCAATAACATGCAGCAAATATATCAGAAATGGTTAATGATGCTTTTGTATACAATATCTCTGAATAAATACCTGTAATAACTTGACAGATAAGTCTTATAATAAGTTTATAATAAACTTTACAATAAGTTTAATAACATTATAATGGTGTAAATTACATTTGTTAAAATGAATACACTACACTTTATTAAAAAAAAATTATGAACTTCAAGCTATGACACCTGTGATTCAATAATAAAACCACTGTGGCACAATTTGAAAAAACATTTTTTGGCTTCTGTTATGGCAATTTCTTTTCAATATTCAAGATTAAACATGGTCCATCTTCCTCAGTCAAAACTGGTATCATTGGTAGTTTTCTCCCAACTAAGTAAATCTTATTTTATTCAGTTACCATAGCATTTATTCATTCCAATTTGAAGAAAAATCTTACCGTGCTAAGCAATATTAACTATATATTAGATACTGTTCATTGCTCAAATACTGTATGCTATACAATCTAAATATATCAAAAAATTCTATGCTTCTCTTCAACTCCTCGCAGAAGTCAACGGCACATCAACATAGAATTTGTTCTCTGAATGGAATTCATGGACTTTAAGCGAAGTAAACTTAATTCGTAAAGAAAATGCACTTAATAATATAGTAAGATAAGAGCGAAAGGTAGGAAATTAATTACCATGAAAGACCTGTTTTTAGGAAGATAATATTATCTTATACTTACAACTTTTCATTACAGTTTAATTTTCTTTGTTTATTGGCCGCCTTGGAAACTGTTGTTAATAGTAATTCCAACATAGCATGTGTATGGTGTATATGCTATGTGTAGAGAGACAGAATGCACAGTGAGTAATGGAAAAGATGATGATCTTCAGATGATCTGAAATGATTCCTACAGCATCCTTTTTTTTTCTCTGCCTGAGAACTGTAAGACATTTAGACCAATAGCTGATCTAAATTGCCTACTTCCTACTCAGTAAAATAAATTAATACAATAGCATAGGAAAAAAAATAACACAGCATCTTTAGGTTTGTAATAGCATTGTACAGTGGCCAGACTGCTCGTTGTAGAATATCGGCATTAACCTTACCTCAGCATGGTAACCCAGTATGCCTTTTCTCAAAGACTACTGGATTTTATGTATCTTTATCTACACGAAAATGAGTTTCTAGAAGGAATTTCCAGTGTGAAAAGCAAATGATATAATTTTTCTAAAGTGACTTCATTGTGCTTCGTTTATATCTAGTTATCTAATTTAAGGTTACTTCATTTTGCTTCTTTAACAGCTAATTACCTAATTACCACAGTTTTGGAAAAAAAAAAAAAAGTACATTAAGGTACATTAAATCTTAGTCTATTCTATTTGAACTTATTTTTCTTATTCTCTGATTTCATTTTTAAATCACTGGGAATGCATGTTTGACCACAGATCACCAAGTAAAACTCAGAAGTAACTACAGATATAGCAAACTGACAGTAGTCAAGAAAGACAACAAGAACCAACTTCCTGAAGGCTTTTCAGTCATTAAGTACTTATAATAGTCTAAGCACTAAGGAAATCATGCTGTACTTTAAGGTGAGGTCATTCTATAATACTGCTAGCTTCATTAGTATGTGCACTTGCTGTTTCTTGTGAGAGAATTTTCCACAAAAATAAACAAAGAAGGAAGTAACTGGATAAGTCCAATTTCTATTTTCATCTTTGCTGTTCAAGGACAAAATTGGAAAAAAAAAAATACTATTACCGATACAGGAGAACTGACTCTTAAGTGACTGGTGAGTTACTGTGGTTAGCATTTTCCCTAGTGTATCATAAGTTCAGCTGCCTTAACTAGAAAACTAGCAGTACATTCTGCTAAAACTTGGCACTATAAGGCATTTTGGAAATTTCAGACAGACAATCGAATTTATATATACATTTCTAGCATATTTGACATTCCTAGAAACATTCCTCAATATTAATATAGTCTACAAAGAGATGTCCTTTAACGGAATTTACTAGAAAAGTAGTGTCCATTTAAATGTTTTTAAAGATCAATGATAATATTATAGAAAGGAATGTAAGCTCAAGTTTCACTAAACACCAAGCTATATGACATAACTGTAAACGAGCTTATGTTGAAGGAAAGATACAGTTCCTACACCAATTCCAATATCTGGGAAAGACCAGTAACTACAAATGGCATCCAAGAGTGAAAACTCTCCTCTCCCTCTTAAGTCCCTTGCTTTTTAAATAATGATAGGAATACTATTTGGGATGATTCATTACTTATTATATGCATCAGAATGTGCATCTTTTTTAACGAGATTCATGCCACACTTTTAGTTTAGCATTGGATTTTTTTTTTCCTCCATAAGGACTTCATTTAGACTGACAAGGCAGAATTTATGAAGATCACTTCCCCTCTACCCACTCCTATTTTTGAAGTGACCTTAGCTTTCTGTCTCAATCCTTGGGAGACCTTCAGAGATCTTTCCTTTTTAGGAAAGCAGATGTGATGCGATCAAGTGTGTATAAATGTATTGAGGCCTTTTACATTTTGAGAATTTTCCTTTTTTTTCTCTCTCTCTTTTTTTTTTTTTTTTTGGTCTGACTTGCTTTAAATCCAAATGTCATTAATTTCTCCCATTTACTAATGGCCAGATCACAGTCCTGGCTAACTCAGGGAGTAAAGCAGGGTAAAGAGTTCTTCTCTTCACAGTATCTAACTTTAGTCAGTTGTCTCTGAGCCACCAATTTCTCCTCACCTGCCTCGAGTGTAAATAAAGCACATCCAAAACAACGTGGATTAGGAAATAAACTGCAGGAGAATGATTTAAGGACAAAAGGGACAGAAAGGTCAAACTGTGGATCTCGACCTTCTAATTAGGTACCTACCTTTTGTCTGGTTGCACCTGAGATTCAACGCAACACCCCACTCCTGTTGGCTTGTGACTCTCTCTCTCTCCCTTTTTTTTTTTTTACAAGATTGATTTTTTTAAAAATCACTTAAGCGTTTGGCCATTTAGAGTCATTAATGATTAATTTAATCTACCTTCTCATTTATTAATAAGCTTACATGCTCTTAAGTCTTTCATTTTCCCTTGATATTCTTGCAAAAATCTTTTTTATTGACCCTAATGCTTTGACTGACATTTACTCTCACGTTTTGCTATATTTACCTTCTCCCTGAATATTACATGATCCTATACCCACATTGCCACATCGGTTTGCTCCCCTTCCTTTTGCAAACAATAAAATACTACTATATCCCTGCAACTACAAACATAATACAAAGGAAAAAAAAAAAGAAAGAGAGAAAAAGAGACACTTTGAAGGAAAGATCATGAGGGCCATTGGGAAGAGCAGAATTGTCTAACTGTCTTCCTGCTTGGGTAACCCAGTGATAAGGTAAGTGTTGTAAGTCAAAGGAAGCATCAGGAAAACCAAGATAAGTAGTTGGCCTGATGTGGGCATTATTATTGGCCAGAAGAGCATATCTGGCTAACTGCAGAACCAGTTGCGAATAACTTCATTGCATCTCAGAAGAACACTACTCTAGAAAATAAGTACTGAGGCTGCCTGGTCCATTCAGAGGTACCCCAAGCAGCAACTGGAATAAGAAAATGCCTTTACATATATATATATATATTGCACAGATTCATACTTCCCTGTTATGTAAAAGGATGAAAGATTACATTATAATTATTAAAGTGTTATATAAATTCTGCATCAACCTCCATTATCCACCCAACAAGGTGATTGCTGACCTACCTGCAGCCTGGGTGGCAAACGGCAGATGTGGGAGAACAGCAGACAGAGGAGGTAGAATAAGGCTTATGTGCACCAGGCTTGTTTGGGGGGGCGGATAGAAATTTTAAAGAACTAAGCTGAGCTGAGACACAACTGAATCAAGGAAAGATGTTTCCAGTTACTGCAGTTTCATTCCTTTTTTCTGCTTCATTTTTCCTTCATTCTTCAAGCATGCCATAAATGAACAGGCAGCATCTTTTAACACATAAAATGTGAAATCATAGTGATTTTGAAAACTTCACAGGTATGATAAGCTACAAAAATGATAAAAGCAACATTAAATTCACTCAGATTTCAGCTCTGCAGGTGTAGAAGTATGCTGCCTCTATGAATTAAGATACAATTTCCACAGTAGTTCTTTGAAGTGAATTCTTATATCTAGACTATTTTGCGCACTGAACTCACACCTTCATGTAAGATTACTGTTTTTTTCTTCCTAAAGAATATATTCTTTCAAGGCATTCTCACAAAAGGTTGCTTTCACACAAATAAGACAGTAAAACTACTGTTTTTTTTTAAAGACCTCAGCATTGAACTTTAAATGCACTAAGGAGCAAAAAACATTTTCATGAAAGTTATACTTGATCAAGTTTTGTTTTGAAATTATATACATACACAAGTATATACATATAGATTATGCAAGTACATTCATATTAATTTCATTCAATATGTTCACATTATCTTTAATTTAAACTGTTTCAAGATCTTTATGTAATCCCTTAGTGGAGTTCTTGAGGTCTTATGGTCCCTGATTGCTCTTACCTTGGACACCCAAGTATAATACCACCATGAAAACCTTGGGAAAAAAAAGCGCAAAAAAGATCATAACATTTCATGTGTAGAAACAGGGGCAGAAAATGTATTCACATGCTGCATTCACATAGAGCTTCTGAGTTACAGCTCTTCTAAAATATAATCATACTAGAAAAAAACTCTAAAAAGCTTCTAGAAATATGAGTATCATAACAGCATTGCAAAAAAACACAAGTCATCTTTCAGCTAGACAGGCCTAATATGAAAGGGCAGGGAGAGACATTTTTGGTGCTGCATGCAATCTTGGCCTGAAAGCTGGACTTGAAACTTGAGTGTCAGCAGATCAACAACTAAACTCATAAAAAGAAAACAACTGTTAGCCTAAGAACAGACAAAAAGCAAACAAACAAAACAAACAAACAAACAAACAAAACAGCAATGAAGAATAACAGCCATCCTATGTTGATAAAAATATTTCAGGACTACCTGTTGCTGTTCCATGCTTCCAATGATCCCAAAGCTTCCATGGGTGTTCTACAAGATCAGTTATTCTTTCAAAAGTAGGTTTTCTGAGTATTTTCATCCTAGATAGAGTTAGTATTGTAAAAATGCTAACTAAATAAAAAAGAGATTAAAAAAAGAGATAGGTATATTTGTTTCTTTGCTCCCAGAGCCTATATATCAAGTAAATATTAATAAAAGTATACCAAGTTTATGTTCCTGAGTTTCATTCTTAAACAAATTTGGGAATGGTAATATACTTAGATGTTGTTGGGAATCAAAGCTATAAAATCTCTGTGAGTGATGAGAACTAGCTAAATATGCACTGTTATTTTATTGATACTTCTTGGCATTCAGGAGAAATGACAGAGGTCCTACTCTACTCAGCTAGATTCACTTGTAGAGTCCGCAGTGCTCTGGAGATGCAGTGCCTTGTAGGCAAGCAGGCAGGGATGGGACAACTCATTGCATCCTGTGTCCTCTTGGTGGGGCTTCAAAGCTTTATTTTGTTCTTTCCCATGTGGGCATTAAGTACGCATTTTTGATGGTACTATGTCTCACTTCTCTTCAAAGACTTTTTATTTTGTGCATTTTGCCTACAATTTTCATCAAAAGCATGTGGTAATTTTAGCAGAAAGATACAGTCACTAATGGAAACACTTCATGCTTCATATTGCTACCTGAGGACAAGATAGGAAATGTAAATTTTTTTTTCCCATCAATAAGCAGGCTACTATCATGAGAAGACATGAAAGCAGTATAATACAGCTGCATTGCAGAAGGATAGGAAGGAATTATGGCTAAGAGACGTGTTTAGTTGTAGAAAAGCAATGTCAATACGATGAAAAAAAAGGAGAGAAGAGTATACAATTAAGAACTTGAAATTAGTACTGCATCTGGAGACCATAAATTATCCATGTTCTTACAGTTTTCCTTCAAAAAAACAAAATATCAATATTCTTTTTAGAGAGATGCAAAGCTTCACTGTTTATCCTGTGACTTCAAGCTTATGCTCTTTTCAACCTGCCTTCCTGTCCCAATATTGACCCCCATAGAGATTTGCTCCTATTGCCGGAGGTGCCTGTGTCACTGTCAGGATTGAGCACCACAACTGATGCTATGGTTTCTGGGGGCTGCAAACCGTATGGCTTGCTGTTTTTCTGGCTTGGACCATGCTAGAATGTTTTTCATTATACATTGAGGGCGAACTTGTTAAGTCCTCCTGAATTCTCTAAGGAAGGCCTCCTTAGCCTAATAATACATTTTACTGAACAAGTGCTGACTCTTCATTTCCTATTATTGGCAGGTCAGCAACAGATCTCCTTCTCAGAAAATAGCAGGATATCTGAGAAGCTGCACATGCTCCATACTGATCTGTTGGAGTGCAGAAGCTGTCAAAAGCTGCAAGCATTGCAAATTGTCAGCAGTGTTCCTGCTGTTGAAGCACAGTTTGCTTGTATCTCAAGGGTTATGCAGAAATGCAGTCACCAGAGGAGCTCCTGAACTTCCATAAGGGGCACCTAAAGGAAAATCCTACTGGCCAGATATCAAACAGGTTTCTGGAATTTTTTATGATTACTGTATCTGAAATAAAAGCGTGGTTTGTATTAATTGTATTTAAATACAGTTAAAACACTCTCATATACTACCTAAATATTTCCAAAATGGGTTTTTACTGTGATAAACTAACTCAAAGGTTCATGTTATTTCTTTTTATCATGATGCAAGTGTTGTCTCAAATCATGGCTGAACCCAATTCAGAAGGAAATTTCTGCACTCCAATACAGATACTTTCATACCTGTATGCCTATAGGAGACTAAAAAAAAATAGCAGGTATTCTGTTAAGATATTGTGCCTAATTAATTCCCAGATTAACTACAAAAGTTCAATTATGAGTCAGTTTGGTTTCTAGAATTTGCAGAATTTTAGAAGAAATATATGCTTAACTTTATCAAGACAGAATATAATAACATTCTAAATTCAAAGAAAAATGCCAAGACTCATCCATGATGGGAGCAAGAAATTGGGAATAATTGAAAAGAAAATACATATTCTTATTCTTTCCCATTCCTCTTTTATAATAAAATTGATTTTTAGTGTATGACATTACTGGCAAGATATGAGGAATGATGTGACAGGAAATGAGATGTGAAAAGGTAAAAATAATGTATTGAAAGGTTGTATATTGATTAGAGACGATGAAAAATTTCAAATTAAAAACACGCTGAGTTTAAAAAAAGACCAAGGCACTTTTCTATGCAAATTGCAGTATAAAAATAATATAAAATATGCTTAGCACATCTGAGTGTAGAACAACATGTATAGAAAAGCGCATGGTTCACTTTTGTTTTGATAATTATTTGTTGCATTTCTCAGGGAAAGTTTTAAATTCCAGCTGCAGAAAACTCTCTCACAAATCAACATTCCTATATCTAAACTTTTCCTTCAAGCAGTTTCCTATTTTCTGTAGGTAGAGCAAGTTAGAAAGTATAATTTTGTATCTTACAAAACCTTTCTACTAAACCTTTCAAAATATTCCAAAGGAAATAAATGCATTAGATGAACCTTGAATATTTGTCAAATCTATATGGTTGCAAAAATGTGAAATCATAAGATAGTAATCTTTATTTCTTACAAAATAAGTCATATCTGAGTACTGAAAATCTTAGGATGACAAAAATTTATTTTTTGTCACTGAACAAATTTAAGTCAGTCAAGTGGACAGGTTTTTGAAAGCTGTCTTCATTTCTTTCATTGTTTTCTCCAAATACAGCTTCAGTCACCAGCATCTGATATGCTGCAATAGGAACATTTTGGCAGCTTAGGGAGCAGTCTCACCAGAGTTGACACTTGTAAAAAAATAACTCGTCCCCAGGTTCTGAGAGTTTGGGGCAGACTCTGAAGCTCTGAGCTGGGAAAGCACAGTATTTCATACCTAACTGGTGTCCTCTTGGGACTGGTAGGTTTCATGGACTAAGGTCTTGGTGGATGAGATTGAGAAGACTTTCAGGTTTATTAAGTTTCTGACAGATTCCACCTAGTTATAGTTTTCTGTTCTCTGAATGACTGGAAAGAAACTGTTAATTTAAATTAGCAAAGTAAGAAATTGCACTGAACCCTGCTTAAGTGCAATGATAAATTGTACTGCATACTTGCCAGAATTTTTTAGATTTAGTGCTGTTAGCTATTGTATGCCTCAGCTTGAAAATTGTACAGAAAATGCCTTCAGGGACTACATGTCCCTCATCTGAAACTCACTGTAGTTTTTAATTAAGACAGTTATATCAATTCTTAGTAGTTGTGTCCTATGATCAGTGTGGGCAAGTCAGAGTACAAAGTCTTCACAGAATCCAGAGGACAACCTCCACACCTAGGAAAGACTGCGATGCTCTGCAAATGACATGCTCAAGGATAATGCAGATCAAAGGTCAAAGACAATTAGTAAACAGTGATGAAACAAAGGACTGAAGAGCAAGATTTGAATTAATAAAGGCAGTCATAAAATACGTCTTGTCTGCATAGGTGTAAGTAACTGAGAACCTAAGAACACTCTCAGTATAATGTATGTATGTATCAATGAAGTTACTGAACCTTAGCATGTATAAATGTATAATTAATATGCAAAAAAGTTAGGAAGGACTTGCAGCCAAGCACTTAAAAAAAACGACCATGACTTATATGAGTTCCAGAATCATCTCAGAATATTGATGACATTTTTCCACACAGCAAAAGAATGCACGTGAAGAATGAAGATGTGGTGAAAGACTTAAATTAACTTTTACTCCTCAAGCAAGGAATACGGGAATCACTGCGATTCATTTGCCAAAAGCTTCAGCCAGTTTCTTGGCTACTGTGGAAAATGGAATATTAAGAATTACTATGAAAAAGATAAGTAATTAAGTTTGAAATATTGCATACAATGAATACAGTGCCCTCACATCTCACAATGGATACAGTAGGTTGGAAAAGGGCAGAGAGGAGGCCTATAATGTACAAACATAGAATAGCAACCAATACAGTGACTAAATTTCCAAATAGATTGGAAATCTTCAGATCCGAACAGATGAACTACACAGAGGTGGGAATGCACAAAGTTATATAAAATCATGAAGAAGACAAAACAGTGCCATAGGGGGGATACTCAATGAGGTCCCCATTGAGCATATTTAAAGTAAAAGAAACTAATTATTTTCACATAGTACATAATAGGACCCTATTCTTACAGGATACCGTGAAAACCAAAGAAAACGAGTTTCAAAAGCTGTTAGACAAACTCACGGAGAAAAGGTGCAGCACGAAAAATCTCTGGGTGCTGCCTATGGCTCATTTACCAGATGGCCTGAGGCTACAATATAGGAAGGACTTCAGAATAATTTTGCTTCTCATACTCTTTTCCCAAGCATAAAGGAACAGACAGGTTACAGGTCACAGTATATTTTTGGTCCGACTTTCTAGAACAGCATTGACATGATTTCATTTTTATGTCTTTTTTTTTTTTTTTTGCAATTCATTTTAACACCTAGTTTTAACACTAGTTTTAGTACTAGATTAGAGATATTCCATGACTGGTAAGCAGGATGAGCAGAAGAGGGATTATAGTTTTGTAACACCAACACCAAAAATGTTACCAGCAAGTGACAAGAAAACTCCATAAAATGTTATTTCCAGCAATCTACTGAAACATTAAACATAAAAGCTGAAAACAAATCAAAAGCTAATTATTTTCATGGTCACAGAATATTTCTTCTTTTTTTTTCAACTGCAAATAGACTATAACAATCTAAATAAGTCTGATAGATCTTACAGTCTAGCAATTCAAACCTAGTTAAACAATCTTTTATTAACTATATTTTTTGCATTAATCTGTATTTCTGTAGCTTTTCAGTCTCAGTGTGTAAATGTCTGCTGTCTTGCAGGAGACAGGACCGCTCACCACTGGACGTTCCCTTCAAATGAAAATTGGATATGAGCTGTGTTAGGATGTAAAGGACAACTTGTTAATATGCCTCCTGTTTTGCAGGTTGCTAATATCACCATTTTCACAGCAAGATTTTTTGTACTGGCATAGTCACAAACTCTTACTGGAAATTCTCACAATTACTCATGGTGATGTGATTTTTTCTACTATTCATGGATACTGAACAAGTTATTGCTTACCCAAAGAATTCCATGCTCAATAGAAAGTCTCAAGAACAAAGAATAAAATACCCTGGCCTCACACAGTTCAAAAGATGGAAAGAAATGCATAGGGATCCTGCAATATTACAAGGATGTCTTTGCTGATCTACACAAAGCATGACAGGTATAATCCTTTCTTCAACAGGAAAGATTAGCAAAAATCCTACCACAAAGACATGCAAAATACCAAGCTATGCTGCTAGTACAACATTGCTTTTTAATATGCATGCAATTACATTTCAAAGGAAGTAAATTACTCAATATCACTAGCAGGAAACTCTGCATTTCTTGAAATATGGCATCATCCTTTCACAATATGGTCTGGAAAACAGAATAATAACAGAATAATAGTGTATGCAATGATATCTAAGGAATGAACATTAAACCGAAATTCAGAAAAATAAAAAAAGGGTTTTGTTCTTTAATTTGCCCACTGTGGGACTTTAAGGAAATCACTTTACTGCTTTGTGTTTCTGATTTCTTGTTTGTTCACACTGTGAACCTTTTGCAATTGAAAATCTCCTTGGTATTTGTCTGTACAAAACCAAGAGCAAGGAAGTCTTTGAGAAAAAAAATACTTTGAAGTGACTCAGTATCCATTTTAGACCTTCATAATGAGCCATGTCATATATTTTCCAGCACTGCCTACTAATAGGTCTAGATACAATTTTAGATGCTTCCCTAGTCATCCTAAAAGTTTTCTGTCTAGCAAATTTTGATATTCACATATTCTAAGTCACAAGTGTCCTGGATCAAGATCACAGTTAGCTATTTCTCTCTTAAATCCAAAGTAATCTAGTGATAATTCAAATGACTCTACTCTTTCACTTAAAAGGCTGAAGGCAGAAGTTAACCATGGTCCTGACCCCCACTGCCTACATCAACAGCCAAGGAAAGGCCAAGGATAGACAGCCAAGGATAGACATCATTCTGAATAACAAGCAAGTTGTTAGACCATTTTACAGAAATAGTCTTACAATTGTAATATAAATCCTCAGTATGATGAAGTTTGAACACAGATTTTCCCTATCACGTGGATGACCTAACGGCTGATTCATGCACGACACTGATTAAGGGAAATCTTCAACCTTTATTTTTACATTGGAAACAGAAGGAAGGCAGAAATGCAACAAACATCATAGCAAAGGAGAGTAAGACAAAGGAAATCTGACAATAGCTTTGTGGTTTGGGCACTAAGTTCAAGGAGAGAAAACGAGACCTCCAGTATAATTTCTCTCCAAAGACAGATGTAAAACACCCATGTACTCCTTGGAAAGAAGGTGATGCACAGGTATGAATCAGGAACTTACTTGCTTGTTCTGCCCTGGCTTCGTGATTTCTTTGCTGTTGCATGATATTTTGCAAGCTATTACAGCAATTGTTCCATTCAAACTAGAATAAAGCAGTTAGCAGTAATATATATATAAAATATTCTTTCTTTTTTTGGCATTGGATTTCAATTTTAGATATTCACATTTTCATTTCAAATCAAAGTTAATTACATACTATTATAGAAGTTAATGATTGTTCATGAAAAAAGATAAAAATAATTTAATAAACAAAACCTTGGTAAGTTAAAATTTACCACATACACGAAGCACAGTTATAGCTGCTTATTTGCTGGGGGAGAGAAAGAAAAAAAAAGATTTATCTTTTTAGCATTAATAGAATAAACAAATCATATGTAAATGTGAAATGGTGTATCTAATTTAGATAAATATAACTGAACACCAAATATTTAAAGAATGTTGCAAAAAGTATCAAAGCAAAATCATGCAAAACATAGTCTAAGAATATACTTATACAACATAACCTTCTGTTACACCTTGTATAGTGTTTGATAGTTCATGTTATACATGATAAATTGCTAAAAGGCCAAGTTAATCTTAGTGCTAAAAATTAAAATCTGCATATATAAAATCAAGGTTTCCCTTCACAGTGTTCAATGTTCCTATTTTCCATTTCCTCAGTTTGAACATTTGACTTAAAGCGACTGAGAGACACCAGCCAAAGTGAGCTCATTAACCATAGTCCCAGTCAGTGCAGAATCACATTTTCAAGATCACTGATAGTCTGATCTGAACCATGTCTGGAAACTTCCTTTAGTTACGCTCAGCTCTACTACCTTTCTTTCTTGCATTGTCTTACATTAGTCTATGAAGGCCCTTGAGTTTGTAAGATTTAGGCTTCAGTTCAATTGAGCATTTAGATACAGGTTTATGTATATTGCTTTCCAGGAATGGATTTAAGCACATGGTAAGTGCTTGCTGTGTCATCCAATAATCTTTACAAACCCCAACTATTGTGTCATTTTTATGATAAGGTCTTCTACATATTTCCAAAGTTACAAATCATAACAACTTGTTTCATTGTTATCACTGGTTGTGTAGCATCCCTAATCAAGAAGATATATTGTTCTAAAGAATTTATCTAATTGTCAGATATTTCAAAACTCTAACAGGACAAAAACATATAAATGTGCAGCTCTCCACTTGAACCAAGAGGCTCCCTCCTTTCACACTTAGCCCTCTTTAGGACTGAGCCTAAAAAGATTCCAAGACAGAGTGATAAATCTACAATATCAGCAGTGGCTTCTCTTAACATATTTTATTTGTTTAGTAGTAGTATTGTTTGTTTGACCAAAAAGATGCTTAAAAATAAAGCAGGTCAAACAAATGTGCCCCAAACTAGCACCAAATGTAGCCCATCTCCATTTACCTTAAGTCACAAATTAAATGGACTATTTTGATTCTTGCCATTATGATTAGTTGTCAACATAGACAGAAATTAAAAACATGATTGAGATATTACTAAAACAGCTAAGTAAACAATACACAAAAATTCTCCCTTCAGAAGTTCTCGTAAATTTTAGCAAAATTTACTGTTTTTAATAATATTTTAAACACCCATCTTCTCTTGCCAGAATACTCAAGCAGAAATTTCCCCCCAGAAAGCACACATAATGCACACTATGTATATATTTCCCTAGAATCCATTCTACACATCTGCCACTAATTGGAGGGACATTATCCTAGTGCTGCCCCATCTCCTGGAATTTTTCCATTTTCTGACCAAATGCTGTATAAGTGTGTCGCTTGCCCATACCTTGCTATCTCCTGCTATTACTTGGAACTCAATCCTAGGCTTCCCTTTCCAAACAGAATTCTTGCATTACAGTGAAATCAGATTTCTACCTATATCTACACTGCATTCAGCTGTGACTTTTGTATGTCCAGCTGTATAATGGCTCAGCTTCATGGTGAAGGATGAAAAACACTCCCTTCAGTGCAAGTCAGGTAAGGGATCAGAAAACTCTTCTATGATGTAAATAAAATATAATAAAAATAAAATGTTGATACTTTACCTCATCCAACTTCGGGGCTTCTCAGATAAAAAATGGTAGAATTCATATGTCCCTACCTTAAGCTGTACAAAAAGAGAGTAATAGCAGGGCTCTTAGTATTTTCCCTAGAACAGACACTGCTCTAAGGAAAAAGGCAGATGCCTTCCTTCCTGAGGACAGATTAAATTTAGGCTAACAAGTGCTTTTTGAAGTAAATCAGAAGGCAGCTAGTGAATGAGAAGTTCCATAACGTTGAAAAGTAGGTAGACTTAGCTGCTGTGTGAGATTTAAGAAGATTTTAGGTGCCTAAGTCCCAGTTAAACAAGGTTTTGGCAGATGGGAATACACCTGAATCTTGTAGAATATTGTATTTAGAATTTTTCTAGAAAACCTAGAAAATCCTGCTATCACTGAACTTCCTGTGCAGTTAATAGACTGTACCTTATTCTACTGTTATTGAAGCATTTAATCTGAGTAAATTTGTACCTAAAATAAAGGATTTTTATGTGAGGGACTGAAAATTAGGCTTTCTGTGACTGTTTCAAGCTTTATCTTTGTAAATCTCATTTACTACAGATCATGGGATGGGGTATTAAAATATTTCATGATTTTTTGTCACTAAACAGTTAAATAAAACCAGTGAGAGTCATTGTGAATCATTGTACTGAATATTGTGCAGGAAATGAAACTGTCCGTAAGATGAGAAAAAGTAGAATACTGATGCACATGCCTTGCACTGCTTGAGCTCCTGAGCACGATACTGCTAAGCATTTGTGAGATAAGGTGTGTCTATCATACTTGTTTCCTGGTATTCAAAATTAAAGACACAAAGATAATGCATACCTGGCAATCAAGAAATATCATTACTGATTACAGGGTAAAACAAGGCAAAGTCAAACAAAAATTCTTTAAAATGGAAAAGAACCTCTAAAGGTTATTCTCTGTGGGATAAGAATTACAATAGCTTAATTTGATAGGCAAAGCATAATTACATACATGCGTGTAATGTTTTATCCATTATATTACCCATATTTTATATTCTGCTGTCATTTTATTTCATTTCCTAACATAATTGACTCCTCTTAAACAATAGCTCCTGTCAATTTGTGCTTTCCTGGAATAGACCTAAAAATGAGAAAAGAGTGACTCAAGAAGAGTCTTTTACATGAAGGTCAACCACCTTTTCACCAAGTCAGCACCAGAAGTGAATTTGCCTTTAGGATGTTTTACATCACAACTCATACTACCTTAGAGCTATTCCTTATGGATAATGGCAGAGCAGTGAGGATAAAATGCATACAACAATAGAAACAAGTTTTATTGTTTTCTTTGTATTTGGCTTGTAGCCACTTGTTTTCCACATAATGATGACCTAGTTTGAACCTAACACACAGGAAACAGAAGTAACAAGCCTGATATTAATCCCTAAGCTTCTCTTATGACATTTCTGGTCAATGAAACAGGACCACGGAGTCTGATCAAAATACACTTAAAGTAAGGTGTATGATGCAGTGATAGCTCCATAAACTATAGACAGACTTAAACATTCTTACGCAAATGTCTTGGATAGTATTCTTATTTTTTTTTAAAGTCAAATTACCATAATGTTGTATATTATAGAAAAGCAAGCAACATGAGAAGGAATCAATGATGTCACACCATCTGTAGCATCCTGTAGTGACTGTTTTATGCACCAAAAATGATCCTTACAGCAACCCTATATAACAAACAAGCAGACAGATCTCCAGATCTACTGGAGAGAGTCCAGCTCATGGCTACGAGGATGATCAGGGGCCTGGAACATCTGCCCTATGAGGAGAGACTGAGGGAGCTGGGCCTGTTCAGCCTGGAGAAGAGAAGGCTGAGAGGGGACCTGATCAGTGTCTATAAGTACCTCAAGGGAGAGAGCGAAGAGGATGGGGCCGGCCTCTTTTCTGTGGTGGCCACCAACAGAACTAGAGATAATGACCACAAACTGAAATATCAAAAGTTCCACAGGACTTAAGGAATTTTTTTTGTTTTTTAACAATGGGAGTGACAGAGCACTGGAACAGGTTTCTAAGAGAGGTTATGGAGTCTCCTTCTCTGGAGATCTTCAAAACCCGCTTGGACGTGCATGGTGACCCTGTTGGAGCAGGGGGTTGGACTAGATGACCTCTAGAGGTCCCTTCCAAGCTTAAACATTCTATGACTCTATGATTCTATGTGCTAGGAAGCTACTTTGAAACAAAACATTACCATTGCTTTTCCCCACAGAATACACTAATTTATAGATGGCTCATTATAAAAAAAGAAAATTCAATTAATACTGAAAGACAGCTACTAATATCTGCACATCTTTATCATTCATGATTGGAAAAGGCTATATTATATCCCTTCCACACAGCAATACACTTCATATATCCCACAAATATGCCACCAGGATTGGCATTCACACTGGAAAGAATAATTTCCTGAAGAACTTTGCAAATTATCACAAATATTAAAGCATAAATTAACTTGTTATTCAGCATAACTGAATAACACACTGCAGTGAAAAAAAAACCTCAATTTAGAAACAATTATTTTTTTTTTCAATTTCAAAGTGTTTTATCAGTAAAAGATCATCTAAGCAGCATAACATATATACATACACACACACAGACACATATGTATACTAATATAAAATATATCTGGTACCTGATTAAATTTTTTCCAGTGGGGAAAAAAAAAAAAGTATTTATTTTCCTATGTCTTTCTGATGTCTTTTTTCTGATGGTCTTTCCTATGTCTTTCAGTGATTGGACAGCTCTTAATATGTGCCTTTTTGGAAAAACAGAAGTTTCACAGAAGGGTTGAGGTTGGCAGGGACCTCTAGAGATCATCTAGTCCAACCCCCCGGCTCAAACAGGGACACCTAGAGCATGTGGCACTAGGTCACATCCAGGTGGGTTTGGAAGATCTCCAGAGAAGGAGACTCCACAGCCTCTCTGGGCAGCCTGTTCCAGTGCTCTGCCACCCTCACAGGAAAGAAGCTCTTCCTCACATGGATATGGAACTTCCTGTGTTTCAATTTGTACCCATTAACCCTTGTTCTATCACTGGCCACCACCAAGAAGTGTTCGGCCCCATCCTCTTTGCATTCTCCTCTCAGGTATTTGACTGAAATCAGTCAAACTTTCAAATCAAAACTAAAATATGTAGATGCATGTACATGTAGCTCGTGGGCTACTCGGGAAATAGAAAAGGTGCTATCTAGAATGCTATTTAGAGGTTCAGAAGACAGTGATGTCAGTGATACCAGCACTATAACTATAGGCAAACTGTGGATAAACCCAAGAGCATATCCACCTTACTTCCACTTCCTGATTTCCACTGGAAGAAATCACTAACAGACAGGCAAAAAAAGAAACCATGGAGAAGGAAATTTGTTCTAAGCTGAGATACTGCCTGTGGCTTCCCAGCTCTGTGAAAGTTCAGTGCTATTCTGCAGAAGTTTATAATCACCTCTTCAGTTTTTCTATGTAAGAATTCCAGATGAACAAAACTAGGAAGATGAGCACTAAAAACATCAAATGCTTTTAAATCTGAAATTCCCATTTGGAATTAATGCAGAAAAACCTCTTTTATATTCTCACATACATAAAGAATAGATCAATATGCTGTTTTTCACCTTAAATAAACTTTAAAATCAGGCATGAGATTTTTGAGATTTTTGAGTCTAGATATTTTTGTTTTAAAATTGTACAAGGTGAACAAAAATTTCCCATTAACTAAATACTTATTCTTTATACATGTCCATAACATCTCTATGTCTCACCAGCATATTGTATTTGCTTTTATTCTAGGATATTATGTTTTTATTATGTTTTTTTTTACAGTTTAAAACAGTCTAAAACAGTTTAAAAAGCACTTCTTAGGATGAACTTCCCATGAAATAAAAATAAATAAATTTTGTGTACTTTTCTTTTGTGGAATGATAGGGGGAACTGAAACATGAAACAGTCTTACTTATTGTGAAATTAATGATCAAGAAAATAGTATAGAATATGCACCAGCAAAAATATTATCAGAATTAACTCATTTTCAATACATTTTATCTTTTTCTTTACTGCTGTCATTAAAGCAGCAGAATGTAGAAGGAAATACATGCACTTGATGTAAGAAGTGTTATACTACCTCAGTGAAAAAGTACTAGACTTTTTGACTTTTTTCCTTTTTTTTTATTAAACTAATTATTTCTGCACCATCTAAATCCTACTGAAATAATTTCCCACTGGTTGAAGCAAAACACACTACTGGGAGCAGAATCAGCTTCTGCTTTGAAAGCTGCCTTGAAGTTGAACACAGAGGGTATGCTGCAGAATTCAGGAAGATATTTTCAGTTTCTAGGATTAATAAAACTTGATATTAATGTCTTTCAGTGGCATTAGTCACAAAACCAACATCCTCCAGCTTCAACAGGGTTTGAGGTCAGCAAGAAAGTGATACAAAATATTAGGCCTGTTAATCACAAACAAGTAAGCCTCTGAGTTGGTACCAAACTCTGAGAGCACAGTATTTATATTGCTGCCTAACCAATTATTTTACAGTGCAGCAAGTTGAAAGCCTTTTATCATCAAAGACACTTGGAGTGTAATCTTTGTAACTTCAAAAATTTTACATTGCATACTGATAAATGAAAACTGAGTGAATGCACTACTAAATAAAATAAGAATTATCATCAAAAACTTTTTAAAAGATATATATGACTCTACCAACAAGGGAAATTGTTTACATAGCTCATTCGAATACAATCCTGGCTTTTCTCTCTGTTACCTTTACCTTTAGGCAGGGTACAGGAAATATAAATACTGGTACTATAAACTTTTATCGTAACAGCATTGTGAGCCAAGTGATGATGAAGCATGATGGTTGTCACTGATAGCTGCACATCAGTCTGAGTAACAAAGAAAGAAATTGCAGCTTGCTCTCATTATAAGGAATTTTTCATCAAATTCTTTCCATAGTAGAATTTATTGTTTGCTTCATGATACATTTTCAGTATTTAGAAAATGGGAAAAGAGGGTGAAGGGCAAAAAGAATGTGAGGGATGTTGTTTTACATGATACTATCGTCTTTGGAAACTAAAAAATTGTCACTTACTGAAAGAATGGCCATGAATACTAACTATTGCTCACATCAGCCAAGCGTCCAGTCCTGAAAGAGGAGGAAAAATCCTACAATATATGGTTTCATTCACTGTTCTTGTAAATTTTTTTCTTCGATTTTATGGTAGAAAATTGGGATATTTATATTTCTATAGTTACTAGGGCACTGATTCACCCCCGTTAGGGGACCTTCTAGGTCTGCCTAACTTAATGAGTGCATAATTCATGTGACTTCTTCGCTCTGGAAAATCATTTGCTATTCAATTGCAATCAGCTTCACTTGCTTGTTCCAAAGAGATCTGTGCTTTTACCTAGAAGGCCTTTTCAGCATGTAGGCATCTGAACTGTGCCTAAGATCCCTAGGGATCCAAAAATCCTTAGGATTTCCTTCGGAAAATCCTAACCACTCACACTATCTGCAGCAGGATGGGTACTGCTATTACCTACATTTTTCATAATATTTGAGGACAGAAATAGGATTTAACTGTTAAGCAGACTTAAGGAAATTGAATCTTTTTGGACTCTGAACACTTAGAGGAACTTTGTATTTTGGTCAAAGAAACAACCTAAATTAGGTAGTATAGACTGCTTGCCAGAGGTCATTGCCTCCATTAACTGTATAGGAAGCATACATAATTCTGCACAACAGACTGGATTATCCTGCGCTGAGGATAAAATAGCGTAAACATGAGGTGAGACAATGCCTGGACAAGTACATTAAATTAGACAACCTGTATTCCAACATGTATTCTTTCTGCAACCTTTTTTTTTCTTTTCAACAAAGTTGCTTTATTAATTAAAACTTTTAAGCATTGTGCTGGTTACAGAACACAATGCCTTACAGAACTGAAGGGATTCAAATTCATTTTATCTCAGGAGTGTGAATCAGTAGTTCAATAATTCTGTGTTAGCAGGAGAAGAACATTAGGCAAATACCACATCTTCTCCCAACACAGCTAAAGACTACTTGAATAAAGAAAACAGAGATATAAACATTAGATTTTATTTTGTTTTATAAGATTTGTTTTATAAAATTGTGTTTTATGAAAACACACCATATCTGTAAAAGTTCTTGCTACACAGGTCAGAGTACAACCAGCAGCCTTTTAGAATCTTGGATTAACCCTTAATTTGACAGTGAGAATTAA
The DNA here is from genome assembly GCF_000705375.1 of Tinamus guttatus. Next base: position 39,234 of record NW_010579311.1, on the reverse strand, counting down.
ATTTGAAAATGGGCAAGCCAGAGAACACACACATACCAAGACTACCAATTTGGATAAAGCAACGTAGTGACATTATTCTACTGCTAAATTTAGCACTGCATATCTAGTCTAGCTCTTAACTGATATATGAAAATTTAGTAGAGAAAACATTTAACATTTGCAGACAATTCTGCAACAACTTTATTCACTAAGAACTTTTCCTTTGCAGAGAGGCAAGTGACCTGACATAGGATAATTTAGTATCCCGTTCCCCACTAGGCAGATTGTACTTGACTTGCAGGGAAGTGAGATCACCCATAGTTAGCAAGAATTTTGAGAAGGAACTGCCTTCACCTTATCCAGAGTGCAAACACCCCAAAGACATTAAAAGGATTTTGGTCTGGATTCTCCTCAAACTTATACAATACAACTGATAGGACTAGAGGAAATGGCCGGAAACTGAAACATCAAAAATTCCATAGGAACTTAAGGAAAAATTTCTTAACAGTGAGGGTGACAGAGCACTGGAACAGGCTGCCCAGAGAGGTTGTGGAGTCTCCTTCTCTGGAGCGATTTAATTCATGCTTGCAACAGTCATGTTCATAAAATACTCTTCAAAGCCAAATGAGAAAGCCAAAACTAAACCAGCATATGTGCTACAAGAAAACAGCATACTTTAAAATCATAAATATACTGTGGCATTATAATTCTACTGAAAATAATACATTTGACATTCACTGAAAGTTTTGAGGATTACCAAAAAAACGCAAATTTGAAGTAACTTTAAATACAAATTTTAAATAGTTTCAAAGTTGTTTAAAATCTTTTTTTTTTTCCCCTGCTTCTTTATCAAAATGAGCAAAGGAATGAGGAATGAGATGAGGAATCAAATAAGATTCTCAGTTAGGATTTTTTCTCATTTTAATCATGTAATATGCAGGAGACTTTTTTTAGTTTTGTTTTTGTTTTTTGAATATAGTAAAGTTCCCAAACTGGAAAATTCAAAACCTATCTGTAACAGTGAAAAAAAATTAAGTACGGAGGAAGGAAACAACAACACGTATCTGTGTGATATTAAGTGCTCTTAACTCTCATAAGATTTTTTTAAATGGATTGAAGAATTTCCCAGATATTCAGTACTACAAATACCTATGAAATCTAAGTCTTGGAAGACAAATTTTTTGTGTTTCTTTGTTTCTTTTGTAGTCTCCACCAAAAAAGGTCTCACTGGTTTCAAAGTTTGCTTGTTCTATCTGGGAATGAATTCTAGTAAGGTAAGAGTGACATCAAAAACTACAATTTCCTTTAAATACTTGATTTTGAGTTCACTTGAACTATTATCTTCTGCAGGCCAAATACATGTGTTTGTTTTCCTCCGTATACCAGTGGAAAAACGTATGGCACACACAAGTGGGAGGATAAGACCATCAAAATGAATTAAAAGTTGACTTTGTTGACTAATTTTTGCCAAGTGAAAAGTAATGTTATTTATATGTTTTGTATGCATGCTTTCCAAGTTAAGTTAGTTAGTTTTCTAAAGAATTGCGTGAGCCAAGTTCTCAGCCAGATCTTTACCATAAACACCTGTATTTATAGCCACCAGGCGAAGACAGAGTCCTTAATGTTCTAAAGTCGATGAAGATGCAGCGGAAGTCCCTTTAACGCCCAGAAGTACAACAAGAGCATGTAAATACAGTAAATCTTTTCCCCAAGTTGAGAGCAATTATCTTTGTCAGCAGCTGACAGCAATTGATCTACTGTGATCTCAGCACTAATTATGCCTATAGGGAGTCACTGTTCTGATAAATTACTGTTTACCATTTCATGTGGCCTCTAAATAACATGATCAGAGTTTTTCGAACAGCAGAGTCTCTTGGTAACATGCATGCGCTTTTTGCATCCTCATGTACTGGTGCCAAGGCATACAGAACAGATTAATTATGACTGTCCCTGAGCTATTTCACTATTTAAAGTCCTGGTTGGAGTAGACATCGAAAAACATAAACAAGGGATCCGCAGTTATGACAGAACAGGTAATAATTTTGCCTTCTTGAGATATACTCATGAAGTGTAAAATGACTAAAGGTTATTGGCACATTTTACCTATTTAAATGATAAAATGAAGCTGCAGCAGTTTGAACAGTAAATTTCATATTTCTTTACAGAAAGTAAAGAAGTTATTACACTTGCAACGAACATCGTAGTCGAGTCCAATTTGAGTTCCTACTTGAGGGAAGATGCTTAGGGAGCAAGAGGGTAAGTTACACTGTAATGCATGTAATGATCTGACCTTCAAAATGTCAATCTACAGCTAAAAACTGGAATATGGACTATTGAACAGTTTGGATCCTTTGACCTTGTAGCATAAAAATCTATAAATTACTAGTACAAACAACTTCTGTCTACATAGGCAGTGTAGCTTCAGAAACCATGTACAGAAACTAAATGTTTCAGATGAAATTTGGGGACCATATTAGCAATTATTTTCAAAGTAGTTGTCAGCAGCCTGTCATCTATGTGAACTTTTGTTTGGGCAGATTAACCCACAGTGCCTCTGATCTTTGGTTAATGCACTGCCAATTAAAAACACTGTGAAACAATACAAGGAATATTGCAAACAATATAATGAGCTATGAACCTCATGAAGATTCATATCGATATTTCCTGCAAAAGTGAACTCTGATCTGCACACAGATGGAGAGAATCCTTTAGAAAACTTCAATAACAATAGACAAGAAAAGATAAAATATAATTGGTGCTAAGAACTTGAAACTTAATGTGGAAGCCAAAGGACCTGTGAATTTCTCATCTGAAATTAGCCATTCTTAGAATTTCTGATAGATTTCAAATTTGAACAGATAAATTAGTTTTTAGTATATTAAATCAATGCATTACCAAGTAGGTAAAGGTATCTTTAAGATCTAAGAATGAGTACTTTCATGTTTGTTACCCTTTTTTTTTTTTTAATTTTAAGCATGCTACATTGCCAACACAGCCAACATGCCTCAGCTCTGGTTAAAGAACTATGGTGACATGAATGTCATTTAAACACAGCTATTGCATACTGCCAATGTGTTTTTTGTATTTCCTAGTTTCACACAGTAACAAAGAATCTTTTCACAGATTTTTATTAGAAGTGGCAATTAATATAACACAGAAGAGCAGATTCTGAGCACAGGATTTTTTAGCAGAGAACATACTAATTTAATGAGAAGTCAGTGTTTACTTCTAAAAAATAATTATTTTTCCAATGCACCCATGTACATTCTTCTAATAAATAAAACATGGTATTCTTCAAAATAGAAGGGTAAATGGCACACAGGAAGGAATTCATCAGCACTTAATGAAGAGTCTGGCCTGTTTTAAATGAAGAATTTAATGGATCTTTGGTATCAAGAACAGCATCCAGTCCACATCCTGCCTGGCAAATTATATGGAGCCCTAGTTCTCAAAGTGAGCTATTCTGGTCAATGATTTTTCTTCTATTTGTGACTGTCTTGACTGACAAATTTTTGTCCATGATACAAAACAAATTAATATCCTGACAGAAATCATTGGTTTGTCTATAAAACACTGTTTTGAAAATCTATGTCCCAAAAGCCTAGCAGAAGAAAGCGGCTACAGACTAGTATTAAATACATTTATCATAGACAGTAGGAAATAGTAAGATTAATTTTTATTCTAGCTTTTAATTGTCAATACCACCTTGCAAAGTTGTTTTAGGAGTGAATCCTATTCACTTCGAGCAGGTGCACTGCAGATGGTGCACTCTGTACCTGTGAAAATTAGCTCTTGTTCAGTCTACAGTATTCAGACAGTATATAAATCCCTTGGTTGGAAGCATGACTCATTATGTGAAGCATGACTCTATTCATCACTTTGTTATCTCTGTGGAAAAAGAACCCTAGCCCCTTGATTTAGAGGATTCAGCTCTAAAATGTGCTCTAGAGTATCCAAGGCTCCCACTTGGGACTGACAGATGTGACACAACCTCTAAGAGACCCATGAGTTTCTGAACTAGAAACTAGCTGCCAGCCAGAGCACTGTGGCAACCCCGAAATGGCAGTAGGTCTGTGCTTGCTCCTGAATCCTACCTAGTACCTTCTGTGGCTGCATCCAGCAATACTCAGATGACACCCATACATATAACCACTCACATCAGTATTAAAATCATGTATCTCACTGTTCAAAGAAGTTAGAAGGGGCTTCAAAAAGTTAGAAAAGAGGAACGAGATAAAATCAAATCCACAAGACATATTTTATACTGCAGTATTTAAGAAGCTCTGCCTAAATTAAGAAAGCAAAGAGACAACCTGAGCACGAATAATACATTTCCATGGGATTTTCCATATATTTGCACATTTCTTTGCACATGAAGAGTGACTCCTACTCCTCCTGAATTCTTCAGATTCAAGCAGGTCATGTGCAGGATGTTTGCAGAAAGTTGTCACATTAAATCATTACCAGAACATTAAAATAGTTTATTTGCCCATGCATAATGGACATGTTACAGAATCCCATATATCTGAAAACTGCGGTGCAGTTTTCAGTACAGAATATGAAAAAAATTTTGCAAAAAAAATCCAGGCAAAAATATGTCCTTATATCTGATACCCTGACATGCACAGGTAAGATATGCCTGGCAGTAAAGTAGCAACATAACAAGTGAACAGACACTATTTCTAGGCTACTGTATATTAGAAGAAAGTTCCTTTTCCTTTCCCTTCCCTTTCCTTTTTCTTTTCTTTTGTTAGAAATAAGATAACATTTCCCTGCTGAAAATATTAATCACTGGAGTAGCTTACCTACAGAATGCTATATTTCATCACTGTAAGTTCTTCTCTCAAGAAAGGAAATCTCTTCACAAAATATGCTACAGATTATTATTAGCATATAAGAGATGCAGAAATTACCATGCGAAATTTGATGCCAAGTATAATGCAGCTATAAACACTCAACGATTATTGGCTTTTAAAATCTGTGTATATAAAAATCCTTTAGATTAAGTACTATAAAGGTAGAATCAAATCATTCTTCATTCTCTTCATTCTGCTAAAATATTTTAAATGTTCTTGGGTACACTCTTGTATGTAATTGGTCTGATAGCTTTTCACAAAACATAAAAAAGAACTATTTTTGTCATATGCATCTGGTTGACTGGTTGTGGTAATGGTTGTAACATTACCAAATTGTTGTAACATTACCAAAAATTTTATTCTCCCATAATTAGCCTAACTATAGAAGACTTTTAAACCTCACTGCAACAAACCGCACCTAAACCAACAGCAAAGTATTGTAGGCATAAACTGTAACAAATTTAATAATGAAGAACAGAGCAATATAGGAAAGGAAAGCAAAAATAACACTTCCATTTACTGCAGGAAATGGATATTATAACACATGTATATAAAACTAATTAAAAAATTATGCAATATGAAATTGAAAAAATAAGCATTTGGAAATTCTAAATAGCAGTATGAATGAGGCTATGACAAGAAGAGGAACTCACTCTTTTTCAAGAAAAGAGAGTAATGGTTCTTTGTAGGAAAATGAGAGGAAGGAAAAAACAGGATTCTGCCTGTATAAGGCTAGTGACAAGTGTAGTAACACCAGCCAAAATAATTTGTGACATGTCATCTCTTAGGGGTTGTGTTTAATGCTGGTAATCTATGAGAGATTTTATATGCAAACACCAGAAGAGATGTGCTATGATAAAATGAATACAATTAGGTAACCAAAATCATTGGTTCCTGAAATGTTATTTATAATGATGTGAATCACACATATCCTGACTCTTTCTACATAAAAGTTTTGTACGTAATTACAAAGCTTAAATAAACTGGGGGGAAGGTTAAGGCTGAGAGGTGAAATAGATCTAATTCCAGTCTCTGACATTCTCTCCTATAAAGTTCCCTATTTTCTTTGCAACGTTTAACAGTTACAGCAACTTCTGTGGCAACCACTGTCAAAGACATAAAGAAATAAGACAAGAGATCAATTGGGCAGAGATTACTTTGTGCAGATGACAGTAACACATCGTCTCAATACCTCAAGTACAAAGAAAACAATCAAGATGTTTTAAGTCATCACTCTTCTTGCATGTAGTATTGACAGGTATTCAAGGACTATGGTAAAAATACCTGATTAATCTAATTTTTTTTTTTTCTGATTTCTTCCCAGTTTAAAGAAACAAGTTTATTTTCTCTCTGCTGTTTAGCATGGCTGAATTGTTAATTTAACAGCAAGGTTGATTTTTTAACAATGTAGTATCCCGCAAAAACAATCCTTATGGAAATCTTCCTGCCTAGTTAATTTTTATTCAGCAAGTGAGATAATTAGGATCAATGGATGTAGATATTGTTTTATGAACGGAACCTGATTTGTTCACTTTACCTTTTACTAGTTGGCCAGAGAGTATTTTCTGGGTATTATACTTCATATTCTAAATTATGTAGAAATATTGTTAATAAAACAGATGTGACAATGTAAGCTAATAAACAGACAGATCAAATCACCTGAGTCTTACAGGCAACAGATGTATATAAGCAGTTTCAAGAATACCTATTATATAGATACCAGCTTCCCAAGAGACTCATGAATCACCTAGGCCATTATTTAACCAACAAGAAACAATTAAGTAATTGTTAATAAGTGAACTTCCAAGAAAACAACAACAACAGCAACAACAAAGCTGGGTATCTCCCTACATTTCTCAGTCATGATTAACTTTTTGCTTCTGAAGCAGATGCAGTCTGGTACTAATGTCAATACACTACTTTTATTATGTTTACATTTAAGACTTAGTAGCTTTTATGGTAGAAATGACAGGAAGATTCCACTTAAGTTATAGCATTTATGAGCTATGGTTTGTCACACACCACTTAGCAAATCTTTTCCAAACCATGTCACATTCACTTTTAGATTGAGGATAATATTAAAAGCCTTTATGAAATAGCAAGCATATGATCCACTAGATTTCAGCAGTGATTCCTTCAAATAGTGAACAACGCTACAAAGACTGACATTAAGTAACTTTGTGAATCTTTCATGTTTTGCTGAGAACATTCTTTTGCAAAGTCTAGGAGATTGATTAAATAGACCAAGATATGGCTTGATAGCAGTTTCAAAGTTTGATTTTTACAAGTAAGATTAAAACTGTAGTATTCCAACAGTCAATTTCTGCCATAGTAAGTCAAGATAGCAAGAGTGATGAAAAAGAGAGATCTAATCTGAAATTCACATTAGCAAAACTGCTATTAAGATGCAGCTTCTAATAAAAAAAAAATCTCATATGAAAGTTTTTTGCTTTATATATCCCAGGGAAGAAGAAAGCATAGTTCAGCACAGTATTAAAATATGACTTCTGATCTCCAGTGGTTCAATACTCAAAGTTAAACTTTTTAAGAATTCTAATTATTATGTGCTGCCATAACAATATGTTATTAAAAGCAGACTATGAGCACATTGACCAGAATGATGCAGCCAGAACTTCAAGTCCATATTCACCATCTACAGGTATCTGTGGCACTTCAGTTGTATTTGTACAAATCAATTAAATGTGGCTGTGATTGTGTCTTTTGTCACTGGAGCAAATTTTCATGGAATGACCAGATTCACCTCAAAACAGGGAATGTTCTTGAGCCATATTAACGGCAGAACTCTACATAGGAAAATTTTCCTAGTGTGACATCAAGAGACTGTTCTGACAATCAAACAGCACAGACCATCTGTTCTGGCATGCATGCATGTGCCCTGACATTCTTGAATTAATTCATAAAACGCCACTTTAATTTTCATAGACTTATTTAATTTTCATAGACATAAAATTCTTAGCTGGGACTTCGATGGAGAACAAGACACAACTGGAAAACAGGTACTAAATACGCTGCGCTAAAGAATTCAGAGAAACCACTTTGATATCTTTAACTGCGACCACTTATAAGTTAGGTCCCTGACTTTGGAAAGGTGAATCACATGGAAACAGAATTAATGCCTAAGAATCCACACAGTACGGTTCGGTGTACACTTCTGAAGTGACAGTAATAACAATTAGGCGGGTTCTTCTGTTCGACAGCCTTCAAAATGTGATGAGCTACCTTCAGTACACACTGGAAAATCATGGGAGCAAAAATACTTCTGCACTTCCAACCTTCTGTGGAGCTTAGATGCCTAACTCAGGACTTAATATTAAGTATCTCCACTTTCTTGTGGTCCATAACAAAAAGTCACTTTCTGAAAGTCTAGATCAAATGGATTTAGTCTTAAAAGATCACTAGTGCTGGCTATGGCAGTGTACAACACCTCTGTCCTCTTTACAAAAGACATGGCATTTATTCCTTGTACTTAAGAAAGTAAAAATTTACATCTTCAAATTCTTATCTTTAATTTTCAAGAAGAATGTTTTAACATGAAGTCACATTAAATTTTGATGACTGACCATTTCTTATTTGAGAGACAACACAGTATATTTCTAAGCTTCACTTCAGAGAAGTTTGAAGCTTAAAACACAGAGGTTAACTACAACTATGTTCAACTCAAGAAAATGAGTTATTCACAGTACGCATATAGGATATAGCCAGTCAGGTAAAACACAATTCATTTAGTAAATTAAAAAAATAGAAAATAATAAGGCTAAAAATGAGATTAACAATCTAAATGCATTCTAATTTGCCATTGTTTATTTCATTAATAAGCATCCTCTGAAATAACAAAGACAAAAGCTCTGATGTGGTAAGGAGACAAGTCATGCTTTGACAGGCTGTGTTACAAAACATCTTCATAATTCACAGTAATATCTAGCTTACTGGTTATAAATACTCAGAACTGTCACAGCAAGTAGAATTCATCATAATTGTACTTTGAAAAGGTGGACAAATAGAATTTAGTTTTCAGTACTAATGACAAAAGGTAAAGTTTCATACTATATTCGTAAATCAAACGTCTTGACCATACTAGGCTTTTTAAAGATTCAGTGAAATGTATAAAGTGTAAATTATGGCATATGTCCACGTGAACTCATGAGGTTATTCCCCAACAAAATACAGCAACATTATACATTTTTTCAATGGAACTCTCACAAGTGTGATAGTTAAGGTAAAATAATGATTCTTGTATTCAGAGTCCTGTAAACGGCATCTTGATCCTATTTCTTCTCATAATAATCTGGTTGTCTCCATTACTTTTCTATCGTAATCAAGGGGATTCTGGATACTTAGTTTACTAATAGAAATGTAATACTTCTGATTTCCTTTCTCTTTTGCACATTTGCAACTAAAATCTTGTTTTTTTCCATCCTAAGATACTCAAACAGAGAGATGTTCATGGGGACTCTGTGCTCTGACTCTGCTTTGTGCTCCCACATGCACTCTTTGGCTGAGAAAAAGTTTTCTTGAAATGCTCCCATTGCTGCTGATACAGAGGTCAAATAGAGTAATTAGACTATCCAGCTTTTTCAAGGAAAGAGTTTTATGACCTCCAAAGAATATTGCCCAGATCACTAAGAAAAAAGTTCAACATCTGGCAAGTGATCCTTTCCATAAATCTGTTCTGACAAGAATGATCCTTATTCAAGAATAAATGATCACTTCTCAGGAAGAAGCTAATGGGGATTTTTGTTTACTACATTCTCTTTAGCAAGAAAAAATATATGAGATCTACATCAGACTGGTTACTTTAACTTAAGGCAAGGATATGGATTAAAAGAAAATTCCACATGATTTTGAAAACACATTATCCCTGTCAAAACTATCAGCAGAAAAACAGTTAACAGTGTTGATATTTAAAAACACTGTATTTCTGTATTTCAATATATAAGCTAATTATCACATTATGATGAAAGGTCACCTCCAGTTTACAAAGCTACCACTTTTAGATTCTCTGTAAGTCCACTAAAAACCCTTGTTATATTTGATACACCAGTTACAATCATTGTCCCACTAAAGTTGATGATAAAATCTACAGCAATGTCTCCTATCTAACCTTCCTTTATTGGGAGGAAGAAAAGAGGTGAGGGTTGAAAGTGAAAAGCCCTTCTCCATTTCGATGGAGCTTCAGAAAGATATGAAAGTTTCACATATTGAAAAGTAAAAATATAATGGAGATCTGCTATTAGGACACTCAGCTATAAACTAGAGTTTCCCTCTTTTTTTTTTTTTTGTTTATTGTTCCCTAAAAAGAACATTGAGTTAAAATAATGAAAGAAAAAAACCACACACAAACAAGATATAGACTCCTTCTGTTGAGGGAAGTCTATACTACATTTTTGAGTAGACTGAAACATCTCCTTTCTGCTTTGACTCTGGTAAACACACTATGAAGAAGCAGGGGATCAGATAAACCTCTTTGGTATTTTTTCTATCTTCTATCCATCACAGTAAAAAATACCAGGCAGTCCCGAGAATGTAAATGCACTTTCAGAACTAACCTTCTGAGACCCCTAAAGCAATTTATATTCAAGAATCTACTGTAAGGACTAGTGATTAAAAAATTACAAACTGTCACACATGATTTGCAAGTAGGTGCTAAATGTAGTACTTGATTTGACTCTGCAAATTTATATTATTTTTTCTATAACTTATAACTCAATTGATAATTTAATATGAAAATGCAGTTGTATTAAACAATGTCCATGCTAAGGAAGTATTAACAAATCATCCATATCATCATTATCATATGTGACTATAATTTACTAAAATTTCTACAAAAATAATCAGTGTTTTGCAACCTGACAGAGTTCATATTATTTATGCATGACAAAAAGTTTTGCGCTGAAATGCAAATAACAATAACTATCAAATATCTTGAAATCTAGAGTTAATACGGTTCTGATTTCAAACTGTCTCAACTCAATACAGGTCTTCTTTCAGGTGAACAGGGCAACTAAGCAATCAAGGGCTCTAAAATACAAGGTCTCTTTAAGCTCAAGGGCAATCGAATATGTTAGAAATCTCAGTTTTTCATCTTATTCTTCTGCTGCATGCTACTCCTTTCAGACCTGAGCATTAGTTTAAACTGCTGAAGATCAGTTTCCTTTAAGAAATCAGGCTGTCAGCAACGTGGCGAAGGTCAAGCATCCATTTGTTTTTTCTCCCCTGCTATTCAGGATAGTAATCTTCAGCAAAGGGTTGAACTGATAGCTGAAGGTGATAGTGTCTTAAACCTATCTATTAAGATTCAGAAGCAACAATCTATGAAAAAATCTTATTGATTTAAACAGGAATTGGGTCAAAGCCTTTATGTTTGTTCTGAGCAAGAAAACACGGGAATATGCAACTCTTCATTCAAGATGAACATATTAACAACAAAGATGATGTTTTACTATTAATTTAATATTAATTATATCAGATTTGCAGATATCAGGTTTTTAATCAGATATCAGATTTAATATTTCTTGCTGAAAAATATACCTGCAAATGCTCTGAGTATGTATTAAAAATAAATTACTGTCTAGAGCTGTACAAACATACTAGATCCACATTCAACACACTCAAAAACATGCCTACATAGCTTCTATGTTTTACGATCCATTTAAAACTTGCAGCTACTATTTATGTCTCTCCCGCTACAAACACCGGATGCAAACTAAAGCCAGGGTCCCTGCAGGTCACAGAATGGCAACACTAATATCAAAGGCATAGTTATTTTCTGAACATGTTTTGTTTACATGAATATCAGCAATGAGGGATTACAGGCAGGGAATGAGAGCTCTTGCAAATAGCACTAGTCCTGCTCCCAAGCCCAGAACAAACAAGATTTGCATGATTCTCCCCTGGATGGGGGGAATATCCAAAATGACATTTCAAGAGTCTTACAGTGTCCAAGACCAAGAAAGAGGTCTGGATGCAAGTTATGTTGCTTGATCCCATACCAAGGCAAGACTTCTACCTTGGTAACTTATAACCTTGTCTGTGTAGATAGAAAAATTGTATTTCTTTTACAGAAAGTATTTTTCATATTGTGGTACCTATGCTTAGTTTTATAATTCCTACAAAACTGTGTATGCATTTCAAGAATATACAGTGGAGAATTTCAAAAATTCTAGAGAATCCAGGACTAGTATAGAATTACTGGACTCGGCTCTTCAACATGGTCAAAAGCTTAACCTTTCTCACTACAGAAGAGGATCCCTTCAAAATATACTAGCAAAGGTCATCAGTATCTGAAGTTATTTGCATTAAAACTGTGTGACAATCTCCTCAAACACATCAATAACTTTTTCCAAGCTATCCTGAATTTACATAGGTTTTTTGAATGCAATAGGATGACATGCCTCAAAATAACGATTTTAACTATATTGAATTGAACATAATTGTGCATTAAGAGGCACTACAATTCTGAAAATATTTCAAATTCTACTCAAGAAATACAAGGATATAAAAGATATTCCACACATTACAGAACCAGTTATTTTTAATAGACAGTGGCAACATGCCCATGCAAGATATTATATACCTTGTTATTGGAACAGACCAGATCAGGCTAGATGTTAGATAATTTTGCAGACTTGTCTTTCAAAACAGAATGCAATAAAAATGAATGTTTGGAGGAGAAAAAGTAATGCTACTTAAAAAAAAAAAAAAAAAAGAGGTATTCTGTTGGATATAAGGATTTTAAAGCCCTGCTGTAAAATACCAAATTTTCACAGCCAGTAAAGTATTGGATAATGAATATGCAACATTACGTTTTATAGCTAGTGACAATTAAATTTTTATCCAAGATGACTAAACAAAAAAGTAGGATTTCTATTATAACAGCAAAAGATAAATAGTATCAGTAAATGCTGTTAAATAATTCTATACAAAGGAAAAAATAACTTCAATAAATTAATACACAATAGGACAGGTAAATGGAATCAGAGCAGAGATCCATCTAAATTCTGTCTAAAGTGGTATGGTAGAATAGATACACACTTAAAAGCATAAAAATAGAGCAAATATCTTCCAAAATACACTCCCAGCTTCCATCTATTTGAGACTATATTGATATTCTAATACTCTCTGTTTTCTTTTCCGTATTTTTTTTCTGATTCTTAACACTCTGTTTTAACTACTACTGATCAGAGTACTGACCCATTGATAGAACTCTCTCTCATAAACCCAGTCTCTTTTTCTACTGAGTGGTAACAATTGAAAGCCACTATTTTGTATATACATTTTTCCTCTTTTCCCATAAACATCACTCATTTTACACTGAATGTCTTTCAGCTTTCTAACTTGCAGGTGCTTGATAGGATTTTTCTGCAGCTCTGCAATGTTGTTCCTTGTTTTTACTACTCTGAAACACTTGGTTGTCAGAAGTGAAATTTGTCATTTTACTATTTCCCTTCTAGATTACTCATAAATATGATGAACTGTATAGATCCCAGGACATATCCATGTGGAACAAAACTAGTGAGCTTCTTCCACTCTAAGAACAGAATATATACTTTTATCCTCTATTCTTTAATATTAACTAATTACTTAACAATGCAAGAACTTGCCTCTCATCTTCTGACAGAGTGTTTTTGTCAAAAGCCTTTTTGAAATCCAAAGACCTTATAACCACTGGATCTCCTTTACCCAATTACTTGTTGATTCCTTCCAAAAATTGCAACAAATGTGAAGAATGACTTTGCTTTACCAATCCACTCTGACATTTCCCCATGTTCTACTTAACCACTTAAGTATGTTCTATTTAACCATGTATCCACTAACTCTCCTCTTTATTACAGCACATATTTATTTGACAATAAAATCCTTTATCACGTGGAAAGTATCTGCAAACTCTAAGCTGGAAAAGATTCTGGAAGTCTCTAAATATTACACAGACATTCAGTAGTGTGATTCTTGGTTTGTCATGTTAAAAAAAAAAAAGAGAGAGAGAGATACTAACCCTGGTGGCATACAGAACAAGCTGAAAGCCAAAAGTGTGAGTAAAAGCTTGTTATGGAGCCCACATGTTTTAATGTGTACCATCACAGAACTATATAAAATATATATGATACACTAATTCAAGGGAACACATCCTTCTATTTATTTGTTAAAAAGAGCAATCTGTGGAAGCCATAAAGTATTAAAATGTAGTGTGGGCTACTCATTGTAGTAGCACAGTGCCAAGCTTTTCTATGAAAATATCCAGGATTCTCTTCACACTTTGATGTGAAGTGTTTGTTTCTTGAAAGTGTTCTGCATTGTGCTGATAACACTATATACTGTTTGATGCAAGGTTGGTTGTATAAGTTGCCCTTAATGAATTCCCTTAGGGTAGCTATAACCTGTGCCCTCTTATTAAAAGAACAGACAAGTTCTCAAAATAAGAGGTTGAAATAGCAAATCAGTCTATAAGTAAAATGGTATTTTACACTGAAAAACCTCCAGTGATTTTAAATTTCAGTATACCCTCTACCTTTTAAACTAACAGACTCTCAGCAGTAGTTTTGTCAAAAAATCATGGTACTTGGCTCAGTACAAAGACACAGATGATTTTTCACAAGTTATTTTATGTAGTCCTAAAATATATGTCTGCACTTGATCATATTTTCATTAACTGGTAATAGCAGCCAGCTTTCCAGAAAAAGAATATCCCATAAATCACTGAAAAACATTCAATGGATTTCCAACAGAGGCCAAGTGTGTTGAAGATTAAAAACAAGAAATCAACAAAAGTTTTCATTCTCCCATAGATTTTTTTTTTACAATTTCTCACAGTAACTTGTTAATGACACTCTAACAGAAGAACAAAGTTTCCATTTGTTCTGATTCGAACTAAAAGTCTTAGTATGTTTTATCAAAGTTCATATTGTATCTTCAGCTAAAATCTGTCTCCCTCCATCACATTCTTCTGCAATAGTCTCTGGGAAGTGACAGTATATCCTGTCTCATTTTGACAACTGGGGCACACTATCATTGGTTTCAGAAATCATGTCTTTCAGTCCAAAGACATCTCCCACATATTGGAAAATATAATAATTGTAGTTTGCTTCACTGAGTAGACTTTCCTCAAGACTCAACCTAACTAATGTTTATATCTTCTGTTAAATGTAGTTAAATTCATAGTATGATACTTCCATATGAATGATGGTCCTTATGCTACAGAAAAAGTAGGATAAACACAGATGAATTTCGAACTACCAATCACTCCAATCACCACCAGCAACATTTTTTTCCATGCTTCAAGAAACCCTTTCTTTCATTTTGCATAAATGTATCTTTTAAAAGAGTTAGAAATTATATAAAATGTGTCTGTCTTCTCAGGAAAAACGTTTTCTCTAAACACTGAAACTTTGGGCTAAAGTATACTTAGTCTTTACTTGTTGAAAGGATCAGAATAATAAACAGTAATTTGCAGAAATGCTGAAGATTCTACCTTGTAAGAAAAGGATAAGATAAAGAATCAAGATTTCTATATAAGCAGTCTTTTTAATTACCCATCAAAAGTAGGTGTACCCAAATCCAACACGATTCATACTTACAGGACATATATGTACCAAAATCCAAGCAAGGTCTTGGTTTGGGTACATGTATGTCCTGTTTTTATATACCCTATGTAGGACTAGATTTTTTCCTCCCATTTAGCTTTAACAATTATCACTATTCTGTGAGTTTTCTTTTAAGTACAAACAAGAGGAATCTCCATGAACAGTCATTTCAAGCACACATAGTATTTAAGAAGGAAGAATAAGATGCTAGGTGCCAGAGAAAGATTTTGTAAGTTATTAATAACTATGCATTAACTTTTGTAATGATAAAGCATCTATGGCTTTGAATACCCAAAGATTTCTCCCCATTTAGTCAAGTCACAAGCAAAAATGCTCTGTTTTAGACAGGATCCTTACAAAACCATTTTTGTTCATATGAATAGGATTCTCAGAGGTGCAAGCAATTATATGGCTTCAAATAACCTAAAATGTAAAAATTAAATTAAATTAATAAAATAAAATAAAATAAAATAAAAGTATGTTGTCAGAGATATCAATTAGCTTATGATTAAAATTGCTTCTAAATCATCTGAAAAATGAATATAGAATACTAGAAAACCCAAAAGGAAATGCCTATGGCAATGGTTTACAGACAATTATACAATAATTATACAATTATTGCTTGTTTTACAATATTATTATTATTATTGTATTATTATTATTATTGTTATACAATAGTGCTTGTTCTACAATACTCTTCTTAGAGGTTTAAGTTGCCTAAAAAGAAATTGACTCTAATGAAAATAAAATATTATATTTTCCAAAGGAATTAGGAATTTTGAAATTAATAATAAAAGACATTCACATTACCCTCCAAACGAAAGGTTTCTTATTTTCCTATGATTTATGCAAAAAATTATTTTACTCAGATTATTAAAAGCAAGATGAGCAACAATTAAGAGCTGACCTTACACTTTGCTTTTATTTGGAAGTAGATGTGAATTAGATGAAGGTATGAGATAAAGATAAAATATATTCTTTGGAGAAAAACTTGTCATAGGGATCAAAAAAAGAGAGCTCTTAGTGATATGTGGCCTTGCAATATCAATAGATTCATAATTATCTTAACAGAGACAGACAAGTTCTGGTCATGGAATAAATCAGAATTCAGTGTGCCAAATTCAGAGAAGAAAATTATCAATAAAAATACTGCAAACATTAAGAAAAACTTGTGAGAAATAAGAATTAAACATTTGACCTGTGTAAAGCAATTGATCTGCAATGAGTAAATCATGTCAATAATACTAAGTTATCAATAAAACGTAAAGTGTAATAGCCAAGGAGCATTCAGAATAACCTGAATCAAACATTAGCTCAACTGGAAAGTGTCCAGAGGCATTAGTTTGATATTTTATAACATATCCCATGCATTACAAGCCAAAAATACTGTTATAAATCCTAGTCAGTGGTCTGGAAAGCTTGACAAGGGTTGCATTGATTGTCGCACAATGGAATCAAAGGGCAACTATAAAGCAAAAGCATACAGGAAATGAATATAACTGGATTTGACTTAAAATGAAATTTCTTGAAATTAATAATAAGAAAAATCAGTAGTGTTAAAATGGTTAATGGCTATTAACCATTTAATAAAATAGTAATTTGTCACATAAAAATGAGTAATTTTTCTTAACATAACTCAGCATTCTAAAACTGACAAATTAATTCAGGACCTAGAGTTCCTAATTCTGCTGTTTATTATGTTCTTGTAAACCTGGAATAACACATTTGAAGTATAATATAAGGTCAGAACTCTACTGATTACCTAAGGTGCTTCCCATTGTGTCCTTTGAGTAAATAAAAATCTTTATGGTCACTAATCGGAGGAGGAAGCCAAATAACACCACTGCATGGAGCAGTGGGAGTGGTCCATGGGGAGGAAAAACACAGCTCTCCTGCTCCTCAAGCCAAACAAACACACAGAGAGCTGTGCCGAGTACCTCTACACCATGGTATTTGAATGTGACCAGCTTCAAAAGAGCTTTCCCCTCCCTGGGGCAGTGCTGCATGAATGCACAAGGCCAGGCTGTGTCCAGGAGCAGTATATTTCATCACTAAGGCTGCACCCTGGCAAAGCAGAGCTGGCTTGCGTGAAATCAGCTGCAGTGATTCCATGGTGCACTCGGATGCACTCACAGCACCTATCAGCCCTTTCCCAAGGAATACGTTCAAGTTGTGACTCACAACAAACTACACCAATGCAAAATAGTACCACGGAGCAGTATATTTCATCACTAAGGCTGTACAACAAACTACACCAATGCAAAATGGTGCAAAAGTACCATGTATTTTCAAGCAAACTCTTATTTAGTGTTTTTTTCAGGACTAAATACTTCCTTTTTTTCCTCCACTGACTTTCTAAAAATCTTAATATATGCCTTATTGCGCTTACACTAGGTGCAGACTACAAGTTTCCCTGTGACTATTGCCAAGCACCCACTCAATTCCCTTCATATATACAGACGTATTTGAGTAGAATTCTTTATTAAAAAAAAAAAGTACAAGCAGCCAGTAACTGTTCATTGATCTGACTGATCTATGAAACATTAGGCCAGATCTAAAAACAGATGTAAACATCCACCATATACAACTTACTTATAAAGTGACATTTGTAATCTGGGTACATAGTCTGCAGATTAGGACCCAGAGACAGATTTAGGCTTCCTATCGAGATGTGTGAGCAACCTCCAAAAGGCAATCCAAGATACGTCTATGGAAAAGATACTGTTAATAAAGTGTGATTATCCACTGGATCAAATGATGAAAGAAAGCAATAGGTTCATTATCTCTTCCTGATGCCTTCAAAATAAAACTGGATACTTCTCTGGGAAACGGTTTTAGGCAAATTTTAATTATGCTAAATATAGAAGTAAATACATACTGTTCAACTAAATGATCTATGCACACCCCTCAACCAAAAATTCTATGATAACTACAAGTAAGGAATACATACCAGTAGGTTCAGTGGAAAGAACAATGGGTTTTTTTCCTCATATGCAGCTGGTGAAAGTGATGGTGGTTGTCCAAAACCTAAAGGTGGCCATCAAAAAGGCTACACGTAGCAGACTTACAGGGCAATACAGAGTAGTGGAGCAATACAACAAAATGAACTTATAAAAAGCAGCCTTAGTATGCATATGAAAACATCTGGATTTCTGTAGAAACAGTTATGGGCACTAAATGAGCAACTTCAGCCTTGCAGGCTTGACCTCATTTATCATGCATGACCTTTCAAATCCACAGTCCAGAAGTTGTATATTAACACTGTGGCTGTGAGTGAACACCTGCAGTTACCACAAAAGAAAATGGAAATCTGTTTCCTCCTTCTTATTACATTTAATCCATCTCATAATTTTTTTAAAGGTAATTTTCTCATATATTGATATTTAATTCCCTGGAACACTGGCTCATTTATTTCATTCTACAGCATTTTAAGACAAGAGAAACAGTTTATTTTGTTAATTTTTAACAATTCTTGGAATAATCTGTGATTTAAAGGGCAGATTTTAAAACAATTTCTGCAACGTGTGTGTGAATATTCCTGCTAATGATAATGGGAAGACTAAGATGGTTAGTATTCTAGATTTCACATTCTTACTGTGTATTATCAAAGGCTGCATATACCTAACTGAATAGTGGAAAAAAAAAACAAAAACAAAATTTTAACTGAAACAAAAGTTAAATACATATTTGGTGCAGCTGTATATAAGAGGTAAAGATACACATAGGAACTGCAAGGGACTGTTTCACCCTGAGTAAAAAAAAAAAAAATGTATTTAAGGGAATACATCAAAATACACCAGCCACAAAATGCAGTAGGCATAAAAAAAAGGTTCTCTATTGATTCATACTTACCACTATCATGTACAAGCAATTCCTAGATCCCCATAGTTTCTGATATTTATCACTTTTTTTTTTATCCTCACCAGTATTACTCCTCTGAGTTTACCAATATTTTGCAATGTGTTTACTTTTTTAAGAGCACAGAGCAACCATGAATTGGTTATTTATTTAATAATTTATGAGACTGCACATACCATTACTACAGTGTAGAGTCTCTTGAGGAGATTTGATTCGCAAAACTAAAGACAATAACACGTAACTATTTCCAATTGTATTGCTAAGTTATTTAACATCATAATAACTGCAATTACTAAAGTGCTGCTAACCACAATGGAATATTTTTCTCTCACAGTGGCATCAATATGTCCAGCGAGATTTCAAGAACCTGTGTCAAGACATATCACCCGAGATCCCTCTCACCTGATTACAGATGCCTTGAATAAAGACAGCTTTATCCAATCTAGTAATTTTAGACTTCCCTTAGAAACAGTGGAGACAAATAAGTGTGCACCTTAGCTCACCTTACCTCCCATTTACCATAGGTGAGAGAACCCAGACTTTTTTTTTTTTTTCCTGAAAATGTAAATAATTGCCTCTGAAGTCAAACTAAAGTCTTGGGCAAGTTCCAGTTGCTATCATCTCATGCACATGGCTGCCCCTGCCATCAATGAAGAGAAGGAGGCACCACAGTGTCCTGCACCAGTGTCCAAGGGGCTGGCTCTGCCCACCAACTAACTGTGAAATACCATGGCATTAACATCTCATTTTCTTTTTTTTTTTTTTCTGCTCAAAGCATCAGAAGGTGCTGAAGTTATGGCTATCGTAATGGAGTCACAGTTCTGTGAATACATGTTAAAGTCACATCGCCCTCATATTAACAGGTGTCAATGTAAGTCTCCCCTTGTGCTCTCTAGGGGAATTATGCTTTTTTTGTGGGGGAAAGAGAGAACCTGCAGATTTCCGATCTTAAGTCAGTTCTTGGTAATGAGAACTGTTTTATTTATAAGCAGCAGGGACTTTCAATATTTGGGACAAAAGATGTCTGGAAGAATGTCACATCTGGAAAAAGAGCTTGCCTACCTCATATTTTATTGGAAGACTTGCTCCCTTGCCAAAATAAAGACATCTTTTATACCTACTATTTATTTATAACCTTATGAAAAAAAGAGATATTTAAAGACTAGCAGACTTATGACAGGACAGTACACCAAGGAACTTCCAAACAGAGACTAAATAGAATAGAATGGATAATAGTATTAAAAGTATTAAAAAATTGCCAAGACACAGTCACGTTATGCAATATAGCTTCATTAAGCACAACATATATATGTGTTTTTTTACAAATAAAAAATGAGAATACAAGAATGCTTCTATATCCTGGTTCAGCACACGAAGATACCTCAGATACATTTTTTTAAAGTTTCTGCCATCTAGAAGTTTCCAGTGTTGAGTGTAAGGGGTATGTGTGAACCAAAAATGGGATAGAAAATAAATAAAAATGAAATGAAAGATAAAACAATGTAGCTTTTTTCATGGTAAGGCTAATCTTTAGATATGAATTTGTTTATGTGTTAATTCCTTGCTTCTCAGGTTTTGCTGGTCAGCGACAAGAGTAAGGAAACAATTTTCTTTTTCCTGTGATTAATAACTGTCTTCAGAATTATTTATTTTTCATCTCCTTCATCTTTAGTCTCGGAAGCACAGAAAAGAAAAAGATGTAGAGTTTGAAGTCTTAAGCGTATTAAATTATTGCCAGTCCTTGGCTGGTATTTTTTTAATGAATGCTCATGTTAGACTAATCACTACATTCAGGGTCAGGAGAGTATTCCACACTTAAAACTGTTCTGTCTTCTTCTGGGTGTCTTTTTCCCCTGCTGTCTGTAATGGGGACAGCAATTCACTTCCATTTTTACCAAACAGCTGCAAGAAACCAAATACACCAGCAACTCTTGATCTCTCTTTCTTTCTTTCTTTCTGTAGTATGTTATAATTGTAGCTTCTGCTATTAGGTTACAACATTTTTTAAGGCACAGTATGTAGAGGTCATGCCAGATTCATGTTCTGAGAAACCTGTGCTGCATAATGACTGCGAATCAGGATCTAAATTGTGACCTACTTTACCACTTTAATGCACTTGGCTAGATTTTTTTCTATATATTGCTTCTTAACCATCTAATTTTTGGATCACTTGGAATTTATTCTAGAAATCTCTAGTCAAACAAAATATATTTTTGCTTGCTGCTGTGTCTTGAAAGAAGTTTGCATTTTTCATTAACATATTCTCTAGTGTACAGAACTCCTTAATTTTATTAACTCATTACTATTTATTAACTCCTTTATTTTATTATAAATATACAATAGGAATTCACCTGTATTATGGATAAATTATTAAAAATATTCAATTAAATACATTTTAGAGACAGTTATAGAAAGCACTTGAAGTGTGTCAAGACTACCCACTGCTTCCCTTCCCTGAACTTAATATAACCCATCTAATTTACAGTAAAACTCACCTCATTAATAATTAGATCTTGAGTAAACACAAATATCTATTCTTGCAAGAGAGATTGCAAGAATATCTATATCTAGAGTGCAATATCTATTCTTGCACTAAGAGAGATTATGAAAACAGAAGTTATGAAAAATGTAATCATATTGGCCTTTTAATTATAAACAGTGAAATCAGCTTCAGAGCACTGTGGGCTATGGTTTCACAAATCTTTGACTGAAGTACCAGACACACAACTGTTTGTGCAGCTGCTCCATCAAGCAGATCAGTAAAAGTATCCAATTTAAAAAAAAAAAAAACTAGGAAAAAAAAAACTACCCAGCACCAGTTTCTCAATGTAGCTTGTAAAGCAATCACAAAAACAGTTGGAGGAGATGGCACAGGATGTCGAAGAGACAGAACAGAGAAACGTCTTGCCTTTATGGAATACTATTGCTCAATATAAAAGTTCCTGACTGGAATCGCAGAAAATAAAAATCTTGACTTGATGCAAGTCAAACCAGACAAATCTATCTACTTTTCTTAAGAGCACTTCCACTACTCCAGTACCTCACAAGCCTTTGAAAGTATTCTACCTTTCCAGTACTACAGGTACCCATGAGGCAAGGAAGTCCTACAGAGAAGTTTAGTCTCTGAAAATATTTTAAAGGCAAGCTCACAGAAGGATGATACTCACATGGACTAACAGTAGGAAGCTCTGTTAAATGAGTAAATTGGGAATATAGGGTGCCCCACATAATCAAGGAAGAGAAGCAGATTCTTAAGTATTTGAACCTCTGTTTACACAGGGAGTCCAAACACTAATGTTAGAAACCAAAAACATTTAAAGAGAGTACATACACCTTCTTAGTACCTGAATTCACAATGACAACCAGCTCACATTGGAATCAATGGGACTTCATGCCTACTATGTCAATTTGTCTTGTCTAACTTCAAGAAACAACTGAGGTATCCAAGCATGTAGTCTATAGAAAAAGATAAACAAGCTAGACAACCTGTCTCACAGATTCCCTTCACCATTAAAAAAAAAAAAAAAAAGAGCCCAGAAAAACTGAATGTAGGTGTTTCAGATAAGTAGGAAGACTGGGTTTTGAACCCTGTGTGGAATTTAGGCTTGTAGCTCAAATGAACTCTGCTTAATCACAGACATTTAAGCATGGAGCCTTGTAGTCCTAGGCTCCTTCTGTGGTTAGTGGAGAAAGGTATCTGTAATATAAGTAGGAGTCTGATTTTGGTGCACTGCATTGTCCTTTCTCTCTGAAGACAATGCAGGGAGCTTATGCACCTAATCTAGGGCAGAATTACTTTTAGTTAACTTTCTAAAAATTAAATCATTAAGTGAAGGAAGCTACCTCACAGACAACAGTAAGAAACAGGTACCTTCCAAGAGCAAAGCTAAATGTTTGTGCCAGAAAAGCATTTAGGTATATGTCAGAGGTGCCACCACTGAGCTGTCTTGAGGGACTCAACTTCCTGTCATCATGCTATCAAGCTAACATGAGTCGTACTCTTCACTTTCTACCTTTTAGCTGAAACAACATAAATCCTGGACTTCAAAGCTTTTATACATTCACTGTAGAAACATGGAAATGAGCAAATACCTACCCTTTCTTTGAACATTTTTAATAAAAAAGATATATATGCATATCTGCATATATAAATAAACACCTTTTACAGCATGCATGCTGTAAAAATTCCTGTTTTTTTCTGTACTGGAGAAGACGACTTAAATCAGAACATACTGGCTAACTGCTCTTGTAGGTTCCAGAGCTACAACAGGAAGAAGTGTTTAGCGACAAATTTCTGATAGTACTTTTTCTTCAGACTTCAATGCCTTATAGCAGGCATTCAATGCAAACATTTTTACCTTTCGAAGCAAAATGTAACCATAGTGCTCATTTATTCTTCTCCAAAGAGAAGTATTAGAGAAACTATATTAATAAACCATTACATGCAATCTTTCATGGTTATTTTTAAGTGAGCTTTAAGTGAATAATTAATACACATCAGAGAACACCAGTCTTCACTTTCTTGTATTTTTAAGTACGAAGGAAAGGGTCAAAGGCAAGGGTAGAGTTTCTTGCAATCCCTTCCTTGTGAATAACTGCTGAAAAGTTTGGAAAGCAAAATAATGCTTACCTTTCTCATTATTTACAATGCCGCCTTTTGAAAGCTCAGTTAAAATCTCAATCATCCGTTATGTCTGATTGAGTTAGTTTTGACTGAAATGCCATCACTGTCTAGAAAGAGATTTCTTTATTTCCTTTAAAGATTTTGGGAGACTCAAAAAAAAAAAAAAAACTTGTTTTGTCTTCTAAAACTTTTGGGAAGAGGTTGCAGGAACAAGGCAATCATAAGTATGCCTATTATATCAGCCTAAATGATGAAACAAAACAGCGTCAAATTAAATACAGTACATTAAAACAATGACTGTACACCTCTTTTGCTGTCTCATGTTCCTGATACGTTAACATTAAACATCTTAACATTAAGCATCTGATGCTATGACTATATAGGGCATGTAAAACAGAGTTAATGTTTTAAGCCCCGGTCCATGTTAAAGCATTGATCCTTGGCAAGATCTGAATTGAGTTCCATATGTATTTTAATGAGAAACAGTATCTGGAAACACAAAAGGAGAATTGAATTTCCTAAGAACGTCTGACAAAGTCTGCATAAGTCCATCTCCCTATCTCTCTCATTTTTTTTTTATATATATATATATGTATCTTTTTTCTCTACCATGCATGCCAGGATGTGGTTGCCAACACTGGGAATTTCCTCAAGAGTCAGAGCCAAGGCTGTGCACTGCTGTTCTGTAGCAGCAGATCCCCAGCCTGCTGAATTTGGGCAGTGGAGAAGGTTATCATGGGTGACACAGAGAGTGACACAAGACACCTATATCCAGAAAGCTGGATCGCAGCCTTATGCTTACGTGTGCTAGCATACTCAGATTTTCTACCATCAGCGAAGATTTTATGGAAAGGATACACCTCCCCCAGTCCTCAACCCTTAAAAGAAAATCATAGCACAGCAGTATTAGCTTTGTAAGAAAATTACTGAGGTTACAATGTATGCAGTCCATTTACATGAAAGTCCACACTCCCTAGGCAATATGCTTCCCATCAACTGGTCTATTCTCCACTGAAACAGAACCGCTATAATTGGTTAGTCTATTTGTGTATAAAAATAGAGGACTATAAGACTATGATTCAGGTAGAATTCAACAAACATATTGGGGTGAGAGAACAGGAATATGCAGAAAAACTGCTAAAATGTTCCTTTACACTGTTAGAAGAAATGGTTGGTTGCTTGTCCATTAAGCTTTTGCAGATGCCTACAAACAATAATAACAATAATGACTTGAATACTTTAAAAATAGTAAACAGAATACAATAATTTAAATGCTATGAAAATCTCTAACATTTAAATAAATTAAAAAAATGAGGAAAAATAACTTAAAAGAAAGCTCGCAGCCTCATAGAATAGTTGAGGTTGGAAGGCACCACTGGAGATCATCTGGTACAAATCCCTGATTAAGCAGGGTTAACCTACAGGAGACCATCCAGGACCCTGGCAGATGGCATTTTAAGATCTCCAAGGATGGAGACTCCACAACCTCTTTGGGCAGCCTGCTCCAGGGCTCTGTCATCCTCATAATAAAAAAGAATATTTTCCTTAGATTCAGACAGAGGTTTCAGTGTATCCTGCCCATTGTCTCTTGTCCTGTCACTGGGTACAACTGAGAAAGAGGGTGGCCACATCTTTTTCACATCCTCTTTTCAGAAATTGATGCAAACGGATAAGATCTCCCTGACCCCCTTCTTCTCCAGGCTAAACAGACCCAGATGTCATAACATCTCTTCCTATGACTGATGCTCCTGTCCTTCAATCACTTTCGTGGCCCTTCACTGGATTTGCTTCAGTATGTCCATGTCTCCCTGGTACCATAGATGAGCATACTTTCTGATTTCTCCTTTCCTCTACTCAAGACAGTTTTACTTCCTTTCATTCTCTCTAAGCAGAAACACATACCAAGAATTAACACACCTCATCAACCTAGGCTCCTACAACCAGGAGGAACATCATCAACCTAGGCTTCCTAGTGCTGAAAAACAGATCATCTATATCACTGTCTGGAATTCAGCTACACTTGTGGTTGTGTAATGAAAGGCTTAGGCAGACTTAAATAGACTGCATTTCCCCAGGGTAACTCTAAATTACTCGATTTATGATGAAGTGTGTTTGCGCAAAGGTAGCATAATTAAACAAAGCATCACCAAACACCCTATCATGTCATGTTCCAAGTCTAAATAATTTTTTTTTTTTTTGCATCTTGTTCTCACCAGGTAAATAATTAGAATCAGCTGCTACATCTAATTACTTACAGATATACATATACACACTCACACGTATTCATATATATCTCAAAGAAACAAGTCAAAAAAAAAAAGTAAATAGCAAATAAAAATGCTGGTCTTTTCACTTAATCTATATCTGAAAGGTCCTTAGAGATATAATTTTACTATGTTAATAAGAGAAAATAGAGTAGAACAGGTCTTGATTTTGACTGGGCCTCTAGACACCAGTATTGAAATATATTATGGGGTGGACAAAGAAAAATACTCTGAAAAAACTTCTGAAGTAGGAGTTTCTGTAAAATTGAGAAAGTATTGAATACTAGGACTTTGTCTTCATATTAATTTTCATATATACAAAGTACTTTGTCTAATATGGTACTGTCCTTATAACTCTGATGACCTAACAACATTGACAAGGTGAGAGTTTGTAAATAAAGGTAGAATATTTTTACAAACTTAAACACTATAGTGGTAAGCTTATCCACCTTAAGCAGATCATAGGAAATAATAGCTCTGTCTACAAATCTTTGCCTATCATTTTTATACAACAAATTTCTGCAGAAATTAGAATTTTAATGAGGTTTAATATGATATAAAAGTTATACTTCCTCAGCCTAGCATTTATTTACCTCCTTCAGTTAGGCATTTTCTCAGTCCTAGTAACTTACCGTAGTACCACTAAGTCATGAATCACAACAGATAAAGTGGAAAGCAAGAAAGATCAACTGCTCAAGATTATATTCACTAGATAATCATGTGCAAAATAAACAGGTTTTCCTTAATATATGGGCAACTTAAAATGCCTGTTAAATTTTAGCATGCTCAAAAGCCATTTTGCTAGAAAGGAAGGAAAGTATTATTCCACGCAGAGTAAAAAACCATTTAACAAGCAATAATAAATCATAATAGCTTGCTTCCAAGTTCATTCTTTTCCTGTATTATGCTAAGGATTTCAGCTGACAGTCTGAAGAGGACCCAGGAGAAAAAAAAAGAAAAAAAAACTCCTCATGGTGAAGTAATAATGTTGCAAGATTTCAGGTTGTTGAAAGTACCCCAGTTTGGTAAGAACCAGTTGTCATGCACAACCTTCCTGCATTTCAGGTCAATAAACAGAATTTTGGTCAAAAACTTTTAACTTAGGTTTTATTATAAAACTTTCTGGCTTGAAGTTCCATTGATGGATTCAAACTCTAAATACTATTTTCTCAGAAATCAGAGCCAAATTCAATTAGGAAATATGATCCATGCTGGAACCATGGAAAAAGAAATGTAGGAATTTGGGTGGATGCAGAGCCATTATCTGTTTTTTTTTATTGTTGTTGTTTTGTTTTTTTAAAAAAATCTTATTGAATAATTATAGAAAAACTGGCAGCACAGTGGTATGCAGGTCTTCTGATGCTGAAAGAAGTGAGGAAGGTTCAAGAGTAAAATGTTTAACACAGCTTGATTTCTGTAAGATTAGAAATCTAGAGAGATAATTCTCTCACTAAGGACACAATGTATGGGTCCTGAAAGCTTAAAGAATTATATAAAATGTATAAAGATTATAAAAAAGAGTGCACACCAAGAGACTCCAAAGCAACCATAAACACTCTAAATCACATTTATACTTGAAAAGAAGGTATTCGTGATATATATACACCACACTGAACCCCACTTAACTGTAAAACTTCTTGGAGAAACTAATAATTCTCTAGTTTTCCACTGATTCTTTGCATGAGGAAGAATATTGCAGGGAGGGAGACTACATGTAGTTTTCTTGATTGAGCTGATATCTACTGATGTTTCAGGAAAACATTTTAGTGCCAGATCATATTGCTGTGAGCACCTTTGGTCACTTTCACTACTTTAAGGGTAGAGTAGCATCACAGAATCCGACTGCTGTATCACACCTTGGGCCTGCAAGATATTTCTTTACAAAATGAGGCTGGCAGTTGATAATGATATATCCTCAAAAGATTTATCTAAACCTGAAGAACTTGAGATGATACTCTGTCACCCTCACAGACAATCTGTTCCAGAGGTTAATCACCTTGACTGATAAAATTTATGACTTCTATTCTAAACTGAATCCATCTGGCTGAGGTCCCAGACACTAGCTATTGTTACGGCTCCAATTATTGAAGAGCTCTGAAGCATTCAGAAAGCTAATAATAAGCTTTAAAAACAAAATCCTAGAATAAAATATAGATTGAAGCAACTGTGAGAAATCATCAGATCTCTCATCCTTCCCAAAAATAGATAAACTACAACCATAACTTTCCTGGTAGATAATGTTAAAGGTTGGTTTGCTTAGAAATTAGAGAATGGCAATTACAGAGATTCCAAAGTCTGTCAGTAATCTATCGCACACAGTGTTCAAAATGCAGAAAATTGATTTACATAGTGACATATATGATGGTTTCTGCTTTGCTATCTGTTCCTTTTCAAATAATTCCTAATATGCTATTAACTTGTTTTAATTTCTACTGAGTAATAAGTTGTACTTTTTATAGAACTATCTATCACAACCACAAGATTTTCTTAGCAGTCAGTTTTGGGACCATTGTTTTATCGGTGAAGTGAATATTTTCTCCGTATGTATATAACTTGATATAGAACTACAATCGATTTCATTTGCCATTTTAACTCCAATCTCTGTAAAGCTTTTATGAAAATTTTCGTAACTGGCATGTGTCTATATTACCCTTTGTAACTTATGTTCATCAGCATTACTTTAGTTTTCAATTCCTTTTCAAGGTTTTGCTGTATGGAAGAACACCTCTGGTGAACTTCCTTCACTGTGAGAATGTATCATTTCCATATGTCCTCCTTATTGACTTGTTCATTCTTTTAACAATTATTTTACTAATACAAAGACTTTCTCTTTTATCTTGTCTACTCCAAGCATCTTTGTTGAGAAACCGGTTTTGACTGGAAACTGGTCAAAAGTTTCCTCAAAAACTAGACTATAACTACAGCTAATCTGTCAAGAAGTTTACCTCCTCGCTTCAGCATCATTATTCCAGCATCCTTTGCTTTGAATCTTTCCCCAGACCACATCCAAATGCAACTTGTGTGCAACACACACGTTTCACATCATGCTATTTAAACCTCTACTCTGATAAGCTAACATTACTACTTCAGGCATTCTCAAGCCAAACAGAAAACCTACTAAAATTGTAATTATGTCACAGAACAAAGGGGCAGCACGTGGTCCAGAAGAGATTCGGGGCTCATTGTTGTGTACATGGATGAGACTACTCTACTCTAGGAGGACAAGCCTGGATATCGCATATGCAAGTCACCTATCTGTGTGCCTCCTCAAGATCAGGGATCATCCCACTGAGAAGATGCATTTAAGGGTGTGGATCCACTTAATAGCACATGTCAACAAGATTCATATGCTAATTGAGTCATTTAGATAACAGAGTATTTACTTTGTGAAAAGTAGATACACAGTGAGAGCAAAAGGACTTCAAATGCTTGAGGTAATGAAAAATCTATTTGTAGTGCTGTACAGCAAAACAGAACATTTTTCCAAAATTTGTAAAGTTTTTTAAAGCTTTGAATCAAATTAACTTCTTCTCACTGGGTAACTTCTTTCACCTTTATAGGAACATAAGGAGGTCTGCAGCATTTTGGAGAATGTTTTTATAGCTTGCATTAGGCTTGGCATGGTCTATTCTATGCCATTTTGTTAAAACAGCAGATTAAATATGAATTATCGTTTTATGAATTTTAATTTCAATTTCTCAGGATTTTTTTTTGTAATTCTGTTCTCACATTGCATGAGACTTCAGTGAAAAACTTACTTGTTCTGCATCCTCAGCACTGACAGTGGGAAGATACCATAGTTGCACTTTTTTTGGCTGTTATAGAGGATATTTGCATACAAATGGCCGAAGTCAGGGGACTGTTCCTTGCAGTTCCCAGTTTTGATGTGTTTCAGCTAGGTGACTCAGAGAAGGAAGGATTCATAGTCTCTAAAATAAAACCAGATTTTCTGTTCTTCGAGTTATCTAAGTAATAATGTCACCATGTGAAAGGTGGAAGGGAAACTTTCTGGATTCTCTATAACAAGTCACTCATTAAAACAACACATTGAATTCTTAAGGTTTTCCTTTTTTTTTTCCCTTATTCTATCTGTTCTGAGGCTGATTGCCTTGATCAGTGCACTGACATAGACTGATGATTGAGTACTTTTAATGATCTTTAATTGACATGGATATTTTTAATTATTTATGTCACTAGCATAAGTGCTCTTGATTGGTTTTATGTGATGAGCTGAGTTTTGAGAATAGAAACAGAAAGCTTCAGCAAGAGTAAATCTTCCCAAAATGGTCTCACAGTATAGTCTTGTTCAGTCGCATTAGATACCACAGCAACTGCAGGGCAGAAAGCTGAGTTTCAAAGAACTATTACAGCTCAGGAAGCACATCTGTAGTTATAAGTAAGAACAAAATTAACTTTCCCAGAAAATAAAGTCAAGTCAAGTAAAAGTCAAGTCAAGTAAAAGTCAAGTCAAGTAAAAGTCAAGTCAAGTAAAAGTCAAGTCAGGTCAAGTCTAAACACAGCCCTATAAAATGGAGGGCTTCAGCTTCAGACACCTACATTCAGGCAACTATACTGAGCACTAAGATAATGTAGTTGCAGTCAGCGAAGTCTACAGTGCTATTTAACTGCCCTTAAAACAATATTTGATCTTATTTCCTTTTATTGTTACGGGAGCTCACATGTAGACACTTGATAGACATCTATGGTCAGAAATACTCGGCTTGAATGTGTCATCCAGAAGAGGTGCTATTTCCTCTCACAAGGTTATGTGGGATGTCCACCGTAGGATCAGCAGATACAAGAGAGGAGAAACAGAAGGTCAGCACCTTTTTGTAGAGGTAGGTTGGGAGGACAAAAAGATAGCCCTAGAATGTCTATGATAATACCAGATACCTTCTAATGCAACTGAATCAAGGCCTGTCATCCCAAAGAATTGTTGCTGATATCTTTGTCTCTGATAGGCCCGTGTGATATGACTAACATTTTTGTGTGTGTGTGCTTATACAGTTACTTCCTCTCCTCTTCATATTCCTCCTCTAACTTTATTTCTTCTTGCACATATTAAGCCATTTCCTCTCACAGTCACATAGGATAAAGAGGCATGGGATTATAACATAAAGCGTCCTCTGTAGAGGAGAGTAAATTGTATTATATTTATTTTTTCAGTTGTTTGGCAACTCGGGAAGAGAATCCAAAAAGCAAGTCTGAATAGCTAGAGTACCATCCACTGGAAGTTTGCCTTTAAATTTTTGAACTGCCTTTCAAAAAACATTGAAAGTTTCTGTGACAAAGCAAAGAAAACAAATTAGAGGAAAGAAAATTAAAGCTCTTTAAACCAAACCGGTCATTAATCTATTTCACAGTAAGGACTAAGTACAGTGAGTGAAGAAAGGACTTATATTTAAACCTTAAACTTAAATTATAATAAGTACACAAGAAAACATTATCTTTAAAAGAAAACAGCAGGCTCATGATCACTAACTGTAAAAGAAGGAAAAAAGCCAGCTTAGCATACTATA
Source organism: Tinamus guttatus (assembly GCF_000705375.1). Next base: position 7,536 of record NW_010579311.1, on the reverse strand, counting down.
AAATATAGAATGGAAATATTAAACAAAGAACTAAATCTTTCCCAAAGGGGTAGTCACTGGGAAATTTCCTTCCATATTAGTCTCTTTCTAATAGCATACCAAAGGAAAAGCCCTTAAATGAAAGAAATTACAGATCTTAATCCTTAACTCTAAAGGAAACACTTAAATTAGACCACTGCTTCAGTTTATTTTTAGAACAACAAGAAGAGTCACGAAGGATCAAATCCCTCATGAGACTGATCAAAATTGCATTTGCAGTCTTCTCTACTGTGTTCACAATCATTTACAATAAAATCAGAACAAGAAAGGGAAACTGTCTGTGGGGACTATCGAGCCAGGTAATAGCTTCGGTCTAACACAGTCACACAGCAGAAAGCAAATTAATATGTAAATATATTTTTAATATTCTAGGCCTTACCCTACTTACCAAATTCTTGCTTACTGCTTTTAAATTATATATCAGGATCTATCAGGGGTGACAAAACAAAATACTCATTGGTGTTAAACAGATATTTTACACATGCAAGCACTTTGTTTAAAATAATGTGGAAGGCAAAAGCAAAAAAAAAAAAAAAGTAAGCTTAAAATTATCCCAATGTAATGGGAGCACAACACAAAGACATGTTATAACTTAAAATTTCCAGTTCCTCTCTGTACATATACAAACATTGGAAACCAGAAGAAGATATGGGATCACAGGGATTGTGTACCTTTTAAGTACCACATAAAGAACATGGAGAAATTGCAATATTTAATTCTTAGATATCTAACAGTAAATATATTTATACATATATAACACATTGTTACATAAACAAATTATAAAGGTATGTTCTAGTACAGTATAAAAATAATAATTTGATTTGAATGGAGCTTCTTCAGCCACTAACAAACATAATCTTGCAGAACATCTGTATTACACTTGGCATATTTTTATCTCATGCAAACGAAGCAGTCAGGCACAATCATCACAGAGTGACCATATGGAATTTAAGTGTGTCTCTCTCCATTCTTGAAGAGTAGTTAGTTAACTGGCTACTACTTACAGCATAATTCCTTCTTTCCAAAGTCCTGGTGATGGTGCAGAGTTCATTCAAAAAAAAAAAAAAACCCACAAAGTAGCTACTGTATGTGTGCTAAACAGCTATGCTGGTCATGTACACTAAATCATGCACCAGGACATGCACCAAATCCATACACTGGTATGCAAGCGCAAATTAAATATTTATAGAGTGAATACACAATGTCCTCTTCAGGACTTTCAAATGCAGCAGAACTCTATTACAGTACTGCTAGTCAGTCAAAATGAGTGGAAGCCTTTAATCCAAGTGGTCTGTTCTAGATTTGTTAAAAATTGATGCTACTTGTATCAGTAGATCCTTTAAGACTTCAAGTAAAGCTATCTAGGCCTGATGACAATAAATAAATAAATAAATATCACTTTCTATTTTACATATAAGCAAATTACCACATGATAAGCAAAGTGGTGAACAACATTTATACAGTCTTGGTGCACATTTTTCCCTCTCCAGCAGAAGAGATAGAGTTCACCCTAGGAGCATTAAGCCAACTTTTATTTACTTCGGGACTAAAGCAACCACCTCAAAGTAGTTGATAGGCTGCAAAATTAAATATTAACTTAATCCTCAACAACATGCTTGTGTTCTCAGACTCCCAGTCATGACCTTGAGCTACAACAGACAGGGTCCCCATATTCAAAAAGTGGGGCAGTTCTGAGGACTCTTATCTTCAAATAAAGGAATAAAAATACTTACGTGCTGCTCCAAACATCTCAGTATATTTATCTAGATAGGTAACTAAATCTCTTAGCTTGCATCACAGTCCAGGGTGACACAAGGTTGAGTTCAGCTAACCAGCCATAGTTGTCCAGTGCCATCTGAATGTCCCATGGCAGTTGAAACTCTGATACATATATTTCTTTTGATTCAATTTCTTTTTTCACAGCAACAAAATTATCTGCTCAGGTCTATGTTTGCTGATCAACTTGGAAATCTGAAAAAGCACTGAATTCTGTAGTGCTCATGAATGAATTTTTAAAGTTCAAATGCAATTAGTTACTGGATAAAGTGAAAAATTACTTTTAAATATTGTAATAATGTATTTTAATGTTTATTTGATTAATTCCAATTTGATGCAGATCTTCACTCCCACATTTTTCTTTATTTCTCTTTTGACAAAACAGCTTTCTAATTAGCGATTTCACTTGAAAGATCATTAAATTTATCTACTTAAATATGAAATTATTTTTACTAAAAGTTCCTACAAAACCAGCCAATTCTAGTTTACTTTTCCTGAGAAAGAGAATTGCTTTCAACTGTCACAAAACCTTGGAAAATGTAATACGTGATTCCACTTGTCCAAAGCAGGACCATGTTCCCTGAAATGTAACTTGTCATGGTAGAGACCAGTGTTACCATCTTGGGGGAAAATTAATGAACACTTTTTTTGTTAGGTCGTCGCACCATTAACTAAACATAAAGCTAGTTAAAGCATTCAGTCCTTTTCACCTTTCTTTGTAAATCATATTTTCACACCTACTGAAAGGCTGAGATGTGAAACAGTCAAGATCATTCTTCTGCCCCAAATCAGGATCACTCATATCTACAGTCTAATTCTTGACAGATGTCTTGTCCAGCATGTTTCAAAAACCTTCAAACATGAAGCCCTTCCAAACAATTTAATCAAAATATATATATATTTTTGTCATTGGTAAGTGTTTCATCATAATAAACCTAGACTTATTTTACTACAATATAAAGTCACAGGATGAAAACACTGCTTGTTATCTATCACTTGACAGAGTATAGATAATTCCTTTCTTCTATGTACTTATCACCTGCATTTTTTAAAGTTTAGCATAATTCTTTCCCAGGTTTTTCATTTTGAAAGATTTACAGTTGTCTATCTTGTAGGTTATATTTTTAAATTTTAAAATATATTTTTGTTCTTTTTTTCTTCCCATTGGGACTCTTTTTCTTAACTACCCGGAAATGAACACAGCACTCCAGCTGAAATTTGATCAGTACTAAACACAGAAGGATTAGTTCCTCTTGTCTGCTATCTTTCCTAGGATCCTAAGGTGACAGTCGCCTTTCTCACAAAAATGTGATGCTGCTGGCTTCTGTCAACATTACTCCCAGATCTTTTCCTACAAAACATATCCATAACTAGTTATTACCTAGACTGTATCTTTCACCATTTAAGTGTAGTGCCGTATTTTTGTTCCTACAGAACTAAAACATGTTTCAGACCTTGTCTTGAACTGGTCAAGATCATATTTCCGCAATACTTGATTTAATGATACTTTTTTTCAGTTTAACAGAAACAAAAGAAACACTAAACGAAAACTTAATTTTTCCATTTCTGAGTTATTATACTGAAGATCTAGAGGGCTACAGAAAATGCCATCTCTAAAACATTACATCTCTATTTCCGAACTTCCAACTTGATACTGCCGCCTTCTTTGGGACTTGAGTCTTCCCTGAAACTCTCTTAGATTTTACCACCAAATTAGTTTCCCAAAATATTCAGAATAAGCAGGAGGCAAACAATCACAGTTCTGTGAAAATAAGAACTGCTTGGAGGAGAATACTTTAAATTTATACTTACACAGTCTTTTTTTCTGCTAACAAGCACTACATAAACTATAAAAATTCTAAATTAGCATATGTCTACACTGACCTCCACATTACATGGATTTAAACCATGGCAGCGGGGGTATGAACAAGAATATTGTTATAACAGAATTCACCCAGTATTTGATGCAGACACTGCACAATGCACAAGACAGCACAGGTACCAGTGTCAGCTTAATTGTAACTCAGGAACTGGAGCAACTAGGAAAAATAATTATATGACTGTTAGCAACTACAGCTTTAGACATAAGCATCAGCCACTGTGATTACACAGTGAAAAAAAAAAAAAAAGAATTTAATAAAAGACTGACCTGGTGAAAACTATTATAAAAGTCCATTAGTCCCTGTTTATATATCCTGCAGAAACATAATATGGCCTGTAGCGGATCATATACCTATGCAAATAAATATCTAAAGACAAGAATGAAATGCAATGCAAGTAAAACCCTTTAGAATGATAAAAGATTTGTTTGCAATGCAGAAATAAAACTGAGGATTAATAATGAAATTTCAAGTGTTAACCTAAATCCCCAGATTTCTGCACTTGCAATAACCCCTTAATGTCATGTCTTATGTCTACACAGACATACTGTGTCCAGTTGAAATTCACACTAACACACTGCTTATGCACTACAGAGTAACAGAAAATAAGCAGCACAGCTGTGGCGAATCAAAGACCTTTTCTGAGATCCTCAATACAATAGCTGAGTGACTGACAGTTTTGTCTCAGTCTCCCTAGTGCTATGACTCTTAATGGAATCATTCACTTTCATTTAATTAACAAACGTCGGGATTCACACATACTTAGATTTTAGCTTATTTATACCACATCTTAAATATAAAGGATTATGGAGCAGAGAGAAAGAAAAACATTAGAACTTCAAAGGAGTTCTTTGCATTGTAGACTATCTAGAGGGCAATGTATCATTTGAAACCGTACATGAGATACGGCAGCTCCTACTGAAGGAGGCTTCCGATCCTCAAATCATTCCTCAGAAAAGTTCACAAAAAGAAAACAATCGAATCGGTTCCAGGGCAAATTTAGGTTTACAGGAATGAACAAATATTTTATTATTTGTTATGGCTTCATACGCCACCAGAGAAAGCAGCTTAGATGATTTAAATGTATTCGTTAGTTCAAAATTTATTTTGGCTACTGATTGCAACTATTTCATATTTAAAAGGATAACTGTATTGTGACCTCAAACAACATTATATAACAATTTGACTTGGCTTAATCAATTCTAGTCTAGATTAAAGCAGGCATTGATCTGTTGTGTAGTAAGAGCTTCACAGCAAATCATGAAGTTGCATTAGGACAGCATGATTTAATAAATTCCAAACTTACAAAAGCATTAGAGTTTTCCTACATAAGAGTAAAACTGTCTGGAAATGCTGCATTGAAGAATGCAATTTATTACTGTTTTCTTGCACAGGCATACTTACCAAGTCCACTGATGTGGTGTCAGGCTGCCACGTTTGTAAGCCATCTAGAGTCACATTTTTTAAATCAATTTTACAATAGTGGAGTTGGCAAATACAATAGCACAAATCAAAGTCCATTTGCTTTCAAACTCTCCAACATAATTCTTACTATCACATCTCTAAATTTTCCATTCAAACCAGACAAGCTGCTATCTTGTTTTATGTACTTATGGTTTCCATTAGAATGGAAATGTCAATCCTGCACAGCACCTTGTCAAAGGGCAGAATAATTTCTTGTTCCCCGTAACATACTCCCACTCATCAGATTCATATGCCGGTTGGTATACGTTACTTTATTCTTACTTTATTTCCCTGCCCCACACCCTTCAGTTGTCTCATCACTTCTCAAACATATTGAATCAACATTTACAGTGAAGAAGCAACTACGTACTCTGCTATGCCCTAAAAGGTAAGGAAAACATAATAACAATACTTGCTAAGAAACAGTACACAAGTGGTGCAATTTTATTATTTACCTTGACATGTTCTAAAATATTCCAAAATTTTTGCAGCATTTGAAAATTATTGATAGACATTCCTGTTTTTACAACAGGATATTAACAAACACTAAAACACTCCCAACTATGAACTTTTTCCATCTCCCTAGTTCTGCTGTGGACGAGTATTTCCCTCCTCTCTTGGAGAGGACACAAGCTTATAACAAAACCACCCCATAAGGCTAGAAACAACTACTATAGCATGTACTGGAGGTCAGATGAAAGCATATCACGAGTGCTTTCAAACTTGAAAATATGGCTTTATTTAAATGCCAGAACTTGATAAAGGAGCTAAGTTTGAAGTATAATGTAAAGAGATGCTTTAATATTAGAACAGCCATTCTTTAGACTAAGCGTTAAACAGAAGTGATTTAGATTTTCCACTTGAAAAAGTTTGAAAAATGTCTGTACTCAACACTTCTGTTCCCTTCACAAGGAACAAAGCTAAGTCTCTCAGTAGTCCTCACATTAATGGTAGGCAACAGCAAAATTAACCAATAAGAAACTTCTAACAAAGTGACAACCACAATTTCCTAGCAAGTATTTCATTGCCTCTAGTAGAACTACAGATTTATACTGCCTGTATTTTAAAGCACGAACTGTCATTACCACTGTTATATGGAATGACTAGGCAAAATAGTAGCAGAGAAATCATTACAACTTTCTTCAGTTGCTTTTTCTTTCTATGAGTGGTCAGTTATCACACAGCACTAAATAATTCTACCCAGATGCTCCATGATGAATTCCTCTTTAAAGGAAGAGCTTTTCAGTTTGTAGAGCATGCACTGCAACCAATTTACATAAACTTTTAAAACCATAAAATTATTACGTTGGGGCAGCTTTTATAATTAGTAAAAAAACAACACTTGTTTAAGAAGACTCAGATTTCAAATGAATATGACTGCATAAAGCATTCAGGCCAGGCACACACGACTGACACAGGTGACAAGCACAAAAGCACACACACACATACAAAGAGAGACAGAGATGGTTCATCTTATGAACAAGTACAGTCTTGCTAAAGTACTTAGGACCTCTACACTTAATTTATTGCAAGAAGAATATGTACCTCTGAAGATCTCCAGAGAGAGATACAGCTGACGAGTGTTAACTGTCTATTTCTCTTTATTCTGAGAAACTTAAATAGTTGCCAGAGTAACAAGAGAGCCAGGTTAAATTTTTGTTTTAAAACAATTTCATTCCTGCTCGCATAGCTTCATCAAAAGATTAACAGAATGGAGAAAGTTTCATCTTTAAGCAGTAAATGCTGAGATAATCAAACATTCATAACGCAATTCAGGTTCAAAATGACCTTAGGAGATCTCTACAGCAAGGTCCTGCTCAAAACAGAGTCAAAACTGAATTCATATCAGGTTGCTCGGGCCCCTGTCCAGTCATAAAAGCAATGTCTTACTATGTTGCTAGATTTCAAAACATAAACAAATATTAGCAACATCTTTCCACGATTTCTAAATCTGAAATGTGTTAGCTTGAATTTTAGTCAGCAGTGGTCTTAATTCTTCAAAAATGAACAATATGCTCAACACCATATTTTTCAGAAATTATTTCCAGAAATTACTAATTCAGCACTCTGCATGTTTTACCAATGAACCACGTTCTACTGTTTACCAGTGACTGTAACACCCATTCACTGCTATTTTAGGTGGGCTACATAACTGTCTGAGCTTTTCTTGGCATAATATAGAGCCAAATTTGAAAAAAGGAATCATAGGAGGAATCAAGACCTCAGAGTCAACTTTGCTACCCATTTTACGTTCCTAGACAGTCACTCATTGTTAATCATTTGAGTTTCACAGTTTAAAAATAAGAGAGTCATCAGAGGGACAATGTCCTAAACCTCTTAAGGGAAGTTCCTGGCCCTGGTTCTCATGGGGGACTTC
>NW_010579306.1:429045-449808 GCF_000705375.1 Tinamus guttatus | reverse complement strand
TTGGTAGACAATGATCTAACTCAGACCTTTACAGCCCACCTTACTTGTTTAGCTCATCCTTTTAGTTCAACAGCTCTTTTATTCCCTCTGACCTTGGTCTACTTTCTTATCTCCTAGTTAGCACTCCCTTTGTTCTTTCACTGAAACCTGAAGGCTGGAATTGAGCAGGCCTGCTGGGCAGCCATGTACGCGGCTCTCTAGCCATCCCTCTACATCTACTTCTGCTATTTTATTCCAGAGATAATTCTTGTGACACTTAATACTTCCGTGTTAAAAGTTTAGATACTGCTGTGGAAACATAGCTCAAAAAATTCTAAGCAAGTCTGTTGTATTGGAGGAAACACAAATCTCCCTTCTTAGATCTAGGTATATATCAGACTTAAAGGGATTCAGAGAACTTACCACCCTTTGGGTATTGCAAGAGTAAGATTTAAGTCATCAGTTTATCTAGTTTTTATCTACTTCTTTTTTCTTTTTTTTGGTGATTATAAGATATTCAGGAATGTTGACTACACTGAAAATATATTAGTCAAGTAGTAATTTTCTCAGACAAATTTGGGGAAAATAAAAGCAGGTAAATTTTAAGGCAATTCGAGAAAGTATCTTGAGTTATACGGATGATGTTCATTTATTTTCACTAATGCACATTTTTTTGTGTGTATTTCTTTCCAACAGAGCCTCCCATGGACCATTCTGATCTGGTTGCAGAATTACTGAAAGAATTATCAAACCATAATGAAAGAGTTGAAGAAAGAAAAGCTGCCCTGTATGAGCTCATGAAATTAACTCAAGAAGAGTCTTTCGGTGTTTGGGATGAGCATTTCAAAACAATACTACTTCTGCTGCTTGAAACACTTGGAGACAAAGAGGTAAATTCAGATTAATCCAATTTAAAATGTTAACAAAGCATCAGCTTTGTTTTCAGCATCTCTGAAATTTGCTTGGATAGAAGGGGCACAAGTTGCAGCTGTTCTTGAAAAACAAAAACCTACTTATGGCAACTGAAAATGGAAATAATAAAATATTAAGTCTGAAGGCCCTGGTGGTGAAAAGGGTATGAGCAATACTTCTCTCGAATCTTTCTTGTTGATTCCAATATGATAGATCACAAGAAATATTTTTCAGTGGGATCTGAAATTTACCTGTGTATAGCCCAAGCAGTCTTATACTATCAAACCACCAGCTATGTGGAAAACATTTAAAAAAGGTGGGATTTCTAAAATGCAGTAATGATCATTGGAAAGTGCCCTTGAGTTCAATGTAAATATATTTTGAGGCCATCGTATTTCAATTGCTGAGGTTCAAAATGATACCAATACCACTTTTTTTTTTCCTGCTCTGAAAAACTTCTCAATATCTTTTGAAAAACATCAATGTGTGATGTTGATGCTAAAGGTTTTTATCAGCTTACTTGGGCAAAACTTAATGCGACTCTGCAATTTTTGAGTAGCGTAGACAACTCCACTAGTTTGGTGACATGTTTATAATGTACGACCTGAATTATTTGCAGAAAGAAAGAGCTGGGTCAGCTACTGAAGTTTTTTTTTTCTCTAGGTGTTTTTGTTACACACAGTTCATACTGAGTATACAGACAGAGCATGGTCTAATTAATATTTTTCTATTATCAAAGATTTCTTCAATGGTCAAATGATAAAATATGTTTATTTAAAGATGTATATTCTCACTTATTATTTGATCTTTAGCATGCAATCAGAGCCTTGGCATTGAAAGTTCTAAGGGAAATTCTAAGAAATCAGCCAGCAAGATTTAAAAATTACGCAGAGCTCACAATCATGAAGACATTAGAAGCCCATAAGGATCCTCATAAGGAGGTCAGTAAATGTTTTTTCAGAGTATTTCAGAATATATTTATTTCAGAATGGAACAGCTCTGTTATGACCAGGAAGTGAGAAATGGATCAGATCTTACCAAGGAAGTAATGTGGTTTATATATAATCAAGTATTTGAGCAGTATTAGATAATAAAGGTATGTAAAAGGAAAAAAAAAATCAGTTCTCCAAGCCCTGAGATGCTTTGCATCACTCTATTAGATTGATGTTATATATCATCCAAAGAGGATATAGTGTGGTAGCCACTTATATCATTATAGCACATCAAGGCGCAACTGGGAGGAGGGATTTTGTCCCACCTGTATAACATCTTAAGCCAATAGGTTGTATTTTGGGACTCTAAAGCAAATTTTTGGTGTAACATTAGTGTGCATGCTTGAGAGAAAGGGTACACCACTGCAAAGAAACATCAGCCTTCTGTTTTAGCCAACTCTTCAGTGTTAGAGAGCATGACTTTGAACGTTGCTGGGAGAGAGAACCCAGGGAGATGCAAACGGGACGAGCTGGCTGTGTGCCAAGAACAGTGAGGGAATTCAGAAGCAGAAGACATGAAGTAGTTGAATTATAGCTTTATTATAGCTTTATTATAGTATTTCTTGCCCTGAAATACTTACTTGAGTGTGATGCTAATGCATTTTTGCATATTAGAAACATTGAGTACAGTAACCACACAGGTATTGAGGCTCATGTAAGTATCGATGTTATGCAAATATTATGGGTTTAATATTGGATAAGCATATCCTCTCCACCTGCACCCAGTTCAATGATGTGCACTCTGTGAAACTTACTGTGGAGTTGCAGGTTTTGAAGTATGACTGAAGTTCTTCCCATGCCAGTAGCTTCTTTCACTCTTCGGATATTCATTCCCTGTCTCTATCCTCTTTTTTGTATACTCTATTTATGACAGTGTTTTTAGTGTTTTTGAAATGAACATGAAAACATGTCAATGGTCAAAAAACAAACAAGCCAATAATGAGTAGTAGCCCAAGGAATTAGAGATTAGAAAGCTGTTGAAATTTCAGCAGATAGTTGAAGGTTGTTGCGAAATTGACTGTTGAATTAGATGGGAAATCTCTTTGTCAGGCAGGTCTTGGAGAGTGCTGCTGTCTGTATTGCTCAGTACATATTATTAGCCAGAGAATACTGAAAAGTCTGTTGACAGAAAAGCAATATGTCCAATAGCTGTACCTCATGTGCAGGTTTTCAACGAGTCTCCTTTTAAGTATTGTAGATTTGTTAGTGGAATCATAATTTTCCCAAATACCATTACTTGAGAGAACACTGACCATAGAAATTCCATCTTGTAATTCATTTTTCCATGTTTTTATTCTTTGAACAGGTGGTGAGATGCGCTGAAGAAGCTGCATCCATGCTGGCTACTTCCATTAGCCCTGATCAGTGCATCAAAGTTCTTTGTCCAATTATCCAGACCGCAGATTACCCCATTAACCTGGCTGCAATCAAAATGCAGACAAAAGTCATAGAGAGAGTATCTAAAGAAACTCTTGCTCAGCTTTTGCCCGAGATTGTGCCAGGTCTAATACAGGTAAAACACAATATATGTCAAAGAGGAAAGGCCGGGAGGGATTAATTTGAAAGATAAGAAGTGTTTTTTCCCCTGTGTCCCCTATAAAGAGCTGAGGCACACTGATCCGCACACAACTGATGAGGACTTCTCAGGGTTTGACAGCTGAATTCCTCAGATTTTTGTCTCTAATTGCCCCTTAAAGTAGGGGTCTTTCTGGGCAGGTTTTTGATGGAGGGCAGTATACAGAAGTGAACAACTGCAAGGCAGCAGTAGAAACAAAAGTCTTACGGTGGAATTTAGGAAAAGAATCATTGCCCATGGAGCAAACGCTTCTTTCAGAACATGGAAGCTCTGAAGTTCTGGTTTATATAAATATCATTATAATCTAGAGCTGTTTCTCTTATGTTTTCCCCTACTGTGTGTCAACATAGCTGCTCTGCTTTCACAGTGTAACTTATGAACAGGAACATACTGGTTTATTTTCAATTTGAAAAGTAGCCATCCACAGTGATTCAGAAGCAAAATTCAGTTTAATCGCATGCCCTGAATTTGTTTGCCTTTTTTTTTTTTTGGATGTTGGAATGCTTCATTGGGTTATCTTAGTATTCATTTACTGTAGATTTTAATGTATTTATCATAAGGATAAGCAAATAGCTTTGAGGCTTTTAATGATTAACTGATAAGCTATTAATTTTATTGCTTTCTAGGGTTATGATAATTCGGAGAGCAGTGTTCGTAAGGCGTGTGTTTTCTGCCTTGTAGCCATTCATGCAGTAATTGGTGATGAACTAAAACCACATCTCAGTCAACTCACTGGCAGTAAAGTAAGTAAAAGATACCGCATAAAAAAAATATTTGTTCCATAACTGCATGTATGCATTTGCATTTTGATTGCATATCTCATAAAAGTTATATATCAAGGCAGCTGAAACTTGCAGAGGAGTAATTTAACTTTAGCATAAAAGTATCAAAACTGAAAATCTATACATCTTCAGACACTTAAACAAGTCTGTTCATTAAAAGAAATACTAAGTTTTATCATATTTTTTGCTGCTGTAGTTACATGCTATCAGAGGTCAAAAACTTTAAATGTATATTTAATATTTGTAATATTTTAAGCATGCCTGAGTTCACTGTCAGACTTTAATATGAAACAGTAGTAGCTGATATACTAAGCCTGGCTTTTGCTTTTTTTTTCTCATACTGTTTTTCATGCAGTTGTAGGTTGAACAGCAATCAATTTAATATACAGATGTCAAGTACAAGGGTTCTACATGTTCTCCTTGCCTATTCTTTTGCTTTTATCATTCTTTTCAAAGATCAATGCAGGAAGTTTATAGTGTTTTCAACATCTTTTACTTACTGCTCTTCCCGTGTCCCCAGACTTTATTTTAATTGCAAATCCATTTGTCCTTGAGGATAGAACAGGACACTTAATTTTGTACATCTTATTTTAAGACACTTTTATCTTTTTTTTTTTTTTAAAAAAAATTACCTAGCAGTGACTATGTGAAAAGTGATTTTAGACGGTATTAGAAGTTTCAGTAAAAAAAAAAAAAAACACTCAGATAATTAGGCTGAAAACTTCAACAGTTTCTTAAAATATTTTTTTAAAAGCTAGTTTATTCAGAATGGGCTTGTAATTGTGGAGAATAATCTATCTGTCCTGGTCCACATGCTGCTGTATATTTCTTGAATGTCTTCAGTTTATCTTTCTGATAAATTGTTTGATGAGTTTCTCCTTGGGACAAATTTTGTCGTGTTTGAGGGTGTTTTGTTTTTTTTTTTTTTTTTCCTTTTCATTGACAATAAACACAATTTTCTTTTTGGAAAAAGAGAGTGGTTTAATGATCCCTTTCAGTGTGTCGTTCCTGTAGGCTACAGTACAGAGTGCAACTGTATGGTTTGTGAATACTAAGTGAATTTCTGTCTTAAATTTCCAGATGAAATTATTGAACCTTTACATTAAACGTGCACAAACAGGCTCTGGACCAGGGGATGCAACAGCAGATGTTTCTGGACAAAGCTAATGAAGCTGACAAGAGTGAACCAGGTCTCCTAAAGAAAGGGCAAGGCCCTCCTCACTGCAAGGAAAATTCTTACACACAATTTTGAAACTCCTTTTTTGTTTTTGTTTTTTGATTTTTGTTTTTTCTTTAACCAATGGCTGTCCTCAGCCTGCATGTGACTGCTGCAATAGAGTTATTCCAAATCCAAGACAAAAACAGTATTAACATCAGTTGATCAAAACAAAATAAAATTTAAAAATAATCTAATCCATTAGTTTTCCTGTTCGCAATCCTCTGTGTCTTCCCATTAACTTTTGCCAGTGTTACTGTATTAATTTTTTTTAATGTTAATTAAACAGGTATGCTTTAAGCTTCGGAAGTTAAAATATAAATTCTGTTGCTTTCATTCAGCTGCAGATAACATTGTTTTTATTGCTATTTTGTTGGAGTATCATGTCCTTTGCTAGAAGCAAGAAGTGATGTGAAACAAGGCAGGACTAGTCTGAACTGCAGTGAGACTCAGTCACTGTGTTGGTGATTCATATTATTTACAGCTTGTTTGGGATATTCTGGAGATTGAGAAATATGCCTATAAAAAAGCTGGATCAGTCCAGTTCTGTAAAAGTGATATTGTTCATTGGTTGTATGTTTGTTGCATAAATAAGACTTTAGTGTGAACAGTAGAGGACTGGGCCAGCTCGTACCTCCCCGTGTGGAAGGCGGCCCTCCCGGGCAGCGCCGCCGAGCTGGCGGCCGCGCGGCACTCTGCTCGCCCGCAGCAGCCTTAATGGTCACTTGATGGATGTGAACCATCCGTGTCACCTTTCCTTCTTCAAGCAGGATGCTTCCGAATGGAGTGCTCTGCCCAAGCATGCTCAGTATGTATTTACCTTTATCACTAGAATGTTTCCTCTCAACCTAATCGCTGGAACCAGTAGTCTTGTATTGTAACTCACACGGGATTTTATGACAACAGTGCAGAAAACGACTTAATTGTTACCTTCCTAAAAGCACCGAGGTTTTCTGCATTGAATTTCAATGGGGGGGGGAATAGTCACAAATGCAATGGATCTTGCCACCTTTTAATTTAAGAAAATCTATTTTGGATGAGTTGGGAAAGCTGCACCAAACTACTTGCATGGTTTTCTTGAATAGCATCCTCAAGACCCATCTGGATTAAGGTGTGGAAATGTTTCCAGGGTTTGTTTTTTTCCATTTTTGAAAGAGTTAGTTTATTGTGAATAATGGTTGTTTGTATTTATGAAGTTGATAATGGAAAGAGAGAACAAAAATCAAGTAAATGTGTCCCTAGATGTTGTGTTTTCTTTCTTTTTCTTTTCTTTCTTTGTTTTTTCCTTTTTTTTTAAACTGAGAACTGGGAAGAAAAAGACCCTTTCTAGGATTGGTGGAACTTTTCGTTTTTCCTGACTTTTTTTTTCCTTTGATTATGATGTTGTCTAGTTATAGAAAGTGTATCCTGATAGGAGAGAAAATAGCGGTGCCAAGGAGGATGATCTGTGCTAGGCTAAAATTCTCTCTACCTCTTCAGGGTGACTAGTTTTTGAATGAGCTGCTGCCTACAGCACCCAGTGGAAGAACTATCTACAGAAACTCTTCTTTTTTTTTTTTTTCAGTTTATCACTTAATATCTATTCCAAACTATTTCTTTAACATGCAGCCAAATATCCTAAGAAACTACTTACACACTTTACTTGCTAGATACCCTGAAAAACAATACTGAATAAAAATGAAGTCAGATGCTTGTAGTTACGTGAAAGATTGTTTTCACTTTAGTTTGAAGTGAATCTGATAGAGAAAGTTGAGATATGGTTGTTAAAGAAGTAATGTCATTGCAGAGATTTATTCTATTGGAGGAAAAGTTGTAGAAATATATGTAAAGACTTAAAAACAAGACTGTCATAACTTGTTGCTAGCCCTTTTTAGCAGCTACATCAGGAAAATAGTATTTCCTCTTTCTTTCCTTTGTTATGTGTAACATTCTTGTTGTTTTCTACTGTTCAATTACATTGTGTATTTATAGTTCTATGCTTACCATTGTGCATATACTGGCAATAAAATGTACATAACATTACTTTAAAAAAATAGCAATGTATACATTCTGGTTTTCTGTTTTATTTGATCACATGCTCTAAAAAAAATATAAATGTCTGATACAACATTGGTTTAAAAAAATCTTCAGAATCTTCATGCTTTGTGTGTCTGAATGTTTCTTTAGATACTTTTACTAGAGCCGTCTTGGCAATAGAAGTTAAGCTGTTAATACAGGTCTGGTCTGCTAGATGAAAATCGTTTTTGAAAATGGAGTAATATCTTTACGATCACTAGATTTACTTCATTTAGGCAGGCTTCATATTTACTTAGTTTATACATACGTTATTTATACATTGTGGCGGATATTTCTAATATTTTTAAAACTTTTTTCAATTAAAGATCCTGGATTTTGTAATTTACATTTAAATTATATAAATAATATATAAAAGTTAGAAACACACAGATTCTTATTTTACAAGGCTTGCATATCGATCCTGCTTTTCCTCCAGATAATATTTGTTTTCAAGGGATCAGGATAACTGCTGCTTGCCTTTGTTTGATGATGTCAGTTCATGCAGCAAAAATAAGTGTATTGTAGAATATTTCTTCTGGTCAAATGTATTATTTTTTTCTTATGTGTAAGCAAAGCAGGAAAAAAAATGCTCTAGAACTTGATCAAAGATGTAGTCATCCTACGTAAGTTTGAAAAGTTGTGTTTCAGGTACAGGAAGGGAAGATGTTTAGAAGAAAGTTGTCCAAAAGTTGTGCTTCTAGATCATCTTTAAATATTGGAAGTGTAGATATCCCATGTACTAAAAAGCCTAAATGTAATATATTCAGGTGAATCTTTCAATTACAGTATGACCGGATTTGTTCCCAACAAAAGTGAGGCTGCTGTGCATGGATAAAATCTGCTTTATATTAAGTCAAGCCATCAGTACGTAAGAATTTGCAGCAAAATGCTTTCCACTGCAATCAGGTATCAGATTCACAGTGGCATTTCTGCCTTCCTTTCCTATATTAGAAGTAAATATTAGCTTAGGTTAAATGGAATTACAATTAGTTATGCCTTACGTTTGTGCTGCAAGTGCTTTCTCTTATGAATTAGCGTAAAGATCTAGAAGAAAATCAGAGAAATAAGTTAACTGTCCTTCAGAAGGGTTTTTTTTTCCCCTCATCTTTCTAACGTTCTACAAAGATTAAGTCACCATTGCAATGATTTGAATGCCAAAACGTTCTGAAAAGGTTTGGTGGGGGCTTAATGAAAGGGAAAGAGGAAAAAGGAAAGCAAGCTACAAGCAGAATGTAGGGCAGGAAATATGTAGGGGAGCTGGGTGTTATTTGCCTTAAAGGACAGAGTAACAGGGAATGTTCAGCACAAGTTTTAGGAAGGCAGGTGGGACAGTAAGCTTAAGCGCTAAGGAGAGCTGATCATCTAAACTCTCCTGAACTTGGTTGTTTGTTTTATTTTGAAGACCAGGATTGGAACCAGCTGAGCTGTGTGTGACCTGAGCTGATCTGTGACCATATTATTTTTGGTCTGAGTCCCAGGGAAAACAGCATTTGTGTCCTGCCACACACTTTCATATTTGGTGGCTTCTATGGATGTTCAAGCATTTGAGTATATCCATGTACTTAGCCCATAGACATATGATGTTCATCCTTTAGTTTTTAGTAAAGGATTCTGAATACAACACTGTGCCTTTGAAAATGAGCATGAGAGAGAAAATAATCTTGAGGAATAAATCCGAGCTACGCTACAGTTAATGCCTGTGATGCTGAAGGCTCATGAGAAAGGTTTGGTTTGTTGTGGTAACACTGGCTGTGCTGGGTTGGAGCTTGGCAAACAAAGGCATGGGGCACAGTAAACATAAATAAGATGGCGATAAATGGGCACGCTGGGACAAGGAACATTGTCACAGAAATACTGAAAGCTAATGCTCTCACCCCATTAGAGCAGTACACTGATGAGTTTTGCAATTGCAGGCTTAATTCCATTTAAAATGAAAGTGAAATGAAGCATATTTTGAGGGAGGATGAAGGCATGATTGAGAAACCTGAAAAGCATACTGCAGTAGAGGGGAAAAAGAAACACCGCTGTCATACTGGTACCGAAAAATGATACTGCTTGTAACGGAGATCTAGACTTCCTGTCACTGGCGGCAGATAAAAAGGTGAGCAAACTTTGTCACAAGTGCAGAATCACAGAATCATAGAATGCTTAGGGTTGGAAGGGACCTCTAGAGATCATCTAGTCCAACCCCCCTGCACACGCAGGGTCACCTAGAGCACGTGGCACAGGACTGCGTCCAAGCAGGTTTTGAAGATCTCCAGAGAAGGAGATCTCCAGAGAAGTTTAGTGGGTTGTCTGTTTTGGTGTGCTCCCTGTGCTCGCTCTGGCTGTGTCCACCGGTGGAGATCTCTGCTCCGCTGCGAGCTCATGCTGGAATCGGTAGCGCTTCCGTTGACAGCATGTCCTGCTGGGGCCAGAGCTAGGGCCTGTGTCTAAGCAAGATGTACACCGGGAAAATCAACGGTACAGATCCAGGTTAGGCAGCGGGCAGGCGCCGGTGCCCCCTCGCGTGCTCACCGCTGCCTGCGCAGGATCTGCGCGGGGCCCTGAGGGGATGGCTGTGCCGAGGAGCTGCCTTCTGGCCACAGGCCGCCCAGCCTGAGCGCAGGGAGTTCACATCAGAGCATCCGGGAAGAGGAGGAAACGGTGATTCCAGGTTAAGTTTAAGCAGCTGAAATGCCAGCCTACAGGGGATCCAGAGGGATCTCACTCAATTAAACTGCAGATGAGGATGTTCTTAATGCCTGGTTATCTGATAACCCAAATAAAATATTACTGCTTTTGAAATGCAAGTGCTGTTAGTACTGCAAAAATCTCATTTAGTAAAAGATTTCATGTGTGACCTTGTTGGGTTTTTTTTAGTCCTTGGAAATATTTTAAAGTGATGTGGACAAAATCTCTTTATACCATAGTAAATATCCTAGATAGTTATGTTTTTCAAGAAATCCTGTGGTGTTTGATCTATTTTTGATCCTTCATATCACAACTGGGGCCGTGTTGGAGGACTTAACAACTCGGGTGTTTTAGTCAGATGAAGTTACCTGTTCTCTATAAGGAATTCTCATGCATCACTACTTATGTAGTCTCAATTTGCCTGAGGATAAATTTTAATTGAACTGTAACTGATTGCTTAGAATTGGGCAGATTAAACTTATATATGTATACATGTGTGTATTTTATTCAGAACCTGTATCCTTTTGGCTCTCACTTCTGATTTTCTGTTTGGAGGGAATAGAGGCAGTAAGATTTGGAAGAGTCAAAGTTAATTATATACTGTGTATTCTTGGTGATTGAAAGCATTAGTAGCATATTCAGTGCTACTTGAAAAGTGGGTTTTGAACTTCATGGTTTGCACTGTTTCCCCGCCCCCAAAAGTGTTTCCTGAATGGAGGAAAAAAAAGTTTTCTGGGGTTTTCTTCTATTTCTTCATTCTGTGCCATTGCTTTTCCCCTTTTCACTGTCTACACTGAATACAGTAGTATTCAGCTCTCTGTAGTATATGGAATTCATGTGCAACATAATGTTTTTTTCCTAGATACGAAGTATATCATTTGTGTAGCTCTTTGAAGCCTGCTTTCACATTGAGTTATTAACTCTATTATCAAGAATGTGAGTTGGATGCCTCCTTAAATTTAACGTCAGTAAATAAAGACGCTGTTTTCAAGTGATGCTCCAACACAGAGGCAGGCATGTTATTGGTAATTTCCTTAGCATCTCCACCAAAATAGAGAGAAGCCCCGGATACCACTCTGTCTGCACACGCAATAAGAGGGCAAAAGAGTGAAGGGAGAAGTAAATGTATGAAATGCTTCAAAGAATTCCAGTTATTGCAAAGGTATCAATTTTTTCTTTTTCCTAATGATTTGTGTTCCTGGTGACTGACATGATAAACTGCTATTCAGAAGAGGCATACCTCAACCAAAGACTTGCTTTAGAGTTCAGTGCAAACTTTTGCCACAAGTAAGACTTTCTTGGGTGCCAGACTGCTAGGAATGCTGTAGAAGCTGTTTGTGTTTTGGTAGAGTGAGTTTGGGGCTCTGTAAACCACTTGCTCATGCCAAACCTTGTTTTGATTTTGAATCCATTTGGATAGCTGATAATTTCTGATCACCCTGTCAGCAAATGCCCTTTATACTAGGAGGACATCCAGGGCATTAATCTTCTTTCTATTAACTTTTCCTTGATTAGAAAAATGCTTACAGCAAAATACTAATTTAAAAGAGTTTAAATTGCAAGTTCATACTTATTTCATGAAGGAATTGGAAATAATCTTGTGGCTGATAATTTATTCTAAGAAAAACATGATGAGAAAATTCTAAGAGAAGCATTTGTGTTTTCCCTTATATTCTTATCCATATAATCTTTGGTTTATGCCCAAAAAGGAGGTATCCCAGAAGAGAAACAGATTGTCTGGCTTACCAGTCAGGAAGCCTGAATGCTGAGGCATTTTTTTTCTATTGCTATAAACACTGCAAAGTTTTAGTAGTCTAGTGTATCCGATCTATGGAATATGTTGAAGGTCAGAAAATGCACCAGCCATGGGCAGGTGTGCCAGTAGGTATGTGAATAGACTGTGGTCTTGCTACCTTTGTAGCCCAGGAGAAAAACAGCAGTTGTTTATCTTTCATATTCAAGTCAAGGCCTCACTGAAGGCCTTATCTCCAATATTCAAAGGCCTCGCTAGGCGTTTCCCCCATGGGACAAAAGGTTTCCTGAACAGCTGCGGCCTTTTGGGAGAACAGAAACTTGTGGGCAAACTTTCTTCGCAGTCCCATGGTAGTTATGACAGTGCCAACAGTTTCCCCAGGCTTCTGAAAGTCAATGGGTATTTCACAAGAACTACCCTGAAAAAAGAGATGGGCATTGACCCAGGATAGTGCTTAGCAAGGAGTGTGCAGCTCTCCTGCGTCATCTTCACTTCTCAGCACTGCTGTGGGGAGGGGGAATTAGTGCTCAAGTGATGACAGGAGTGCTGAGCAGAAGCTTCCCATATCTTCAGCGGCCGCCTTCCTGAGCCGTGTCTGTGAGGCGCCCTTCTTGAACCATGTGAGAAAGGGGATTGCTACCCTTTGAGGATGAGGAAAACAGCAAGGTCATTGCACAGTGTCATACGAAAAGAGGGACATGGTGTATATGCTTAAATTTAAAACCCTGTAATATATAGCTGAAGTTCTTAAAAACTTTTTTAAAAAGCTGATTTGTACTCTTTTTAAGAACAAAACTTTCTTGGAATAAGTAATTTCTTGCTTTCCATATGGAGAATTAAGAGGACGAACACTGGAGGTTTTGATCAATAAAGTCAAGACAGCACCAGGCCAGAAAACCTTAGACCTGGAAAGGTACCCAGAGCTGCCACGGCTCCTCTGGATAAGGAATCCTGTTCCTGAGGAAGGAGGAGGTGCGGAGCTGACTCCTATGCCTTGTGTGTGGGAGCGTGCAGGAAGGCTGCGTTGCCACAGGGGAGGCGGAGAGCCCGGCAGTGGTATATAGGCTGCTCGCGTGCACGGCAGGCATGGCAAAGCAGGATCACAAACGCTCAGGGTGTCCACCGCTACGGACCTCTGACTCTTGCACAAAAGAGCTACTCCAGCCCTTGCCACAGCCACAGAGACTTGGTAACTTAGGCTTTGAACTTGGGTTTCAGGTGATGAAATCTAAAGAAAATTTATCTGAACGCTGTTACTGTCAACCTCTTTAATGGCTACAAATAATGTGTTTGACAGTTCTCTGTGTAGCATTCCAAAAAAACATTCCAAAAAAGAGAAAAAAGCAAGCAGACGAACCACTGTACCTGCATCTCATAGCAGAGATTTGAGATTGGTCAGTACTTCAACACCTTAATCACATCCCTTAGATTTAGTCGGTTATATGAGAAATAGGGCTATGGAGGCAAGAGCACCAGCACTCTGCAAAAGGCTTTCAGCTGTGGAGGTTGCCATCCCCCAATAGGCAGAACCTATGAGGAAAGAAGTGTTTCTTGCATTGGCCAAGCAAAACCAAACCAAAGTTTTTGTAAACTGACGTGGGAGCATTAAAAGCAATCCATATTTCTCATTATGTATAAAGTTACTTCACTTCTTAGCCTCTTATTAAGCAGACTCTGAGGCAAGTCCATCAGTGTACACTGAAGCAGTGTGAAGAACTGCTAAATTACTCGGTGTGTTCAACACTGCTGCATGTCAAGTAGCGTGCCGTGCAGCTGCGACGCCTTATGGTGCCCTGCTGTATATCTGCTGGTGATGTCCTAAAACTGCTGCTGGAATTTGGTCATCTACCACCCAAGCAAGGGGGCGGTCCCTGTGGTTCTTGATTTGCTTGGCTATATCCATACTCCAGTCCTACTTTCCTGAAGTCTTGAGTCTCACAGAGGAAGGACTGGTAAGAGTAGCTGTCATTACGGTGCTTAAACGTAAACAGGCACAGATTAGGATGTGCCTGAAATCAAGGCAGCAGGTGCAACTAGAGATGATCATGTTACTGCTGTCTTTCATGGGATAAAATTGGCAAGGCCCATCACTGCTTCCTGACTGAGCTCTAGCAACAACTGACTTGTGCTGCTTTTGGATGACCTGATACAGGGAGAATTATGTTGTGTCATATCTAACACGTCAGGAGTTGTGTGATCAGAACAACAGGCTACCCTGCAACCACAGTGACAGATCACGTGTAGGAGTTTCTTGCTCCTGGTTGTAACCTGTCAGTGCCAAAGTTCAGTGTAATAGCTGCAAAGAATCCAGTCCCAGATACATATATGGAAGAGACTGTGGCTGTGCATTCAGAAGCACCCACGCAGAAGGGCTCAAAGAAAGACCCAGCACTTCCCACGTCAGTGTATGATGGATTCACAGCCAGCTGAAGCTGGAAACGCCGTCTCAACGCAAAGGCCGCACTGATACTTAGTGATTCAGGTAATCTGGGTCGCTGTTGTCCGCTCTCGCAGGTGTTTCCATTCCAGGTACCCTGTGTTTGGCAGCAGTTGTTGACACAGCCAAGAAGAGTCCAAAGATGAAATAAGACAGATCAAAGTGACACTGTTTGCTCTTCTCTATGCTCTGTTTTGAGATTGAAGCATATAGGCATTGTTCCTGCTTATATATACACACCCATCTCCTGCTTTTAAATTGAACTAGCATTTTACATACTGCTAAAAATCCTCCCTTGGCAGCAAAACATTTTGAATGAGTTTGTCAGAATAGAGACATAGTTTGTGACCAAGTTTACAATGTCTTCCATGATTTGTGATTTACTTCTTTCTATTTGTTACGTGCAGGATGATTTTCACCTGCCAGGCAAAAAAGTGTTCTATCTCCAGTTAGACTATCAAAACTATCAACTCTCAAATTTTCAGGTGCTTTTCACTCACGTGCTGAACTGCAATATATATCCACCCATTAGTCTCCCTACCTTAAATTTCAGGCTTGACTTTGCAGGCAATACACAAGCCTTAGAGCAAGAGATGTTTTAGATAAATAGTGTTATGTTGCTTGTGTATACAGTGCTCCTTCACAGAGGTTTGTTTAGTGCCTATTGGGCGGATTATGAACTAAGAAACAAACAACAAAAAACTCCCTAACAACAAACAGCATGAGGGTTAAAAACTCACCTTATTTGTCCCCAAACTTGCAAGACTGTAAGCACATTCCTTTATGTCTAGAGGTTAGTCAAGGGCAGCAGAGAGGGGTGTGGGGAATAAACAGTGCTTCACGAGGCAAAATAAGAGAATTAAACTATAACCTGAGAAGTTTTGCCTGATTAAAAAAAAAAAAATCTATGCTATAGTTGAAGTTTTACCTATATATTGCTTTGCTGTTTTGCAATGAAGGTTACTCAAAAGACTAAAGAGAAGAAACTAATGAAGTAGTATATGCTGGGTGTATCTGACTTCTATATGCTTACTTCCAGTTTAAATAACAACATCTCTTCTACATGTTTCATTTGTTACTTCAGGTATTCTGAACCCCAGGCCTTGTGCAGTAAGCCCAGCATAGCGCTGCTGCCTTAGCAGATACTTGCAAATTTTCAGTTGATTTTCATGACTGCTTTTGATGAAGAATGGTTCACAAAGATATTAAAAAACACAGTGGTACATAGGCAAAACAGGCAGTGGTGAAGGCACACCTGTCCCCAAGCAGTCTGGGTTGGAAATGAGTTCGCTCCGAGTTGTATTTGCGGAGGACAGATGAAAGCACAAGGAAGGGTTTTATTTCTGCGCAGCTGGAGGGGGCAATGGTTCCTCCCAAGTAGGAGGAACCTGCAATTTTCATCTTTTGGACTGTGGCGTTTGTCCAATTGCACAATTGCATTATAAAGCTTTTATTGCCATAAAATGTACGAATAAGCATGGATACATGGGTGTGCACATGGACAGCAGTGGCTGTCACCTCGGAGGTCAGCAATGCGCGTTCTGTGCGGAAGGCACCGGCCATCACGCTCTGCCTTTCTAGGCCACCCGGAGCAGCGGTCGCGGCAGCAGCACAGGGCAGCTTCCGTGGTCACGCAGGGCTTGGGGTGGCTTGTCTAGCGCGAGGAGCACGCGCAGCACAGGCCTCTGCCACCTGGGAGAAGCAGGGACTCAAAAACTAAGCCAAGTGCACATAAGGCAAAACTAGCTTTAATTACTTAATCTTTCTCTGCTAATAAATATTGCATCTCCCGGCAGCAGTAGCTTCTTCAGATCAAGCAGTGACAAGTGTATTTTTAGTCCCCACAATACTTAAAAAGTCAGTAAATGAAGAGACTGAATAGGTGTGTTTGTAGCGATGCCCTTGTGCTCTGTGGCGGTCTCTGCAGTCTCAGGTGCTGCTCTCAGCTCTCTGCTCCTGCAGTAATAGCTGAAGCTCTATTAACAGGCCCCTTTCTCAGGCAGGCCCCTGATGTGGGCAAAGGCTGGAACTGACTACCAGGGGGGGCAGCTTTTGCACCCTCTCCTCTCTACCCACAAACACTGGCCAAACCCAGGTCGCCTGCCTGCCTGCATTTTTCTTGGATGGTTATTTACAACCACAACAAGCTGCCCGATTGGCCAGGAGAGCAAACCTAGAGCTTGATGTTTTGTGTTTGTTCCATTATTTAAAAACACCAGCAGTGATTCAAGTTCCTCTTCTGAAGAGGATGTAACAAAGTCTACTGAGCTAAAAGTGAAGACCTGGTGCACAGTGTGTGTGTATGTGTAAATATGTGTATATATATACATATATATGTGTGTGTGTGTGTATATGCGTATGTACACACCTACATAGTGTATTTTTGTGTGTGACATGCACACATGGGTAGGCATATGGAAGGCTGTGAAAATGGTTTGTGATTTGTAGTCCTTTTCTTGAGGATAATCAATGCCACGGGAAATGGAGCTCTTCCATGCCCAAAATCCTGTTCACACGTAACACCTTTCCCCAGTGCAGGGGTGGAGACTTCATTTTACAGCTTGCCAGCAAATGCAGCAAAATGGTTAGCAGGCTATATACGCTTTCTATAGTTGCTGAAATCAAATTAATTTGATTATTAAATAAATAAATAAAGCAGTAGTGATCACTGGGAACAAGGAATGCGAATTCATCCAGCCCTTGACATTTCCTGTAAGGCTCTTATTAACAGTGTGCTGTTGCACAGAGATCTTTACGTGGAAAACGACCCTCGACGTTTCTCCAGCTCTCATCCTTGTTGGATCAAGGATGAATTCAGGCCCATGAGCATGTTTTTGTTCTGACCATCTTCCCTGAGCTTCCTTGGGTAGAGTAACCTCTGTGGATCACTAAGCCAGCAGTGCTGATTCCTGAGTGTGTCGTGTGTGGGTCTCTCTTCCTTTTTCTACAGTTCCTCTTTTATTATTATTTATCCCTCTTTCTTTCTTATTGTTTGATGTTGAGTAAGAGCAGTCGGTTAAAGGACAAATTCCTCCTGCAGCGGGGGAAAAAATAAAAATTCAAAGAGGAAAAACATTGTTTACTTGTTTGAAGATTTGCGATTACTGGATATTACTATCACTCTAAAACAAAATAGTTGCTTTGTGTTTTCCAGAATCTTGATCTTCGTTTAGATATTAGATTGTCGTTTTAAAGGTATTCCTTGTCTTTCCTTCCATAAAGTGTAAGAACTTCTTTTTTGTGCGTGTTCAAAAACAAACAAACAAAAAATTCTCTTTGTCAGGGTTCCTTTCTATTTTGAGCAGAATGGCTGCCCTCTGCAGGTAACTCTCTTCAACTATCTGTCCAGGTATCCGAGTAGCGGGATCCAGTCAATGCTTCTCCTCTTGCTTGTGGTGAAGCAGAAGTTAGGATCCTGGCTGCTGCACTGGGCAGGAGCGGGCACGGAGCGGGAAGCTGAGCTGAGCTGCCAGCCCTCCCTCTCCCCCTGTTGATGGGGGTAGCGATGAGCTCTAGCTGGATGTAACAGCAACCCTTGCTGGAGGCTAAGTTTCAAGTGAATGGTAGCCCCCAATGGATGCTGAAACTGGGAGGTAACTGGTAACTTGAGAGAGAAACGTTGAAAATCAAATGCAAGAAATTACACTGAGGAAGTCTTTCTGGCCTAAGGAATAAATAGTTTCCCCATAGTTGGACAGTGTTTGCACTTTTTTTTCCCCTGATCTTCCTCAACGGCAGGAATGACTTTCTTCGTGTCTGTCTTAATGACTCAGAGATGACTGTATATCCCTGCTACTTCTTTTCTTCTTCTCCTCTTCAGTCCCATCTATGCAGGTTATACTGTCCAAGCACTTCCATGGATCACCTAAGAAAGGACCAAATGCCTCTCCAAGGTGGAAGTGCTTAAGAAACCTAAGCATAAAGGTGTGAGAGGAGAACAACTGCAGCTTTAACCTGAATTTGCTTTTTTTGTTTCCTCTTGGCTCTCTCTGCAGTGACCATCTCACAGTTGAGCACAACGCCTCATCTCATCCCAAAATGCTGTTCTGGCACAGCCAGCCTGAGCATTATTACCATCAGCAGTACCCCACCACCAGCAGCAGCTACCTGCGGTAAGAGATGAAGGGCTGGGGATGATTTTAAATAATAATCATGTATATGTGTGTACATATACGTATGCACATCTGCAAGAATGCATGTACTCTGCTAATTCTCAAGCTTTCAGCAGAGCTGGGGATCCCCGACCCTTTAGGAAAAGGCTGAGCAGCACAGTCACCATGCGGAGATTTGTTTTGCTCTAGTCTCAGTCTGTACAAACGATGCCACCATACCCATGAGCAACGGAAACTGTTCATTGCTTCATGTTAACTTCTTATGTTTTATCTTTCATATTCCTGCAGCTTCTATTTAAAACTGCTACCAAGTAATACAGAGTCATATACCTCAGTATTTCATTAGTGCTATAAAAATTGTCTTTTATTTACTGAAGCTCAATTAATCTGTAGTATTGAAAATGAGAGCTTCTTGTTAACTGGTGTCTGGATTTATGACATTTTGCATTGAAATTCTGATGCAATGTGTAGTTTATTGCATCAGCATCTCCATACAAGCTATAAACTTACTACTTCATGGCTAAAATATTATTTGTGTCTGGTGTTTTTTTTTTCCTTCTTGTAACTAAAAATGACTTAGCTTTTGCCAAAACCTAAGGCTAGTTCAGAACTTCCAGCTAGTCTTGACATTAAAATCTCAATTTATAATGTGATTCCATCTCCGCCTTAACCTTTAACACTTTCTGGCTAAAAACAATGTGTGTAAACATGACAGTGTTAAATAATCTGCTTTGATTTTTGTTTGTTGGTAAAGTCTCATACCAAGTTCTGGATCACAGTATTACTTCTGCTCTTGTGGAACTGTCGAGTAGGATGATGCTGTTAGAAATGTGCTCATGGTCTGGGGGTTTAAAAAGAAGTACTGCTGTATTTGAGTCCTCATAAATGTGAAACTTATGATATTTTGCAGTGGGGCTTTATATAACCAAGTAAATGCAACACAAAAGTCAGGGTGATCCGAAGCTTAGAAAATGCAAGTGTGTGTCAAACACCCCAGTTGTTTCCAGTGACCCAAACAGCGAGGCTGAAAAGAGGGTATGGCAAGTGGATAAACCAGTTTTGCTGTGGGTACAGCAAACTGGGTCTGGCTTCTCTAGTCTTTGATCTTGCTTCTAAATTACCTCTGGCTGTCAGAAGCAGAAATCTCACCACTCTCAGGTGACCAGCCTTCTTCTGTATCACTTTTGGGTCTAACGTACCCAGGCTTGTTTCTATAAGCCAACTTTAGGTTTACAAATGCCTCCCTCAAGAGTAACGTCTGAGTTTTGGGTTTAACTTTTTAATACCATAAGGTTTTGAGCTGACCTGTATCCATGCCTGTTGCACTATAACCATTCCACAACAGTCATGGAGATTAATAACCCCATCATCTGGGTAGTTATCCTTCTTCAGAACTGCTGACAAATATTTCTGTCTCAATAATAAATTACACCTGGGGCCTTGCTGCCTTTTTGCCAGGTTTAAAAGAGGCGATTTGCATGGAGTACTTTTCAGTTACTCTCACAAAAGCAGCTAGTGTCCGTGTAAGTGACTGGACCAACCTCAGGCCCTCTTCCCAAGTCTCCCTTTCCTGGGACTCTTTGTAAGGGCAGACAAAATTCTCTTCTGGCTGCAGCCAGGCCTGGGAACTCTGAAATCTGCTACAGCAGCAGAAGCAAAGCAGTATCTTCAAAACAGCACAGAAAAAGTGACCAGTATTGCTTAAAGTGTACTCCTATACGCACAAAATATATTGTGCTGTCTCAGCTCTCTCTGGTTTGCTCACTAGGCAGAACGTTTCAACTCCTAGTAAAATTATCCAGCAATCCTCTGAACAACTGAGTTTTTTTAGAGTCTTTCTGTATAGCTGGTCTTAGGTCATTTATATTACTAGCATTTTGGGTCGTTAATTATAATTGCTATCATATTAAGATATCGTAATTATATCGCTACCATAATGGGTCATTAGTATTACGGTAGTACTTAGGTTAAGGGTGTCTAGGGCAGCCGCTCAAGCGGCTCTTGCACCCCTCCCTCCTCCTCCTTTCCAAGTGCAGGGCTGCTAGCGTTGATGGCAATTCGTCGCTGCGCGTTCAGCTGGGTCCTGAATCCCTTCCTTGGAGAATACGAAGCCGCTGCATAGAGCAGCTGCATGACGGAGAACGGCCGCAGTTACACGTCCCCGGGCAGCAGATTCCTGGCGCAGGATGACAAGCTCGGCCCCACCATCCGCGCGGCTGAGCCGCAACCCCGCCGCACCTCAACGGCCCGCGCGTAACCGCCGGCGCGCGCTCCCG
>NW_010579306.1:402007-421140 GCF_000705375.1 Tinamus guttatus | reverse complement strand
TTTTTTTTTCCAATCATCTTATTGCCTTCCATAACTGAACAAATCTTGCTATGTATTCTTTCTATAACTAGTGTTTCCTGCTTAACATTTTTTATCCTGTTCAATACACTAAAGCCTAATAACAGGGTTGAGAAATCTTCAGTGCCAAGAGAATTCGTAGGTTGGATGTAATTATTCTGAATGGGGAGAAGGATTTTTACAACCCAATTTACTTTGGGAATAAATCATTTCAAGGAATAAAGTACACACATTAGTATTAGCTGCCTGATGTTAGGCAATCAAATAGGTGAAATGTTATTGCCTACTTAGCTCCATCAGCAATGTGCATGCATCGAAGCCTAAAGTCTTGGTGGATACCACTCAGATTGGTTTTATTAATGAAGTCAGTGCAACAAAATTTTATATGTAGTCTACTGTGAGTTTTTTTTTTTTTTTTTGTAAGTAACACGAGCTGTTCTTAATCTTAAAACAAAGCAGGGCCAACAGCCTCACAGCGTTTCTTTGTTTTTCTTTTCAGTGATGTTTTGGCACTGCCTATTTTCAAACAGGAAGATTCCAGCCTTCCACCAGAAGATGAGCCTAAACATCCACCCTTTCAGTATGTGATGTGCGCTGCAACATCTCCAGCAGTAAAATTACATGATGAAACTCTTACATACTTGAACCAAGGTTGGTATTTATGTATAGCAGGCACAACGGTAGTACATGCAGCTCACTCAATATCAGGATAATTAAGTGGTAGTAATAACAGATAAGTGGTGATCTCTTCAAGACAACTTCTGGGAATTTGAAGAAAGAAAATACTAGTTGAAGGGAGAGGGTGGGTATTGAATTATTTATCAGTATTTCTCAGGCTTTGGATTTTCAGATTTTTTTTTTGTTTTGGAGAAATAAATAAAAATACATTTCTTAAATATCCTGATGTATTCAAGACCTAGAAGAGCATTATGCTGCAGCTTTAAAAGTAGAATTATTTCATGTTTTGATGCTTGTAGATATACCCAGGGTAAATACATTTTTTTTTAAATGAGATTGGATATCTTACTAGTAATTTTACTTTGTTCACCTGTCAGGTTTGCAGGTATAGTCTCTTGTTGCCTCCCATTCTCCTCTTTGTAGTCTGTTTTCTTTTTTTTCTAATCTTCTTTCCCCCAGTCCCTGGTCAAAGAAGCAGACAGAGCATATTTTCTAAGCATACAAAAGTGTTTCAAGCCTAAGAAGGAGAATGCAGCAGCTTCAGATAGTAATGACTCCTTACAGTATAAGGCTTACTTTATATTCTTGTTTAAACTTGATTGATAATAGGAAGTTATTTGGACAGTATTTGCATAAAGTGTTTTTTGGGGATGCTTGTGAACTACAGAAAAGTACAAAAACTTGACATGTCAATGTTTAGCCAAAAAGTTTGTGTCTCAGCTTAGACCGCTGTAATGCGACACTCTGAAGCTATAGTTACAGACCGATCTCGTATTTGAAATGTAAACATGAGTGCAGCTGCCTTTGCGGTCACTGTGTATTTCACTTTTGTGTCTCTGTTGCTGAAAGTCACCCAGATCTCTATCTCATGCGAATCGCTCTATTTTTGCTTATAGCCTGTGGTTGGCTGGCATGAGAATATCATTTCCTTCCAGCCCCGCCCCCTGCGCTCACATGGGGCTGTAGCTGCTTAGTAAAATAATCTGAAGGTTGCCATTACTGCACTGTGCAACTCCCCGAGGCTCTGGAAATGTCACTGGTATCTTTAAGTGTAGGCAGCTAAGATTCTGAGCTCAAATCAAAAGCACTGCTGCGTCTCATGCTTTTTTGTTCCATGTTGATTTCCTTTCTGTAAGTTTATTTGTTCAGGCTTCCAGGCTTTAGCATTCTTAAGATCAGATCACTGTTCCTTTTTTTTTTTTTTTTCCTTCTTCTTTGTTTTTGTCTTGTGGATGTGGACCCAAAATCTCTCAGCAGAGATGCCCCAGTTCTGATGAAATTAAAAATAAACAATTTTGGCAGTCAAGTCCAATTAAAAAAAATGCATGTTTCTTCTTAACAGGTTAAAATAGTTATTGACAGTTCTTTTTTTCTTTTTTTCCTTGATTTGTGAGCTATTTAACATAGTCAATTGCTTGGTTTATAGAGTGGATACATATATATTTTGTATGTGTATTGTGTTGATAACCCTTTCTGCTCAAGTTGGAAATGCTTTTGGTAGTATGAGCTCGTGCTGATGACTTTCTAGCACTTGGAAGTGTTTAACCACGTGCTGAATGCTAGCATATGTGTCAGGACTTTGCAACTAATTTAATATTGCTATGATGACAAAGAGTCATTTTTAGTTTTCTGTGTGAATAGGGTCACTGAGTGCTTCATCTTGTTGCATCCAGTCTTGTTAAGTACACCTTAAACATTTTTAGACTCTTCTATTGATAAGACTAATGTGGATTCTTTAGGTGATTATTAGTGTCTCGCAGAATTCAGCTATCAGATTGGGTCAGGTTTCCTATATTTTTATCACTTTTTAGACCCTGTGTTCTGTAGGCAGGAGAGAAAGTACAATTGCAGCAGAATACTAGCCCAGCAACATGCTTTGCACTGTCTTTACAACTTTAAACTCTGCAGAAATATACTTTGTTTTCTTAAGTGTCAGGGTCCAGCCTCCCTAACCAAGCACAAAGCTTGAAGCTTTTGCACAGTGTGCTGGGGAAGCAGCACAAATCTGCCAACTCAAGGAGAAATGTGCTTGTTATCGGGAGTCTGAGCCTGCTTTTTGAGTAGCACTGTATGAAATGATTGTAATTGTTTCATCTGGCCTTGAAGCTCTTTTTCATAGTAATTTGTATTATCAGATTTGTTTTTCAATATTATTTTGCTTTTTTTACCACTATACTCTGTAACTTTTCCTGACACCAAAAAAGAGCATATACTTATACCATTTTTCCAAATGAATATGAAAACAACTGGCCAATTTCCCTTTTATTTTAAAGCTTGAGACAGAAAGATAGTATATTTGCTATCTAGGTTAAGGCATTTTCCCACTAGTTTTTCCATTAACTGTTAGTACACCCCCTGTCTGCATTCACATATTTTTATCATATAATATCATTGTAATAAAGCTGGCTTAAAATAGGTGTAAAAATAATTCCTGTTCTCGTTGTTAGTGTTGTAGTTTTAACTCTGATGTGCTAATTCACAGAGTTATCTGTGCTGCTAGAGGTGCAATGGCTTAAACAGTGGGAGATCCAAGAAAGTAGAGAAACTAGCACATAGACAGCACTCAGGATATCGTCTGATTAAAAGCAGTGCTGTAGCACTTGCATGCTTTGCAAGAAAGTCATTTTGCCAGAAGGTTCAAGATTAGAGAGTAGAGGGTAGCTCTCCAGGCTGTTTTTGTGCTTTTAGTTAGTCTGGTAGTCCTGATTTTTGTCTTCATCGCATCCTCATTTTTAATGCCTTATGGTACCTATAAAAGGTTAATAACACTCACTGAGCAAATAGTCAGGAAGGTGATGTTTGTTTGCTTGTTTTTCTTTTTTCCCCCTTTCAAAATATCAGAAAAATGGAATAGAAATATTTGCGAAAGTTTTATTGTTAGGACTAGTGTAAAACAGATACAGATAAATCAGACTCTAGAAGGTTTGTTTTAACAATGAATATGTGCTGTCCAACATGCAGAAAAAAATACTGTAATTCAAATAAATTATATCTAGTTTTCTCACTATTGAAAGAAAAGAGTTAACCAAATTCCTTGGGGGAAGAAAACAAATTTACTATTGCCTATGAAAAATAAAATGGTAAGTAGCTTTCTTGAAGTCTCATTTCTGAGATCAGAGCCTAGAAATCATACAATGCCAGCAGACACTTGAGCAAAATTGTATAGGGGAGAGTAATACAAATTGTTGGTATGAATTTATAAGAACTCATTGCAGTCAGCATTGTTTCATAGGACCAGTCTCTGGTTCATCATGTGTTGCCTTTCATTAGTTTCAAAAATAAAGGAAATCAGCTTTTATAGTGATTTTTTTTTTCCAGGAATAATTAGCTAGAGAAAACAAGTAGTCATCCTGATGTATAGTAGAATACTTAAATTTTCTGAGTATCTGTAGTTTTAAAAGGGGTCAATATGTTTTGCTTCATTGTTGTGCAGATTCCTGTGCTGTGATGTGATAAAATTTTAAACAGAAGTTTCAGGTACTGCTGTTCGTGTGTGTCGCATATAAACCGAAAGCTAATTTGAGTGTGTTGAACATCAGATGGTTTTGTGCTTTGACTGTTCTGTTGATACAATCCTTTTTCTCTTCAAAGGGCAGTCCTATGAAATACGGATGCTAGATAACCGGAAAGCGGGAGACATACCGGAGATCAATGGAAAACTGGTGAAGGTGACCTGAAGTTCCTTAGATAATGTTACTAACAAACCTCTGTTGCTTGCAGATGAAAAGAGTAGTTTTGAACCTCTCCTTGTACTCTTGATTCATGGAGGCAGATGGGAAGTGACTAGCAGCTCTGACCAGTAAAGAAAATGGGCACAGTGGAACCTAATGCTTAGTTTTGTTGTTTCATTTCAGGTTTACTACCAATTAAAAGAATGTACATGTATACATGTCCCCATTTATGAATGGGTTCGTTTCATGTACATTCAGATAACTGAAGGTGAGATAATCACTTCGTGTACCATTTATGAGGTCGATAGTCTGTTCTGTTTTAGGATGAGATGAATCTCCTGAACATGCCCATTTTTTTCTGCTCAGTAACTTGACCTCAAGTTACTAGAGTTAGGTGGGATAAATCCAATCCAGACACTGTACATGTTGTTAATGTTTTTTTCTGTTGTCATTGGATACTTGTTCAGAACGACTGTTGATCAATGGAATATAAAATAAGGATGTATCTGGCTATGAGTATCCAAGAGAACACTCTCTTGTATATGTGTATAAAATGGTTATTTCATGCGCAGCTTAATATATCTCGTTTACTAAAGGCTTTTTTCCAGCCAGTTTTGAGCCATTTTTTCCCTTTTCCAAGGGATTAGGAGATGTGGAAGGAAGCTAGAGATTAATTTAGGAAGAAGTGGAGGTGCTGTGAGCACGTTTTTAACAGATGCCACAGAAGACACATGGAAACAATCTGTGATTTTTGCAGAAGTGGAATACTGCACATAGAAGACATGTCCATAGGAAAGCAGACCTGTCTAATTCTGCTGCCGAGGAACAGATTGTTCCATAACGGAAGTCCTGTTCCTAATTGCAGATTTATCTCCTTATTTTTTAACATTAGCAGTGGGTTCTGTGAGTCTGAGGTACTGCACTCAGTGTAAGAGTGAGGCAAACTGATAAACATTTACTTCAGTGGATAAATAATTAGAAGACTTGCTAATGGAGAAAAAAATACCTTTTTTTCTTAAATATATGAACATTTTATCAAATTTTCAGAAGAAATATTACTCATATTTTATACTGATGAAGAAGGAAAACACTTTTAATTAAAGCTACTATTCCATTCATGCTGAAGAGTACATTCAGAATGTTGTGCCTGTGGGAGACTGAGTCTGCACATGTCAACACGCGATAAGCGCAGTTATACAATCTGATTGACTGTTGTAGTCCAGTGTCTTTTTTTATATCTACTGGATGCACATTCAGAGATTATTTCTTGAAATACTAAATGCACGTATAAAAGCAGCGTTCTGAGCTCTACAGTTAAACCTGGCCTGCTGACTTGCTGCTGTGGTAAATGTGTTGTTACTTTGCCCTTTCACAGCTTTGAGGAGTCTCTTTGCTCTGTTCTTCCTGGTTCACCTATTAGTGATGAGCCAGGTGGTAGGCAGATGAGGACAAGCATTGTAAAAGTTGGGGGTGGCGGGGGGGAAGTAAATTTTAGTGCAGCCAGGCATGGTAGTGTAGCATCAAGAATCTTTCCATTTCAGGCAGGTAAAACTCTAATCCCAGTAATTTAAGAAGTTTCTTTTCATGTTGGAAGTGTCTGCAGATACTTCATGCTGCAAACGCGATAAGCTGTTTGCAGTGGAAAAGGTGCAGAGGGTGGGTATGTGGTAAAGAGCAAGGGCTTCAAGAACTTTAGAAGTTCTTAGAAATAACTTTAAACAACTTAAAATAACTTAGACAACTTTAAATAACTTAGAAATAAAAACGAGAACACATAATCCATCTTGAACAGGCATTTCATTTAAAAGTTGTGGGGTTCTTTTGAATATTTCTACCACTGTTATTACAAGGAGAGCTGCAGACTAATGAGAAGAAATAAGATATTGAATTCTTTTGTCTACATTTTTTTCATCCAGTAGCAATTTGTCTATTTTTGTTTTGTCCTCTCTATAATAATTTGCTTTGTATGTGCATTTATAGCAGGATAAAAACATTTATTTCTCATAGCTCTCAGACCCCTGTTTCAGCTGAACTGGTCACAGGCATGGGGGTGGTTGCATAATTGATGCTAGCTGAGAAGTGAATGATGTCCTTGCATTTTAGATGATTGTTTCAGCTACCATAGTTGGGACATGGTGCAAGCTACTTATTACTTCTTACTATTAATCAAAACAGTATGTTTGTTGTAAATAAATTTACTAGGAAGGAATTTTCTGTGGATTTTATTCCTTAGAACAGTTTACAATAATTCACAAAATTTCTAATGGAAAAAAATGCCAAAATATCTTTCCTGTCTTTCTGAATAAATGGAGTCTTTTGTGTTTGTTTTCTAAAATGAGTCTTCTTTGCCTATGCAGTCTTGGTACTGCGCAGTCAGTCTTGCTGTGTTCACTGCAGTTCATTTATTAGGTCTTTAGAATATTCAATAAGACATAATTTCCTTTTGCCTTTTTACCATGTTTTCAAGCATCTCCTGCTGTTCAGTTCTAGTTCTGTGTTTTAGAATGTTTTGGGGTGACGCTGATTGCTAAGCTCTTCCCTGTAAATATGTTTTTATTAGCCGTATGGCTATTTTGGAATGTTTTAGTGCTTTATCACCAGCCTTTTTCTTCCCATGTAGTAACTTCCTGGCTCATTTCTTGCTTGTTTCCTCCTTTTTTAGAGTATTATAAGAGTTGTGTTCCATGACAGAAGGTTGCAATATACAGAGCACCAGCAACTAGAAGGTTGGAAGTGGAACCGCCCTGGGGACAGGCTTCTTGACTTAGGTATAATTGTGTCTGGTGGGCATTATATAAAATTGAGGTTCCAGGTTTAAATAGCTGATGGTCCCCTTGGTGCTAGGGGATGCTGATAGCAAAACCACCAAACAGTTTCTGTGTGCCTCCTTGTGGGTAGTTGGTGGGTTTTTCAGATACAAATGTTACTGTTTTCAGATCCCTGTGAAATCTCTAGTTAAGCGCTGCAGAAATAAAGTAGCAGTGTGCGGACTAATATTCATTTGAATTTTGATTACTGAATGTTATAGTAATTAAGAGAACACTGAGTAACATTTGCACCAAAATGGTTTCTTTATTTTGCATGACTATCATTTTTGTGTATGTAAACGGGGGGAGATAAGGGAAGAGAAAAAAGAAAAAGAAAAAAAAATTTGTATGTTGAATACACTTCAGAGTAGTCCTGGGAAATGTTGTATGGGTTTTAACTTGCTTATTGTTAATAAAATATTGGTGGCTTATTAAACGCCCAAAGCCCAGCTTTTCTCTGCTTGCCTGTGTTTGCTGGTGGTAACCTTTAATTTCTTGGATTTTCTTGGGATATTGCTATTTTAAAACATGTACTACTTATTTTTATGTAGATATTCCAATGTCTGTTGGTGTCATTGATATCAAGACAAATCCAAGCCAGCTCAATGCAGTTGAATTTTTGTGGGATCCAACAAAATGTACATCTGCTTTTATTCAGGTTTGAAACTTTACTTGTCTGGGTGCCTGTGTTTTTGGTCTCTTTCAGGTCATGAACACTCTGTAAGAAACACAGAACTGTAACAACTGGTATTTCTGCAGGGATTCCCAGTTAGCTTTTCATCTTGATTTGAGTAAATAAAGGCAGCTTTCAAAAACAATCTAAATGAAAAGTTTTTAAAATGACATTTTTAAGAGCTGTAGTGATTAAAATACATAGTCATACTGAGAATTAGAATTAATATATTCTCCCAAATAACTGTCACTGTTCCATTATTTCACTTAGGACTTCCTCTCCTAATGGTGTTTCAGCTCGGCGTCGAGTAGGCCAAGTGGATCTTAATGTGCTACGAAGAGTGTTTTTGAATAGTTTTTTTCAAGGAAGATTCTATTTCACTTTTGCTTATCGTAGGGTTGTTTTGTTTTGTTATATCCAGGACACTTTAGCATGTTTTCTTTGGAAATTATCTAGATATTACTCTTAGCTTGGCATTGGATTTTTTTTTTACTCAAATCTTTTGTCTTCATTAAAAGTAGCAGTATTTCATACTCAGGTTGCCAGAATAGGTTAATATCCAGGTTTTCAAATATTTAGTGCAAAAAAAAAAAGACATTTTTGTACCTATAATTACACAATTACTGAAATTTAGCCTTGCTTGAAGAAGCATGAGATGAACCATTGAATATTTTTAATACATTTTAGAGGAAGTGATAACAGACTTTCTGAAAATGGGGCTGATAGGTGAATTACACTTGCATAACAGCTATTCCAAAGGCTAGGGAACGCAGCATAGCAGCAGTAATTGCATGTAAAGCTTCGAATCCCAATCCATGGTTCTCTGCTGTTGCTTCGAGCCACAGAAAATAAAAAGATAATACTGTTGTCTTAGGGAGTGTGAAGTTTGCTGGTGTCCATGGTACATAGCTGACTTGATATTCCGGAAGCAAGCAAAAGCTGGGAACACTCTCCAGTGAAATTCGTTCAAATTCTGTTACACTTCTTCTATTAGGGATCTTTTAGGGGTATTTTTAGCTTATAAACCCAAAGTCTTTAGGCTGAGGTAGTGCTTTCAAAGAGTTTTTTTTAAAAAAACAACAACAACAACAACAAAACAAACAAACAAAAACCCAACCAAGCAACAACAACAAAAAAAGGGACTTAATTGCATTAAGAAAGCATGTAATTAGTACTAATGTCCACTGACTTTTATAGAGAATTAGGCATTAAACATATTTGTAAACAATCTGCTCAGCCAGAAGTTAAAAACTCTAGTC
This sequence comes from Tinamus guttatus, assembly GCF_000705375.1. The sequence goes on along the minus strand of NW_010579306.1, from coordinate 412,034 downwards.
AGAGACCTTGTATTATTTTGGTAGTATTCATTACAATTAATTTTCAAATTTATTTTAGCTATAATGCGTTGAACAATAGTCGTTTTAAGTATTTTCTTGCTAGATACTGTTGTCATCCACATGTATTTACTGTAAGGCCCAGCATGAGAGCTTTCACATGAGGTTCTCATTTAATGACTATCTATAATGACTTCAGGTTTTTGGAGACATTGTATTTGTTTTGGTGGACACGTGTGGGTCTGTGTGGACAGAAGGAAAATGAAGCATTCATTTGTTATACAACTTTGTCCTTGTACAGGCTTAGATGATTTGTTACTTCCCTTCAGGGAATATGTGTAATCATAGTAACATGTGCTTAAGTGTATGTCTAGAATACTTCTAAGTGCGTTTTTTGCATATTTTGTGTAGGTACATTGTATCAGCACTGAATTTACCCCTCGTAAACATGGGGGAGAGAAAGGAGTTCCATTTCGGATTCAAGTTGACACTTTTAAGCAGACTGAAAATGGAGACTATACAGATCATCTGCATTCAGCCAGCTGTCAAATCAAAGTTTTTAAGGTAACAGTAGGAAAAAACTCATAAATCCCTCAAAATCTCCTATAAAATTGGGAGGCATCTTTATGTTACTGCTTGACTTTTGAGATTAGATTTTGATTACAAAGTTATTTTCTGTCTGCATTTTTGTTCATATCCCGGTTTATTTTTAGCCAAAAGGAGCAGACAGGAAACAGAAGACGGACAGAGAAAAGATGGAAAAAAGAACTGCACATGAAAAAGAAAAGTATCAGCCTTCATATGACACCACAGTTCTCACAGAGGTAACAAAATAGGATTGCATCTATTAACTGGGAAAAAAATATTGAGATACAACATATTTTAGCTACAGATTTGGAAGGGTTGGGGGAGAATTGGAGGTCTATGCGAGGGTAGGCTGTTTATTTAAGACATATGTCCAATAAAAGCAACATTAAATGTTAAGATTCTGTTTAGTAAACTTCATTTAGATACTCAGTAGATACTAGCATTAAAACGCGCTGAGGTTGAACAGTATTTGATTTACTGTACTTATGGTACAGATCTAAAAACCTTACCGATTAAAAGCCAAAAAAAAAAAAAAAGAGGAGGGGGGAATCTAGAATTATCTGCCAAATTTGAACTCCAATCTGTATGTTTGGATGCATTGAATTTAAGGCCAGAGCCTCAGTAGATTTTTACATTTTCCCTTTATTTAAACATCAGTGAGTTCTGTAAAGTTTTCTAAAGATTTCAAGTTTTTAAAAGGCTTTTAGATCTTTCCTCACTGTATAATGAAAAGAAATTGATCCACATCTTTGGTGTTTGTCCAGATGAGGCTTGAGCCTATAATTGAAGATGCAGTTGAACATGAGCAGAAAAAGTCCAGCAAGCGGACTTTGCCAGCAGACTACGGTGATTCTCTGGCAAAGCGAGGCAGTGTAAGGGACTTCTGCTTACCTTTTCATTGTGCAAGATTCCTTGTGCAGTGTTAGATATAGGAGAAACTTCCGTGATGCATATATATAAAGCAAAACCATTTTGATTGTTGTGGTTTAATTTTATTCGTGTCTCTGTACACCAATTACTCCATGCTTGTGCGTAGCAAAGGAATGCTTCCTAAATCTAACACGTAAGATAAATTGTTGCAGAGGGAATGTTTTAACTTTTCAAGGTTAAGGGTGTTCACTTTATGTGAGTTTAAATGAAACAGCTTTTGCTTTCCTTTATGTATGTGACTAGTGGAAAGAGGAACAACAACGTTTGCTAGAAGTTTTAGTAGAAGATTTGTCCCATCTTTACTTCTACTTAGGTTCAGTGTAACTTTCTATGTTCATCAGTACTTTAAAAATTCCACAAACTGTTGCAGATAGTTGTTTATGAGCTCCTGTTTTTCGTTCCACCATCCATCTCCTGTGCTGCAGGCAGCTTCAACACACTGAGCACACCCTGCAGCCTGGGGTGCCAACCCTGCGTGGCCCCTCAGGTGAATCTCACTGATACCCTGTACGCTTCTCCTCTGAGGGCCAGATTACCACAACGCTGTTTAAGGTGTCTGTCAAAGTCTTAGCGTTTTTAAGATAAGAAATAATCCTGCCTCTTCCACTTGGCTTGTTGAAATGTCTGTTAATAGTCTGTTTTGTTGAAAATAATTGTTTAGCTTTGTTGTTCGAATGGGCATGTTGTGTTTGCAGTTGTTTACAGCAGCGCTTTGGCAGTGCCTGCCTTACTCTTGGCCCTAGGACATAGTTTCATTTGTATTTGTGATCTGCTAATTGACATGCAGGGTTTAGGAAATAAAATTCTTAAATATCTGCCTTTCCCTTGTTCATGAAGCATGTAATGGAGGGAGGGGGTGAGAGGGAAGCAAGCAAGAGAGGGGGTTAAGTAGGATGTAAGAAATTCCTTCTGAGGAATTCCTTTTCCTCCCTGAAAGTAAGCACTGGGCTATCTGAATTTGCTGTTTAAAAATCTGTATGCGTGTGGTGGTGGTGGTGGGTTTTTGTTTGTTTGTTCGTTTTTCCACAAATCCTTTATGTCTTTTATTTCTGTACTGGGTAGATCTATAGCTCTATGGGGAGTTAAAAGAAGGCAAAATGGGATTTCACCACTAGCATAGCATCACCTTTCTAATATTTGAAGAGATATTAGGAAATGAAGGATTTTTACCTTTTCCTCCCATCCCTTTCTATTATTGCATGTGCTAAAGAGAATGATTCTAGCTTTAAGACAGATGTAATAAATCCCTTGCCAGAATAAGACAAACTATAGTTAAATAATACCTGAAATTTGTCTGACCTGTTCATAAAATTCTCCAAAAATGGAAACTCAGCAATGTCTGTAGAAAGCTCCTGAAATGCTGAACTATGAAGGAGAGCATTAATTTAGCTGTAGTGAAGAAAAGTTGCGTATCAGCAGGTAGAAGCAGACTTCTGATGTGTAAAGGATAACATGAGGGTTGTTTCTTCACTGCTTGCTCCTTACAGAACATTCTTGGCTTCCTCAAGGCTTTGCTTCGGTTAAGCTGTTAACATCCCGACTGTCTCAGGTTTTGCTTTGTGCAGACAATGTTCTCCATGTATGACCGTGCTTGGTGGCTCTCCTCCGAGCTCTGCGTGGCGCTCCATGTCCCTCTTGGTGTGTGGTGTTTCCAGCAGCTCCACGGGAGCACGCGCTGCCCGCCCGGCTCACCCTGCTGCTGCCTCTGCAGCGCTGCCACCCCTGCCCTGCAGCCGGGCTGCCCCCTCCGCCCCTGCTCTGCTTGGGTAGCTCGCTGCTCCACCTTTGCCTTAGCAAAATCCTCTCTTCGGATTATTTTTTTCCATTTGTCAAAATACTTTTGAGTTTTAGTCCTGTTTTATGAAGTGCTCTCAGTCTTTCTAATTTGGTATCATCAGATTTAACCTGTGGTATATTCCAACACCATTTTTGTTTTTTTTCCAACACCAACGACGATTTTTGTCATTAGCAAAAATAGTAAAAAACCCCCGAAAGATCCGATGAAAGACTGTTTTTGCTGTGCTCACAGTGCAACCTTGGTAATCATTATACACTGATTACTATTTCCAAGCAAGCTGTGTACTCCCAGTTTGATCCAGGACAAGAATGTGTCTCTGCAGTGGGATGGCCCAACTCATCAGGCTCGTCCCATGCTCTTGTCCTCAGGCCTGCATTTGGGGACCCTGTGGAGGGGACAGGGGCCGCACTGCAGGCTGGATCAGTGTCTCTCCCAAGGGCAGTTCCATCTTTGGAGAGCATCCTCCGAGGCGGTGAATCAGGAGATGTGGGTTGGTGTCCCGGCCTTGCCTCGGAAGCGCAGCTCCAAGGGAGGCGCCTGCCATCAGTCAGGCCCTGGAAGCAAAAACTGAAGTCAAGTTTCCTTAGCTCATGTGTAAGGATCGACGCCGTTTTACATATTATATTGTTATATATTATTTTCAGGAATTCCAGAAACATAATTTGAGCCAATCTCTAGTCTGCTTCCTTTTTTCAAGCTGCTGTTATCTTCCTCCCATACCTAACCTGGCCACCTGATTTTATATATTGGATTTCTTTTTTTTTGCCCTATAAGCTCTTGCCAGGTTGGTAGATGTTGCTGGCATTTCTTCTTCTTTTTTTTTTTTTTTTTTTCCTTATGTTTTCTTCCAGCTCACTTACAATCCCATTTGGTCAAATTGGTCTCTTGCAGGGGTTCCTTCAGAAAAAATTGAATCTATTATCTTTTCTTTCCAATTGAATTCTTGTGGAATTCTAACATAGATGAAGGAGCTTGTTTTCTCAAAGGTCATTCTGTTCTTCTCCTATCCTTTCCTAAGAATGAGTATTTATTTACTTTGCCATCTTTACCTTCTCATTCATTTTGGTATGGATGCCACGTAGAAAAGCCTTTCCATTATTCCTTCACCTCATGTTTCAAAATTTGATGCATTCCCCAAAACTTTCTGCAGTTTTTATCTCAGTATTTTCCTTACAGATGCATAGTTAAATTTAGTGTCTTGTGATGTGGAGATTTGACCTTTTAATAGCGGTGTTAGGCTACAAAATTAGTGCTATGCTTGGACCTCACAGCTGATGTTTACATACAGATGGCCTTCTTACAGGGACAATCTTAGGAAAGAGGCAACATTTTTAAAGTTTCTTTCAGATTTAGAGAAACTAGAGCTTTTCTCAGGGAATTCATCTTTGCAAAAGTAGATGAATTTGTATCACGATAGTGGTCTCTGCAGATTTTTTTTTTTTTTTTTTTTTTTTTTTTTTGTATCCCATAGTTGGTTGGCTGGTGTGTTAGTCTTCCCATTTATACCCTCTGTCACAAACCAGAATATGCAAAGTACAATTCGATTAAATTTGATCAAATGGGCACATTTTTTTTGCAGCTACGGTTGATTAAAAGAGTGTTCAGAATAATAAACTCAGATACTTTCTTCTTTATCCTGATCAGATACTTTGTTCCTTGGCGCAAGAACTCTGTATTTTCTAATTTTTTGACTAAGTTGAGTGTTGTACGGTGAAGCTGATGACCTGCTCTCTAAGGATGATGTGTTTTTTTAGTCTTGATTTGATATTTGAGGACAGTGTCAAGTTCTTCAGCAAAGGTTAACGCTGCCCTCCTGTAACGCATGGTCCTGGGTAGAGCTGAGCGTTAGTAGTGTCCGGAGGTCCCTCTTCGGAGCTCAGAAGTGACCATGTGTGAGTGCTCCGGTGTGTCCCCAGCTCCGTGCAGGCAAAGGTGGGATTCCTGTCGTCTTCCTGCTCCCTGCTGACTCCGGACGCAGCAGGGACTCGCTGCCTCGCAGCGCTGCTCTGCTCCTCAAGCTTCTGATGAGCTTGTGTGCCAGTGTCCCCAGCCTGCTCTGCTCAGTGTCCTCGCCGACCTCGCTGTGGGCTTGGAAATGTGGGAAATACCCCAGGATCAGTCTGGAGATGAGTGCGGTGCCGGGCGGGCGCCCGCGGGGGGAATACGGGCACCGTGAGGGGCACGGGTGAGTGCGGCCCCTCTCCCTGGTGTCCCCACGCACCCGCACGGCCCCTCCTGCCTGCTAGAGGGGCCTTACCCAGGGCTGCTCTGAGCCCCTCGGTGACCCCTGGTACCCGTGGCCGCTCCGAACGCGCCAGGACAGCAGCCTGCCTGCTCGGGGTGCTCCCGGAAGATGCGTTGTAGCAACTGTTCTGAGCCCTTCTTTGGAGCTGGGCCCGCTCCGTCCCTCCGAGCTCTCCGAATTCAGCATCTGGGTGCTAAAATACCCATCTGGGTGCTAAATTTTTTTTTTCCTTGCCAAAATCTACTGATCTGTTACATAAAAGGAGAGAGAATAGAGCCAGTGTACATGCTGCCATATTCACCTATAATTTCATTACGTCATACTAAAAGGTGTTTTTATTAAGCTTTATGGAGAGAATCTCAGATAATTAATTTCACTTTTAAAATAATTTAGAAGAACAGAACTAGCATTATTGCGTTGAGCTTTTGTTTTAAAACTAAGGGTATGTGTCACCTTTGCAAAATAAAATTTTTGCAGAATAAAACAAGAAGAAGAGCTGGTGACACTGGGAGGTCGTAGCAGAGCCCCCTTTGAGGAATGGCACTGTGGGCAGTTCAGGGGACTTGCACTGCGTAACTGAGGGTCGCGCGCGTGCAGCCATCGGCAAAGCTGCTGGCGCCAGCAGAGCCAGGGGCAGGTTCTTCCTGGTCGTTTGTCTCTGAACATACCCAGCTTGGGGTTTGGTGGCAGCCTCTTGGTTTGTTTCTTCGTTTCCTTTAAAGTATTTGCAATGGCATTGGAAATACTAACAGCCAGTGTCATGGGCTTTTATTGTGATGATGATTTTAGAAATGCAAAAAAGCTGACTCGTATATACCTATTGAATCCTGTGAGGATTCAAATGTGGATCTGAGAATTTCATTAAGCAGCTTAGAGAAAGCAATACACGTGCCATCATTTTAGTCCTGCATGAATGATAAAATAAGAAAATTTATACTGCACAATGTGTTTATATTTTGATACAGTTGCTGCCAGGGCAGCTATACTACATTTGTCAGCAATTTGAAATCTAGTTTCCCAGTTTTGTCTTTCTGTTGCTGAATACCTGTTGTCAGTCGTGATACCCATGATTTAAACGGCCTTTTCATGTAAGGATGAAGGAAGTTTTTCAGCTGGTGGCTTGTGGGGTTTTTGTTTGTTTTTTATTTGACTGAGTAATCTATACAGATTTTCCCTAAGTTTCATGACTTCCATCTTCATTGTGTTAACTGAAGACAATGAGGATAGGTTTTTGAAGGAACAAAATAAAAACACAATTGATTTACTTAGAATACCTGCATGGAACATGTGGGATGGAGGGAATCTTGATTTGGAATCACAAATCAAAATTTCATGTAGGAAAAAAAAATGTTTGAGCAAAAGACCTATACAACAAAGTAAAAAGTATTTTTAAGGGGAACTTACAATTTTATTTTTTTATCTTCAGTGCTCACCATGGCCTGATACTCCTACAACTTTTGTAAACAACAGTCCTACTCCTGCTCCAACTTTTACCTCTGCCAGTACCTACAGTGTCCCAGACAGGTGAGTTTCTTTTCTGTAGCACAATTTAAGATAATGTTTTAAAGCCCAGCTTACTCAAAGTACTCTTTAAATCTGGAAGTTTGCAACTGTTCTCCCTGTCTCTGGGGGAATGAGAGCTAGATTAATGTCTTGACTCGCATATTTATTTTAGAGTTTGACCGTTGTATGAAGTGATTTCAATTATATAACAACTTCCTTAGCCTCCAAATGCCATTTTTCTTTCTCACTATTCACTACTGGAAACTTTTCCTCTTGTCCTTTGATGTACAGCAGATGCCCTGTCTTTCGTGTATTTATTCTAATTTAGTTCTTACAAGTGTATAAAACTACATTGCCTCTTCCAGCAAACAATCTCCACGCCCCTCATTTATGCTGTTAATGTAATTCATAACAAAAAAAAGAAAGAACAGAAAAATATTCAGAAGCTCTATAACAGAAATTGTACTGGTGAAAATGTTTTTTATTAAGGTATTAAATAAGCTACTGCAATTAAACTTTGGACGATCAAGGAATGATTTGTAGTAGTATTGTCTGGCCCATATGCTTTTTTTTTGTATGCCTTGCATTTTATTGCCTATCTCTTAGTCTCTTAGTCAAGACATAGAACTGGCCTTATATCCTCCTGTGAGGGCTAGCAAAGTTGCTTCTCTAACTGGTAAGGAATAAAAACCAGATAACTTGTATGTAGAAGAATGTGGAAGAATTGCACATTAGTGCTTAATGCTACTAAGTGTCTCCCAATGCTGTGTTTGTCTTTGAACAGAGATATTGTTTGGGAAATTTCATATCATCTTCTTTCTGTCTTTCTGCAGCAATTCTTCCTCCCCAAATCATCAAGGAGATGGGATCTCTCAAGGGTCTGGAGATGTGAGTGTCAGTTCTCTGGCATTGCTCGTGGCTGTCTTTGCATAAAGGCTTCCGTTTGCTTCAGTACATTGGATTTTCACCTTCCTTGATATTAATGAGTATTGAGAAAAAGTGCTTAACTGAGTGAGACTTTTCTTTTTTCTTTCTTTAATATCCAAATTATCATGTCCCATCTTGTTTCTTACAGCAACTTCATCCTTCAGCCACAATCCAGGAAACTCAGCAATGGTTGCTCAAACATAGGTTTTCCACCTATACAAGGCTTTTTTCAAATTTCTCAGGTATATATAGTTTATTTTTATGCTTACAGTTTTTCTTTTTTTCTTTTCTTTGTATTAATATGCAAGTGTGGTGTGGGAAACTCTTCTGTAAAAATAATATTATAGAATCACTATTTAGGGTAACTTCCTAATTTGTTTGTTAAGAGTTCATTTTACAATGGAAGGTATCTTATTCTAGTTGCTGGTTTGCAAATTGACCCTGATACCCAGAAGTGAAGCTAGGTTCTTTTTTCCTGGTCCTGATTTTACCCTTGATGAGTACTTGATAAAAAGTCAGGAATTTGGTGAGTTGGAGTTGCACACCCTCTACTTTGGTCGGCTGCTTCCCGATGGCAGACCTATGTGGTCGTCTGGAAGGGAGTGCAAGAAGTTGCTCATGAGGTAGTTGCGGAGTATTTAGTATCTTCCCCCGCATTAGATCCTTTTCTTGGGAGGTAAGCTTGGTTATAACATAGGAAACTTTCATCCCTTCCAAGCTCTGAAGCTCTGGACAGTCTTCAAAGTCTCAGGTATGGCAAAGTCTTTTCGTAGAGGAGTCTGCTTTAAGGAAGGAGCAAGCTTCAGAAGACCAGGGAAGCCACATCTAGCTGTTGCCTTCCTTGTTCATTTCAAAGGAAGGTCTCCTGGCTCCTTGCTGAGCGGGTGGGAGCCAGGTTTCCCCTACAGGGGCCTAGGCACGAGCGGCGACAGGCGCCGCTCCTGGGGCTGCTGCCATCGCTCCCGTCGCGTTCCCTGCAGGATGGGGATGGCACCGCCCTGGCCAGGCCCGCGGCCGCGGCGGATCCTGTGGGGCTGCAGTCCCCACCGTGCAGGGGGCTCAGAGGCAGCGTCTGGAAACCCCTGGGACTTAAAGCTCCGTCCCTTCCATAGCTGCTTATGTCTGTTGGCAGCTGCCCGAGTGTTTTCTGCCTGTTCCACAACACTTGCACTTGCTGGCAGAAGGCAGCTCTCCTGGTAAACTTCGGTATGAGATTTCTGTTGAGACCACTTTGGAAATCTTTTAACCAGTTCTTATTGACTCTCTGTGATGAAACATATCTAATCTTGCTAATAAATCCATTTCTTCTGAAGCAGGAGGTGGGGCTTTTATCAGGTTCCCTCAGCTTTTTTTTTAATATAGTACTTAAAGGATTGTGACAGATTTTTCTAGTTGGCTTTTGTGTGTGGAATATTCCATAGCAAGGTGGCTTTTTATTTTGTTTTGTTTTGTTTTTTGTCTTTTCACTTGTCTATTACAGTAACTTTTTCTCAAGTTAATATCCTGGCAAGCAGAGTTGTTTTCACCGATCATCTTTGAGTCATTTAAGCCATCCTTGAGATACAGAGCAGTCAGCTGAATCTACTAAAATAGCATGTTTTGCAGGATTGTTTTTGTTTTTGTTTTGTTTCCAAAATATGACCACCATCAACTGAAACTCATTGCCTTTGGACAATCAGGCATTTTTCTTAGTGCTAGCTACTGCCTTGTCTAAATTGTCCTGGCGTGTTCACACTTGCAGGATTTGCTACTCTCAGTTTCAGTGATTGTCCCTTTTCTTTTACAAAGTTTAGGTGCTCTACACTAAACTTTAAACCCTGGCGTGTCTCTCCAGGTGCTGATTTACTGAAGCTGACGAGAGAAGACCTGGTGCAGATCTGTGGTCCGGCCGATGGCATTCGGCTCTACAACGCGCTCAAGTCCAGGTGAGACCCGCGGAGGCCGGGCGGGCAGGAGGGGCTCCCCAGGGAGCCGAGCGTGGGGAGACGCGGGCGCCGCGAGCTCCGAGGCGGCCCCGGCGCCCCCGCCGCCTTCCCGCG
>NW_010579306.1:390728-401938 GCF_000705375.1 Tinamus guttatus | reverse complement strand
CAGCTCTTAACACACGCAGCCTCTTGACCGATGCATCTGACTCAGATGGGCAGTTATTACCACTGACCTTCTGTAAGAACTGTCGTTGCTCTCCAGCCACTCACCGTGTCTTGGTGAACGCAGAATTCATTGAAATTTTGTTTAAATCCAGTGTGGTGGCACCTGAGAGACCCATCACAGCCCCTTAGATTGAGCCGTTATACAAAAAGGTTTGGGGAGTCTGAGAAAGAAAACATTTCAGGGGTCTGTTACCACAATAGATTCGTGTTTGTGACATTTCAGTGTCTTTATTCCCCAGGAAAGGGAGCTTTGCTCTAATGTGAGGTCTTTTTAAATTGCAGGTCTGTTAGACCTCGTTTAACAATCTACGTCTGTCAGGAGCCATCAAGGAGCCTTCAACTGGAAAGCCAAGACGCGGGCAACGGTGACAGCAGCAACGGTGCAATATATGGTAGGGCCTCTTGGGGCTTCCTAGGGTGCTGACACATGTGAAACATGCTTGACACGAGTGAAACAATGGAAAAACAGTTCTTGTTTTTTCAAGAACTGGAATTGGGTTTGTGGCGTACAGAGGATCTGTAGGGAATTTTGTGTATATATATACACACACATTTATATATGTAAATGCCTGAACAAGAGTTGAGATGGTGATGATGATAATAGTTTTAACATTGCAAATGATGAACAGAAGGTGAAAACCTCTCAAGACTAGATTACAGATTTTCAGTCCATTGATGAAGTTAACTGTATTTATGTGGAGAACTGATTCAGGAGCTCTCAGATGAGCTGTGCTCTGTTGTACAGCCAAGATGTTCACCGTATGAGCAGAGATGAACATAAAAGCCCTAACTGCAAATTAAAGACTTGTGTTCTTAGCCATTTTCACCTAGGTTTTGTTGTCCTTGTCTGTGCAACTGAAGAAGTAAAAATGGCAAGGGTTGGACCAGGGAAAACAGCCAAGTTGTGCTGGCTCATGATCTTAATGGCCTTTTTGTAGGAGGCAGCTGTTGTTTTAACACAGATAGAAACTTAATATTTAATTCACATCAGTCTTTTAATTTAGAGAGTGAAACAACTGTAAATTATTGTTCTCTCGCCCTCGGCTTCGAGGGAAGGAGCTTTCCCACCCCAACTCCCCACCAAGAAATCCATAAAATCTGTATAGGCTGATGCTGTGCTACTACTCATGTATGAGACAGGATGCTGTCCGTCCAGCTATGTAGGTTTTTCCTTTGGATTTCTTCAATTTGTTGTTCAGGACAGAACAACATCCAAGAGTGGAATTGCTGTAAAAGTAATTTTTACTTATTTAAACCTATAAAGCTGTCAATGCAGCATCAAATTATGAATAGCTGCTCCATGTTACTGTTCTGTTGGTTTCCTGTGCTGTATTTCCCTTCACTGCAGCTTTGAGGACATGATTCATAGTTGGAAAGGACTTTCATTATTCAAAAAAAAAAAAAAAAACTGCAACAGCACAGCATTGCTGGTAAAATAAATACATCTAAAAGTCCTGTTTCTTTTGAGACACTACAAACCAATTCCAAAGTCATCCTTAGATGACTCTTTAAAGTTGTGTCTAGTTCTGTCGCAGAGATGACCAAGTCTTCTTGTGCAGGATACTGGAAAAAATGGCACCTGGGAGTTGCCTTCAGTCTGGGAGCAGACAGAAGCCGTCCCCGTACAGAGCGCTGTGCTTAGCACACACAACCTTAAAAGAAAAGTCAGGATAGTTTATACTTATTATTGAGTCAGAGCAAAGGTTTTTCAGCTTTTAGTATTGAAGTTTAATATTGAAGGCAAGGGATATAAACAAAAACACGTATTTTCCCCATAGTTATTTGTTTTAAATTAGTACAATCCTTTATTTATTTTATTTTTTTCTTTTTTTTGTAGTATATCATGCGATCTACTTGGAAGAAATGGCAGCCTCGGAAGTCACGCGCAAGCTTGCTCTGGCGTTTAATATTCCTCTGCATCAGATTAACCAGGTTTACAGACAGGGTCCCACTGGTATCCACATTCTTGTTAGCGACCAGGTAACGGGACCAGGTTACTTCGTGACAAAAAATATTTGTATTAATGAAATGGGTTTTGTCATTCTACTTCTCTCGTTACTGTTCTTTCTGCTTGATAATGCAACCTGGTGCCTTCTGATGTTTAGACTGTTTTTGCCTTTGCATTAAAATTAGCAGAAGCAGCCTTTAAAATAACACTTAAATTTCTTCCTCATATTGAGTAATTTCAAACTGTAAGAAGCAAAAGACCCCTGGCCTTCCTTCCTGAACAGTGATTAGTTGGTACATATGGAACGTGCCAAAGGCAGGAAGTACCTAAATAATGTTTATATGTGGTTGTACGGGCATCCCTCAAACAGCTGCTACTCAGTTTGGGAGTTCCCGGAACAGGTGCCCCATCGCTATGAGCAAATCCCTGAACCCTTGCTGAGTAAGGCCAAAACAGGCACTTACTTATCGAAGGCTGTGTTCAGTATCCGATTTATTTCTAAAAGGGTCGTGCTCAGGAGGGTTCCCACTGTTCTGTTTTTTTCTGCAGATGGTTCAGAACTTTCAAGATGAGAGTTGTTTCCTGTTCACCACAATAAAAGGTAGGCTGCCTGCTGCCAGCGTTCAAACCGTTTCTTCCCTCCGCCTGCGTGCGGAGCAGCGCGATCCTCGCAGAGCCGCCGCCGGCAGCGCCCGCCGCAGCCAGGCGCCCCTCACGGTACCTGGGATGGTCAGAGGACAAACCCTCCCGGGCTGTCGCGGGCTGGATGCATTTAACTGCCCACCGGCCGTAACGTGGGGTTCACCTGAACTTCAGCCGTAACGACTGGTGCTCCGGCTTGCTCAGGGCGTGGAGTGAATCTCCCTTTCCTTACTGGTGGTTGAGCTGGACACCATTTTTTGGAGAAATCCCAATTATTCCTGAGACAAAAGTAGGCGGGAGTTGCCATAACTACAGGTCAAGTTTGACTCTTGGCCTATTTCAGTTAAAGAAACTGTCCCGACTGTGAGGAGTCAATTATACATTGTTCATCCTAACAACACATTTGTTTAAAGTCTACTTGAATGTCCTGATGTGAACCAGCAGATAATTATTTACCTGTTTGTCTTGCTTGTTAACCCTTTTGGTAGTGCTTAGCTTAAGTGTAATATCCACAGGATATTTTATTTATTTACTATTTCATGGTCTCTGTAGTAAAGAACAAGTAAGTTCATTCTGGCATTTTGGTGAATCAGCTAGTACCATTCTGCTTAGGAAAGACTGACTTTGCTTTTTCTTTTTTAGCTGAAAACGAAGGTTTCCATATAATTTTGAAATGATGTCACACGTGCTAGACTGGTATTTCAGTGCAGAATGAAGTCCTGCCTAAAGACTATGAAGATCATCCAGAAACTGAGGATCTAACTTCACCGTATAAGATGTTTCATATTGAAAACACAAGATGACCTTTCTAACGCGCTGTTGATAGTTGAGCTTTGTAACCACTGCCATGGCCGAGCGCGGGCTCCGTGCTGGGAGGTGATGCCGAGAGGGCTGCGCCGGGAGAGGCGAACGTGGCCAGTAGATACCGGGTGTGGGGGCCGAGCGCTGCTGCCCTCTGCTCTCTGTGTCCGGTTGGAGATGAATGTAAACTTCCCGGGGGCATTTACCTTTCCGTGCTGGTTTGTCTATTACTTGCTTGTACCTTACGCTGATTTTATTTTTCGACGTTAGCGGAGCACATATTAATTTGTGTGGAGATGAGTAGTTAAGCTGATCGTGATCAGGTTGTCAGGTCTCCGAGAGCAAAGCTGTTAAAACAGCTTCCCGTGTAAATTGTGTATAAGAGTGTATGTAAGAAATGTAAATGCCAGAATAGGGCTTTTAAGAAGTCCTAGACAGATGCAATATATGCATGCAGCAAACTGCATTATCAATAGTACCTTGTTGGAAGGATTAATATAAATCCTATGGGGTACCAAGTAATTGTGTTTTGCTTTAACAAATTTAATGGAAAAGAATTGCCTATGCATCCTTTATTTTTGGTTTCCTAGATTTCCTGCAGAGCACTCCTGCAGTTTAACTTTTTGCTTGTAAAATTGTGGGTTTAAAAATACTAGCAGTGAGACGTGGGGTTTCTGACTTAATGAATACTGCCAAGGAGGGGAGTTGACCCCCTGGCACCCAGGGGCCACCGCGGCTTTCAGCAGCACCAAGGGAGTTGCTAAGGCAGCACCGAGCTGGCACCACGCAGCCTCCCGGCGAGCAGGCACGGCCTGGCTGCGGCCGGCACCGTGGACAAGGATTTTACCTTTTCTGTTGACGTTTCTCTGCCCCCCGATGCCCGGTCCGCACTGTAACCCCGCTACGGAGCAGGTATTTCCTTTCCCGGGAAGCTGGCGCTGGGTGTCGGGGTGAGGACGCGGCCCAGCGTGTCCTGCGCCTCCCGGGGCGCGCGCACGGGAGGGGTTGACAAGGTGTCAAGGGCAGGTGCTGCCCGCCCCGTTGTGCCTTCGCACGCTCCCACCTTGGTCTCGGGCTTCAAAGCTGGGGAGCAGTTGGCTTTTTATGCTGCACTGGCATTCTAGGCAACTACTGCAGCAGGTAGAAAGAAAAAAAAGGAAAAAAAAACCCTTCGATTTTTTAATTCCCTCTTACGTAACTGGCTCAAGTGCTTAGCAAAAAAGCTTAAAGCTGTGGCATTTTGAAAATCTCAATTCCTGAAAGCTAGTTTCTTTCCTCTTTCACTTTTTCTGCACTGAAAGTAAAATTTTATGTACTTAATTTTATGTACTTAAACATTTCTGCCTATAAATTGTTCATCCTTGGGTATTTTTGGTCCTAGTATTTTATTGAACTGACAATTGTGTCTTTTCAGCTCAGCGCCATATTCAAATCCAGATGTTTTATAAAAGTGGAAAAATCCTTGATCGGAAAGTATCCAAATATCTAATTTTAAAGAATATTGAAAGTTGTACAGTAGTTTGTCCAGCTCACTTGAAATTGGAATTAAATTATGGCACCAGCAAATTGCTTTTTTTTTTAATAAGATGTACACATTTCAATTCAAGTATAATAAATGTTTTTCAATAATTTTGTAAATGTGCTTTTTTCTTTTATTTTCCATACTTGTACTACATATTAGAGATACATCTGCTGTTAAGATTTAGAAACGACAAGACTTGTTTGAACAATTCATTTTTAAAAAAGGTAAATAATTGAAACAAACCATCTTTGTCCTGCACCCAACACAAAGATCTGCTGCTTCTAATAGAAAACTAGAAGAAAAGCTTCACACGGGAAATAATTGAAACAAATCCAAATTTGACATCAGCTGATTGTTTATTTAAGTGTCCTATATCAGAGCAGGTTCCATTTGCTTTTGTACATCTCTAACGCCATAAACTTACAAGGTTCATTACGTCCTCAGAAGAAAATGAGCCAACAAGAGGCAAGACATTTTGCTGTGCTCATGCCAGTGCCTTTCCGGGCACAGCTGAGAGTAAAACCTGCTTCCCCCGTGACAGCACCTGCCTGGAAGCCACCTCGCTGCGGCTGCACCACAAATTGCTGCCCCGGCTGCCTTCGTTCCGCAGCTGCTCTCGCATCATCTTCGCGCTACCGGCTGTGACTGCAGAACGCAGCACAGCACTTGTCCTGCCACAAAATTCTCTTAACGGTCACACTCACTTGTTTAGAAACACTTTTAAGTGTTGGGGAAACTTTTCTATTACCCAGTGGTTTCACCAACTGCTTCTCAGTGAAGCCGGTATTTCTGTTAGGTTGGACCAGAGACGCAGGCCCTGAACTCTTTGAAAACGCGCACACACACACACACACACATGATCAGTCTTGCACAGAAAAGCTTTCTGAACTGCCGAGTAGTTTATCGTAGATAATTAGGTGGCTTAATAGAGAAAAGTTTATCTAACCCTCTAGCACTGGAAAACTAAGGATGAAAGCATGGCCTTAAGAGTTAATACTTGGATTTTTATTATTAGAAACAAGTTGGCAGATTCTTAAATAACCAAATGTGAAGAGTCTGGCTTTTTTTCTTTTTTTTTTCCCCTCCAGATTTTTAAAACCGGCTTGGTTTGGTTCAGCTCCTGCCTCCAGGTTTATTTGTCTCTGTGCTTGCTAAGGTCCCTAAAGGGCAGCACAGGGAGCTGGGATTGAGTTCCCTGCTGGACAGCAGGGTGTGTAGGAAAGCCGGATCCCGGGTTGCTCTTCCCCGTTTCCCTATGGCCGAGGAGGTGGCGGGAAGGGCGCAGAGCTCCCGGCTCCAGCGCCCGCAGCCCAGGCGGGCGGCCCCAGGGCGCAGAAGGTGCTTGGGTGGGCGGCAGAGCCTTACAGGAACACGTGGTTCTGCCAGAGCTACTTGCCAGATTGCAAAAATCTGGAAAAAGGATTTCTATTTATAGTGTTGTCTGGAGGTACTAGTTTACCTTTTGACATTGCCTCTTGTGGCCCATTATAATGAAACATGAAGCTGAACCGTGAACGAGTACACTGTTTTGCTATAAGAGCTCATGATTACCTTGCATTTTTGGTCAACATCTAAAGCTGATTTGTCCTTAAACCTGAAACTGCCTCTGTCTTGCGTGTTCCAGAAGTGCAGTTCCTCTTTTGGGGGGACTGGCTGGAGCTCCACAGTGCGCTGAAGTGCCCCCCGGCGCGCGCTTGAGAACGCAGAGCAGCTCCCAGGTCAAGGGAAGTCCCACTGCGTGGCTGCTGCGCTGAAACGGCCCCGCGTTCGACCAAGTACTCAGTTCTCATGCCAACAGAGGGATGGAGGTACCAATACAAACCAGTATCACCAACTTACGTAATCCACAGCTGCGTATTATGGTAGGATTTTCACCTGGAAAAATGCTTTCTTGTCACAAAACCGGATGACCAAAAATCACCATTACAACTGTCAGGAAACTGACTCCTCCCAGCCACCGTCAGTCCAACTCTTTTCTTCAACAAAAAAGAACTCAGATTTTCTCTGGGATGCACTTACTGTCAAAGAATAATGCAGCATCTGCAGAGGCGCTGTCCGCCCCCTCCCACCGAAGGAGGGGGAGTCACTGGAGCAAAGTAAGCATGAACTTTCACATGAGGTAGATGAGCCTGGGGAGGAAAACTCTGGTTTAATGGGAAAGGGAAATAAGACATGCCACATGAATTACTATTCATGAGGAACAGCACGCCACGACCACTGCCAACAAGGCAGCTCCTGCGAAGGCTGGTAAGCCAACAAAGCATCTACCTAGCTGGTTGATAGTACTTGGGCTGTCCTGTCCTGCCGTGTAACACTAGTGTCCTGGCCAGCTGAGCCACTCCAGTGCTGGGCACTCTCACCTGCCGGGGGTCCCCCTTATTTCCCAATATGGCCCCGCTCAGCCAAAGCGGGAGCTCTCCGTCACAACAGCTCCGTGCTCTGCTCCAGAGGAGAGCGGGATTCCTGGCTACCACAGAAAGACTTGGCTGTGCCCGTGCTCCCATGTTCCCTGGCGCTCTCATGAGCTTCCCGGGGCAGCAGGGTGTGTGTGTGTGCGTGAGCCTGCGCAGCCGGAGGCTGGACGCTCCTCCTGAGGGGAGCTAAGGCGCTCCCTGCTCGACGGGCAAGTTCTTGGAGGAAAAGACTTGAGTCTGTTTCCAGGTTCCTGCCCTGCACCCTATTAACTGAAGTTTTCATATGCTTTACTATCAGCTCTGTATATTAATAATGCATCCTTGGGGAGAGTTAAAGAGTGTCACTGCACAACCTTAAAAGTCTGAAAACCCATATTTAAAAATATGTATGTGAAAAGCTCTGATCATCCAACAGCACAACTGCCTTGAAGCACAGACAGACAATTACTACTGCTCATATAGAAAGGCTGTGATTGATTAGTCCCTAGAGATGGGAACTTGATGCTACTCTTGTTCTTTCCTGCCTTGCCTGGGATGGCTGCAGGTTCCCGCGCGCTCAGGCCATTCCCTGGATCAAGCGCCCCCCACGTACTCGGATTCTTTTGATCCCGGCTCGCGTGACCTGCTGGCAGTCGTACAGCTCAATTCTCTCCAGGTTGTGGCAGTTCTCCAGGTGCTCCAGCGTCACGTCAGTGATGAGAAGACAGTTATCAAGCTCTAGTACTTGCAGCCTCTCATGCCCACAGGTACTGTTGCTCAGATGAAGAATCCCATCATCGGTGATCAATTCACAGTGAGACAAGCTCTAAAACAGGGAAAAAGAAGAGAGCACTTTTATCCCAAATCAGTCCCTCCAGGCTGTATCCTCAGAGTGGTTAATCCAGTTCAAAGAACACAGTGCTGAAATCCAGGCGAGACAGCGGCATGAAGAATTAGCCAGAGTGGCTGCAGCTGATGTGCAGCTTCGCTTCAGAATCTGAAGTTGGTTAGTTGTAAAATTGCGTCGCTGGCAAACTCCTGAGAGCCCTCTGCTTTAGAGGGCCGTGGAAAAATCCTTTGCCAGCTGCCACACACCTCAGCCACTGTGCGGGCCAAACAGCTTCTACAGGGTGCCAGAAATAGAAGGCAACTTTCAAGGGTGAACTTGGAGAAAACAATAGTAGATGGGACTCTCCGGACAGGAATTAATTACAGCTTCACAGCCACCCTAATCCAGTCAGTTTTTAATACATATCACCAGGAACAAGTTTGTGCAAGTGCACACAGATAAGGAATGATTAGAACGGACTGAGTTGCCAAATCCAAATTCATGACAACTCTGAGCATTTAGCACTTTATCCCCAATGAATAACAAGAGCAATAAAAATCTTGCAGACCTGCAGGAGCAGATCTTTTCTGCAGCAGTGTCAGATCTCAGTCTAAAGTCTAGTCTGGTTTTGTAGCTTTTCCTTGACAAAAGTATTTTTCAGACAGCAACTGATGAAGAAAGCCTATTAACTCGTTAAATACTTTAGCTCTTTCATCTATCTATCTGCCTTCTTTACACAGGCACTCTGAGCACTTTAACTGATGCTCAGCCTGGAGACTATCGGCAATTGAGGAGTTAAAGAACATGTACAACAGACTGTGGTTTCGAGGAAGGCCAGGAGGCTACGTGAAGACGCTGGTTGCAGCAGGAGCCGACTGGCTAGTTAAGAGTAGGCCGGGCCGGGAAGGAAGCGGCTGATGAACTCCAGCCTTCCCGAGGCACCGCATGGACAAGACAGGATGTACAGCTGTCCCAGAACAAATCTCATAAAACAAATATACTGTCTGTATACATTTTCTGGCTTCATGATCTGGTAGAAGGAGTTAACAATATCGAATTTATAACTACAAATGGTCATTTTAAAAATAAACTTAATTAAGTGATGTTTACAAATCAAAGAAGGCACAAAATACTATGTGAGTAAGAAACAGCATGATTGACATAACTGAAGAATTCAACTGCTTTCGCAGCTCCAGGAATATCCAAGAGTATTTTACAGTTTCTCTAATACAGAAATGTATTCAAAGTTACTTCTTCTATCCAGTAAAGCAGTTCAGTACCTGGAGCTGGTGAAGGGGCACTTGATCTAGCAGTGGTTTTGCTCATTTTCATTATTGGTCACCAAACACCAAGAAACAAATTCGAAGACAATTTCTGCAACTCCGAAATATTTGTTTAAAGGGCAGGTATAATGTAAGTATATGCTAAAGCACAGCCACAAAAGAGTTTACAGAACCCACAATAATACCTGATTTCACATGTCAAGTATCAAGACGAGTTAATGTGGGAGTACTTGGCTCTGCTATTCTGTTGTGTTGGTTGTTTTTTTTCCTTTGCCTGTAATTCTCACCCAACACTGTTCAGGTACAATCTGACTATGCACCCTTGTTACACATGGGATATCTACATGAACAGAAAGTTCAAATTCTTCTCATGCCCTTTCAAATTATGTGTTATTTTACATTTCACCGTATGTGGGCTGACACAGAGAGGAAGGGGCTCCCTGGTAACTAAGAAACAGCAGCAGATTAAGAAAAATACTTGAAAATCATTAGTTCTTATAACACTTTCAGTAAAGTATCGGCAAAACTGGTATAGAAAATCTCTGACAAGTTCTGAAACAGACTGCTAATATTTGGAGTTATAATACAAAACCATATGTCTGGCAAAAGAAGGAAAGGAGTCCCAAAAAACTGCTCCTGTCTCCTGACAGCCCTTGTTTGCCTTAACATGCAGAATGGCAGGTCAAAAACGATGTGGGACAATTAATGAGCAAAAATAAAAACAATCTGAAAACTGAATACAGCTCCTTTTTAAAATCTCTCTCTCTCCCCCCTCACTGTTGCTATGTTAGTAGCACTAAGCTAGGGGTGTATAAGCAGAGGCAGTGATAAGACAGTTCAATTAATGATGCCATAAACCTTTCTTTAATCCTGTCTAAGAACAGATGATAAAGATACTTTTTCTCTCAGGGACATTTAAGGTAGTATAGGAGAGATCTACACTTATCGGACAACTGGACCCCAATACTGGGGGGGTTTTCCCAAATTCCCCAAATACAGGAACCTCTGTTGTGAGGTCTAGTAATTCTGAGGTACCTTGACTGCCAAACAAACAACTACGACAGCTAAAACAGCCACTACCTAAAAAAATAGTTCTTTAAAACAGTGCACACTTGGGTACCCTGCTAAAGCATAACAGTCTTCTCCAATTCTTTTTGAAAGACCATGTAACAAAACCTGACAAAATTTACTATGTAAATCCAGTCCTTGGGAAAAATCTCTTGCATGCAAAAACAATTACTGGCTGGAATTTGCATATAGTTTCATCGAGAGACTTGATTTATTCAATATTTGACATATTTTAATCTGTAACTTGTAAGTTACTCTTTCCTGTTCCTTAAGGATTGTATCTGTAAGGAACACGGTTACTGTAAGTTACTTATTAGAAGTTTTACTTGAACGAAACTAATTACAGTTGAAGGATGTAAACCATAAAATCTAAGCTTTCTGGTTATTACTGATTTGATGATAATTTTGGGTAAGACAATACATTTAAATATCTTCAGGACTGAGGTGCTCCTTTGGAATACTCCGGAAACTTGCATATATTTTGCACAGTATCTAGTCATTTTTCTAGATAGGGTGTGATAGCCTGTCTTTATTTTGTAAATGCAAATGCAGAGATAAACTTACCAGTGCTTGTAGCTTAGGACAGTGAATAGAAAGTTGTATCAATGTGCTGTCAGTTATCTAGAAGAAAATCACACACATACACACAAACAAGCAACTGTAAG
>NW_010579306.1:366361-390688 GCF_000705375.1 Tinamus guttatus | reverse complement strand
ATGAAGGCATTCCTCTACCACACACTTTTCTGGAAAACACCCAGTTATCTGTTACTTTTCATGTATTTCCTTTTGTAATTTTTTCCCAATAATTACTTTTATTTACTATCAATAACCCAACAAGTATTAATAAAAATAAAGCAGATTTAACTCAGAGTGCTAATATTCTTAAGGGCACTACATTCTCACACTGGATATTCAAAACACTTTTTAATACATTAAATCTCACCAGAACACATTCTTCCAAGTCCATCTTTTCCAGCTCATGGCAATTCTAAAAAACATAAACAGAAGATTAAATAATCAAACATTGACATAAAACCATCCCAGGACTAGCTGTAGGGGAAAACACAGCCTGCAAGGGTACGTTTAAATCCCTTTAGGTATTTGGTCACTAAAGGACAAAAAGAATTCCACAAACAATGCAGTCCTCCTGCTCCCAGCTTGTCCATTTCCATCCTTTTTTTCTTCTTACTGGGTGAAGTTTCTCCTTGTCCTGTAAACCCTGGACAGGCAGCTTCCCTTCCTTCTCTGTCAGTCACCTTCAGTTCAAACCTACAAGGTTTATATCCTGTGTAGTGGAGGTAACTAAGCTGTGTAACCTAAGTCCAACTCCTGTGTACAGAAACTTACACCAAAGTGATCTGAAAGACACTTAAGCCCCTGAAATATCTCTCTTTACTTCCATGCTTTAGTATGAAATTTTAAAACTATTTGCTCTGCCAAAAATTGTAAAATATGCTGAAAACATGCCAAAAATTGCAAAATATTGTCCACTTTGCTGCTAGGACAAAGCTGTGCTCCACATTTGTTAACATCTCTGAAAAACACCCACCAACAACAAGTAATAATACAAGGAATTTTTCCAGTATCCCGCGAGATCGTGGTAAGCTTTGAGAATGGCTTTCAGTAGCTGGTCACGGGTGGTTCCCCCACCATGACGTAGCTGCGTGACCAGAGCTGCTGAGCTCACAGCCGAGCAGAGGGCACCAGCGCCCAGCGCTGCCCCGTGCCCCGTTTGGGTGGCCGGGAGAAACCTCCCACCCTGCCGCTCCCAGAGGTGGCCTAGGGCGACTGTCAAAGCCCCAAACTGCAGGGCCAACTGATCAGAAACGTCATACCCAGCGTGGCTGGAGAAGTTTCACTCACAGTCAGGATAAGCAGTGTGAATGCGCCTTTTTTTTTTTTTTACACATTTTTTTTTTTCTCAGTTTTCCTATGCCAGCAAGCATATAACTCTAAGAATTTGGTACAACCAAATTACTTTACATACTTACGGCATGACTCAAGGCACAAGCTTATGCTATATGGTTGTAAATACATTTATGGCAACAAATTATGCTCAGAATAATCTAAATATATACAATTTGAAAATACTCCAATGGGGAGAGTAGGTGGAATAAAAAGAGAGAATTAAAAAAAAAAATGTAAGGATAGAGGTAAAAACAGATGAGGTTGCAGCTCTAAGCAGAAACCAAAAACAAAATCACTTTCCACTAGCTTCCATTCTCCACTAGCTTCCTTCTACCTTGTTTTTTCTGTTCTCAGATTCCCTCCCAGCAGGTCTACATCAACTCTCAGCTGTTCAGCAGCAATGAAAACCAGGTGAGCTTTAACTTTTACTTTCAGAAATAGCCCTTACCCGTGCTAAAAGGGTAAAACCAGCATCTGTGAGATGTGAACACCTCGCAGCTTCCAAAATCCTGAAAGAGTTTCAAATGTTAAAGGAAACATTAACATAACGAAAGCAAATGAGTTTCTGATACACACCTATCTTCTGCAACCTAAAGCTCTTCATAGCAAATCTGTTTGTCTTTATGTCACAGGGATTGGCAATTAAAAAAGCACTAGGCAGACTTTTGATCCAGCTTATTAGAAGACTCAATAGCTCACAGAACAAATGAAAATCAATCCTCAAATCGTTCTCAGCAGTTAATGGAAATATTATACATAATTACACACATTTTAAACTCCTATTTCAGCAAGATACCATAATGCTTACGTTTTCTGATGTGTTATCTGAAGAAAGACACAGGAGAATATAGAAAGTTAAGAAAAACGTTGATAAAGGCTCCAGAAAAAAAACTGCCTCTGAAAACATGAAGCCACAAAAGATAAAAAAAGAAAAAAGAGGAACTAGATACTAGAAATTCTCTCTGAGAGCACGTGCACAAAGCAAGCACTGTGAAGCAAGACACCAGAAAACAAAGAGCTTGAACTACTGAAGCCAAAAGACAACTTTAAAGAAAATAACAGACATGTTTTGTACATGTCTACACGTCTATCAGGTAACACCCAATAGTTATCCATCTGGAAACAAGCTGGGAAGTAGAAGTGACAAATAAATATATAAATAAATAAGAAAGGTCAACTGCCCCAACCAGCACCACTAGTAAGTACCCATTAATGGTGCTTCCCAAGCGAAGTATCATAATGAATGAGGTGGAACCACAGCACTAGGCAGTCAGGTAGGAAAGAACAGCTCCTAGACATGACTCCTAGCTCTCTCACAAGCCTAGACAAGGATATTCTGCAGAATACCCATGGCATTCATGGGTCCTTCTCCTACCTGTATTTTAACATTAAAAACACTTTAAAAGAAAAAAAAAAAGGAGAGAGAGAGAGAGAGAGAAGGAAAGAGATAAACTATTGAGCATTTAATAGAGCAGCTATAAAAAGGTTCCAGAAAAGACTGATGTATCTTGATAAAGGAAAAAAAATATAGCTGATGGATACTGTCCCCTAGACCAATTAGGTAGAACTGGTCATGCCCTGAATTTTCTTCCAAAGGAAGTAACACTTCTAGAGAGGTTGTTGCAGTTGCAGACATGAGCACTACCATAGGAAGCAGCGTAGCAAAATACCTGAGATCTCTGAGCAGAGGGGGACTGCACAGAACAGAAAACATTCAAAAGCTCCCTCAGACAGTCTAACAGAGGTGCCAAAGTTCGGTTCCTGCAAGTTTTCTTTCACATTCAGCAACAAAATATTCATAAAACAAGTGTGGAACTCCATTTCCCTTTGATTTCCAATATATTTTTAATCAAGTATTTTCAATACATGGTCCTGAAGGCCTAGCTGTAGTTATCTGCACCATCTACCTGTGCATCATGCATGTCTCTGCAGCGATGACTGCGAAAGGCCATATTCCTTACTTCTTTACATAGTGTACCTTGTTGCAGGAGAAAAATGATGCAAGGCTTCCCCCTCGTGGCACAAACAGACGCTAACAGTTTATGTAACAAAAAGGCCTGTTTTAGATTAATAGCTATTTCCTGTTAAGAACATGTTAAATATTCTCCTGCCCCTCTACTCAGCCCTGGTGAGGCCACATCTGGAGTACTGTGTCCAGTTCTGGGCTCCACAGTACAAGAGGGATGTGGAGCTGCTGGAGAGAGTCCAGCGCAGGGCTACAAGGATGATCAGGGGCCTGGAACATCTGCCCTATGAGGAGAGGCTGAGGGAGCTGGGCCTGTTCAGCCTGGAGAAGAGAAGGCTGAGAGGGGATCTAATCAGTGTCTATAAGTACCTCAAGGGAGGCAGTGAGGAGGATGGTGCTGGCCTCTTTTCACTGGTGGCCACTGACAGAACTAGAGGTGATGGCCACAAACGAAAGCATCAGAAGTTCCACAGGAACTTAAGGAAAAATTCCTTAACAGTGAGGGTGACAGAGCACTGGAACAGGCTGCCCAGAGAGGTTGTGGAGTCTCCTTCTCTGGAGATCTTCAAACCTCACTTGGACGCAGTCCTGTGCCACGTGCTCTAGGTGACCCTGCGTGTGCAGGGGTTTGGACTAAATGACCTCTAGAGGTCCCTTCCAACCTTAAGCATTCCATGATCTTCTATGATCTCCTTCAGAAAAATGATTCTTGCTACGCTTCTACTCCCCTCACTAACAACAACTAACTGCAACTAATATAGCATTTTAAATTTACTTTGATTTCCAAAGTGAGGTGTGAATTGAAAGAACTAGAGAAATCATAGAACCAAAACAAACAAGCTAGTAAAAGCAGCACCACTTTCTAGGGAAAACTTTTAATTTTGTTGGAAACTTCCTAAGCCCCAAGGTCACACACAAGCTTTGGTACCTATAAATAGCTACGTGAAGGAGACCATCACTTTGGGATCCAGTTTTGCCGAGGTCTTAAGGAAGGATTTCCTAAAGTAACCAAATCTTTTTTCACTCAGTCAGCTGAAAGAACTCTGTATATCAGCATATTGCACTGTCTGAGAGTGTCAGGATGTACTGCAGAGCATAATACTAAAATACATTTGTAATAAAACTGGTAAACATGGTACTTCAGTGTGATTTCGCTATTTTTTTGCAAGGCAAAGGATGGCATAAAAACCATAGTAGAATACACACTGTGAAAAGTCACCAGGTATAAAACATCACAAGATACTACACAACTACAGACATTCTTACCTTCTAAAAAATAATTAATAGGCTTTACGTTTTCTTTTCTTCTGGCTTGCAATTAGTACCTAAAATATTTAGTTAGAAGCACAGTATTGAACTACTAGGTTCAGCACGTTTTGTCATATATTATCCTTCTTCCTCCTTAATACAATGCACTACATTCACATAGCAGTTAGTTACACTGAAGACCAGAACCTGGTTTAGGTTCATTTCATACTTCAGACTCGCTGTTTTGCTTTGATTACAAAAGTAAAGTAAACAACATAGAGCTAAATCAAACCTGCCGATATCAGCTGCTACCCTTCAGAAGGGAACTGCTTAGATGAGGCCAGTGACAACCCGTCATACTCACGACATACTCACTTCAGCCTCGGACAGTTTAGACCCAGTGCTGTGAGAGAAGCATCTGTAAGGTTGCTACAACCAGAAACACACAGTGACTGAAGTCTATGGCAGCCTCGGCAGATTTTTACAATGCCTTCATCTGAAATTTGCTGCAACACATAGAAAGGTTCAAGTTACTCTAGTGTCAAGTAATCTGCTGAGAACAAAAGTCTCATTTCTGAAGGGATGGTGTCATGTTGTATATAACCACGGCACCCTGTCCATCTTTAAACACAAAATACCATTGTGAAACCATGTTGTCTGCTAACACTTTGAAGACAGTCAACACAGACACATGCTCCTTTCCTGCTTACATTTTCCCACAGGTCTAGAGCACTATTCTAAGGCAATCTGAGGTACAGAGTTACTTGTTATTGTTCTCCTATTTTGTTTTGCTTTATCATTTTCAAATAGCCCATTTTTTTAATGGTAGTTTATATAGTGTGAAATACATTGCCTTTCAGCAGAATTAAGGTCTTTCATTACAATGACTATGCACAGTAACAAGCTCAGGAACTGAGGGCCAGAGAGCTTGGCGAGCTCTGCAGCGAGTGAGCTGGCCACCACAGCAAGACCCTTGAAGGGGTCAGTGCCCTTCGCAGACAGGTAACTTTCAAAGCAAGGGCTACCATAGGCAATTATACTTCACCCTTCCTTCACAAAACTTTAATTTAGAGGCCAGGTTTGCCCTGCAGTTGTCCCTAGCTGAAAGATTTAATTCAAAGGACTATTTTTATCCTTTTCCCAAAATTATTCTGTACTTGGCTTTCTAATAAAAGTAACTCTAATTTTGGAAGATGACATGTATTTTTTTAATTTTTTTTTCTCCAAGACAGACATGTAAGGTAAGAAATAACCCTGTTGCAGCTGCACACAAAACAGCAATGGGACGTCGCTTATTGGAGGAGAGGAATATTGTTAATATTTTGTTTACATATCCATTTTATTAAGTCCTCTCTTCTGCAAAAAGTGTTCTGTTCTCCAATTCCTACTTCAATTATTTTTCTGCTGAACGACAAATCCTTCATGCTGACCCTAGTCTATTTTATTTCCTGGATTACCATCATACTTGCAATAATAACAAAGATCTCTAATGTCTTTTGAAAATACATAGTCCTTCTATGAGCAAATCATCTAGGTATGTTCCTATTACCATAGCATATTCCTGAGACTACCCATTACCACATACTGCTTTTCAAAAATGAAAACAAGATGAGAAATAATAGCAGTTCAACACAAAAGTTTTCCCCCTCCAAACACTGCAGGTTTCAATGTGTTTTAATGAAAATTGTTCTGTCAAATAGAAATTATTCTAGGCAGAAAGTCACAAGTCTTGTCTTCTGTTTGTAGATCTAGAAGGACTTGCATTATTTGCAGATGAGAAAACAGTTTTGTTTTGTTTTAATAACAACAACAACGAGTCCAACATCAAACAAATAGTTTCTGGCTATGTCTCTCAAAATATCCTAATTTTTGGAATTTTCTGATTTCTTCTGATTTGAGAGATACACATGCCATTGTGATTGCGAAAAGGAACTATTCTGTAAGTGGCGATTACGTTAAATGAATACACTGAATTTTTGCACTTGCTACATTTAAAAGCTATGAGGAAAGAAAAACAAACATCCCAAATCCACCCTCACATAAAATTCTATAAATTTATGTGTACCAATTCAATTCAGTAAGATCCTAAAAAAGTTCATGACTCTCAGAGAATGCATCTTTTGAAGTGTCAAATACTTACTGTGCAAGATTGCAAATTCAGGATTACAAGTTCATGGCAGTGATTTTGAATGTGTTTCAGTGCTTCATCTTCTAACTACATTAGCAATTAAATTGAACATAGGAAAAGAAACAGGAAATTAAAAGCAAAGAAAAGCAGCCCACGAAATACACACACACACACACACATATTTTAGAATATTGAACAAAACAACTAATAAAAACAAAATTTTCAAATTCATGAAGATTTCAAAAAGCCAAAGAAAAGATTTTATTCCTAAAGGATGACCCAAGCGATTATGTACCTGTGTGCAACCTCTAAGAAATAGAGCTTTTAGTCCACTACACCCTTTCACCAGTGCTTCAATACCATCCTTCGTAATCTGATCACACCAGGAAAGATTCAAATGTTCCAGATTTCTGCAACCCTCACTGGGAGAATTAAAAAAATACATAAAGTTAAATCCAGCCTTCAAATAGTCATAACAGTGGGAAACCCAAATTAAACACACTGTTAGAAATTAACGATAGCCAGTGGACTGTGCCAGGCCTCTACAGAGAAGTCATGAGACAAGACCACACACAAACACCACGCTCTACACCCACGAGGTGCCTGATATAGAATACAGTCCGTGCTGATACGTAATATTAAAAGTCCAGCACATGCCTTTTTTTTTTTTTTACTTCATTAAATGTTGAACAGGTCTTTATGATTTTTCTTTAACACAAAACATTGAATCTTCTTACCTTAAACCTTTCAAAGAGCTGTTTGTGATGGCTACACAAGATGTCAGATCCAGATGTTTCAGCTTGGAACAGAATCTACTAAGACTGTAACACGTGCTGCAAAACAGCAGACACACTAAAAATACCTTCAGCTACTTCTTTTTCCAACTTTCACCGTTAAACAAAAACACTTTTGACTTACCTGTCAGTAATTTTGGTGCACCCATTTAGATTTAAGTGTTCAATGTTTCTACAGTTCTGTGCAAAGGTCCTAAAACAGCAACAGAAAACTGGAGAATTAAAGCAATGTCACAAGTCGTAATTCAGTCACCAGAGTGCGCTCTGCCTCCTACCTCCATCTATCTCATTCAAAAAGCTTAATCTTCAGGTTGCAGAGAAATCACAAAATAAATTTCAAATACATCTGTGGCAGTGGTTGCTTTTTTACTTTTGCTATGACAAGTTTTGGTCTTAGGTAGCTCCTGAAACCACTACTGTTCCTCTCCCAGATAGCATTTTAGGAAGGTGTTTATTTCTGTCATACATAAGGCAGAACCAACTTGTTTCAAATGTCTTAATTAAAAATATTAAGGGAATAAACTTAAAGTTTAAATATCACATCAATTAAATATTAAGTGTAACAACAGAGCTGTTGGGGAAACTGCTTCATACATCTCACTATTGAACCCTTGTAAAGGAGCTCACTCCAACATCAAAGGAAAAGGAACGTACCCTACATAACACAGAATTGGGCCCTAAGCCTAGTAGAAAGCTCTGTGGGTTACATTATTATTTATTATTTTAAAAATTAAAATGCATCTGTGTGCACTACTGAGCATGAACTCTAGAGATGATTGGAGCTATTATACTGTTGAAAGCCTGTATGTATCATTATACTAATTACCTAGAAAAAATATGTAAACTTTCTTTTCCTCTCTGCAGAGTAATATTTACAGCCGCATTGCATTGCAGAGCACTGTTTTTATGTCAATGTTTCCTCCAACTGCATGGATTTTATTGGCAGGGGTGGAGGAAACACACAAAAACAGTTTTGTCTGGAGGCTTGCCGTGGTTAACAGATCCCACTACACACTCAGCTGGTAACAACTTCCTGGCTCTCCAGTGTAGACTGAAAACAATGGAAAAAAGAAAGAAAGAAAGAAAGAAAAAAAAAGGACGAAAGAAGTTATACTGGTGATAATTTCCACTTGAATCCTCAAAACAGCTATTCCAAAATTCATGAACTGGAGCCAGATTTATATTGAGACAAACAACTCTTCAAATTGTTTGGAAAGACAGGAACACCACGCAGTACGTCGCAGAACAGAAAACCGCCTTTGAGATTCAAGTATGGGACGTATCCTCATAGAGATGCCATAAACATTCACTATTTGCATAGCCTATATCTGATTTGTTAATTGGGCATTTTTAAAGAAGAGGTTGATCTACAAGGATAAAAGGAGAAATTAGTATCACCCACACAACTAACATATCCAGAAATGAATCAACACAAGAAGCCTGAAAGGAAAGGTTACTTCCAGGCCAAGTATCTGAAAATGAAACTCACTTTTGCTTCGAAAGGCAGTCTTAAAACTCATGCATTTATCATTTGCTGAGTAATTTCCACCCTCTTATACTTCACAGGTGACCCATCTTCCTTCCTGAAGCTTCTCAAGCACAGTTAGGTGCTCTGGGGCACCCTGAGGGCGTCGTGCCAGCTGCTATCAGCTAACCGCCTGCTCGTGCCAGTAGCGTGACCGGCTCCGCAGCACACGTGTGCTACACACTGAACTGCTATATGCTTATGCCAAGTACCTGTCTATTACATATGATCAGTTCGAAATCTTTTTTTTTTCTCTCATTTTAAACCAACTCTCTGGAACCAGAGTCATGTTTTAAATCTCAACATTTCCTTTTTCAAGCAGTTCAGTGCACCTTCCTGTGATACTCTCGATAGCTTTTTTTTATTTAAAACACCTAAAGCCTCCAAAGAGAGAGGGATTCTGACTTTTATACACAGAAACAAGGGGTGACTCATAAGAAATGCTCATGAATCTGTTCTGGAGACTAATTAAACGAATTAGATGTGGTTGTAAATCTTAGAAAGAGCTAAAGGTTACAAGATCCTAACTCAATGTCTACTGCTTCAGAGAAGTCTTTGTGCTTGTATTTCCCACAAAGATTCTGGCCGTGCTAAGCCAGACTGAAAGCCATCGAGCTTCTTGCACTAGTTTCACCGCCTCCTGTGACCGTGACAGAAAGCACGACGATGGCAAACAGCCACATGCAGAGGCTTCCTCCAAATCTTCCCTGAGCCCGCAAGCGCTTACAGCTTTGCGACCATTCAGCTGGAGGTCGGATATTTGAGTTTAAATACTCAGGGAGGAAGCCACAGAATAATCTGGCTGATCAGGCTGCTTATGGCAGAAAGCTTACATGGATTCAACAAGTTGCACAGTTCGATTTATGTCCTGCAGTGAGGAAGGGTCCTTTCCTCTGTCCTGAGATGCTGCTGTCACCTGCTTGTTCTCGTGCTGCAAGAAGAGGACCCTGCAGCTCTTCTGATTTTGCAGGCATGCTGTTCACCCGTCTTTACTTCTCCTTCCAGTGGGAGAGGCATCTCTGGGCCAAACTAGTAAAATCTACCCAATCGACTACCATCTTGATGAAACTGTATCTGTATGATGCTAGTTTTATGGGCCTGGAAAAACTAAATGCTTGAAGATGGAAAGTTAGGATTAAAATAATACTAATGAAAATTTTGAAAAATCTCCTGAATATTGTCCTGAAATTGTCATTTCTTAATTCATCTCCAGAAAAAAAAAGGATAGTAACTATATTTTGACCTCAAATTGAAGTCTTATTTAGTAATTTCTAAGGTTCTTAATATGTACTTAAGTATCCCATTTTGATCAGTAGACAGTACTTAGAAATCCAAACAAATGTAACAGTAATTGCTTTTGATGCAGAAGTTAGGAAATAAGTCTCAATCTAGGACCTTACTTACTTCAAAGAGGAGTCTCCAACGACAAGACATCCCCTCAGACTAAGTTGTCTCAGGAATCCTCCACACCTTTTCGATATATTTTCCACAACACGACCCTTAAACCAAATAAAAGAAAGATTTTGTTGAGTTTTCTTCTGACACAACATTATAACCAAATCAAAAACGCCAGTACTGAAAATCAATTGCAACTATCCCCCTCCAAAATAACACATTTTCAATTTTCTTTTTCTACTAAAAAAAACCCAGTTATCTGATGGGAATCTATTCCCACTCACATAGACTAGGATCATGTCCAACTAATCTTCAGCTTTCTCTTCTTTGTGCTGTCTATGATACATAGCTCAATGTTTTGTTTCAGCAAAACCCACCCAATAAGCCTGCTAAAACAATCTTCAAGTTCTGTCAAACTTGCAGGGAGACAGAAGAACCTTCCAAGTTGTTTTTCCTGCCCCACAGGCGGAATGTGTTGCATATCCATACCCAAGGGATCACAGCTATTACTACAGTCTGCAGGTTTTAATTGTCCCTGAGGACACGCTTAGGCAAATATATAAGCTTGAACTACAGCCTCTGAGACCATTTTACAGCCCTGGCTATAGAGATCTGAAAGAAAAGGTGCTGAACATGCAGTGGGAGTTTGCTGGAGCTTGCTTTCCTGCCAGGTTTCAGAGTCATGTATATTTGAGAACCCTTGGGAGCACCAAAGGGCTTCTCTCACTGTGCCACTTAGCTGTTTGTCACAGGCAGAGCTTACAGACCTCTGACCAGACTGTGTGTGTCCTACAAGATGCTATTTATTTACACCCTGAAAGCATTTTGCTACCCATTAGCAATAAGCAGAATGGCATAATACTAATTCATAATTCTAATATTCAGTCTGAAAGGAGTATTATGATAAAATGTTACTTAGACTGAATTATGATAAAAATACCTATCATTTTTTTGTAGAGAGAAACATTTAAAATAGCAAAAAGCAGGCAATCACTGCAACAAGTGACTAGATAGCACATTGTATCTGATTTGGGGAAAAAATCAACACTGATAATTAACAAATAGGATTAATACATGCCTTTCATACCTTTTATTTTCTCTTTTTCTCTCTCTCAATGTGCTGGTAGCAATTTTATTGAAACAGGCACATGTGTATTACTCCCTCAAATAAAAAGCCTCTTTATTTTGTTATTTACCTCCAATATCAAAGCCCTGGCTCACACTACGTGAAAATATTTTCTTATCATCAGGGCTTTTTCTTACTTCGTAACTAAGAGATTATCTTACCTCTCAGAGGAATTTACACCAAAATAAACAATCAAAGTAGAGATCATGATATACTTTAGGAACTTAGGATTTTTTTAAGCTGTCTGTTTTGTCTGAACTATTCCTCAGAAGAAGCCAAATATATTTACTGTAAGAATAAAGTCTTCAAAATGAACTACATATAATGCAGTTTCGATTGAATTGAGGAAAGGAAGCCAATATCTAAACCCGCTATTATTAAACAAACAAACAAAAAACCCAAAACAGAATACTTAACAAGACACTCTGAGTAAACTTGGATGTGTTATACTGATGAAATAATTCAAAGGAAACTCAAAAAAAACAAACACCTAGTTCTTCAAATGACCCCAGCATTTGGTGCCACAAACCAGCAAATTATGTGACATACCCAACTCCAAGATTTTTGACATATCTTTGGAGTAGAAAAGAAACGATTTTTCCTTCTCTGATATATATCTTTTCCACTTAATTCTCTACTGTATAATGTGTTAAATAGGGGTTTTTCAGAAAAAAAAATGCTCACTGTATTGATACACCACCAAATAGCACATGAACATCCAACTGAGTAAGAAGTTGCCAAATAAAATTAACAGCTTTTACCTCTCCTAAAGGGAAGAAGTATCTATTACAAAAAAATAGCCTAAGTAAAAACAGAACTCAAGAGACTGAATGTGATGTGTCTATTGTTTAAAACTATTTTATGTAATAACTGTTGGTTTAACATACTCTAAATTTAAGGGGGTTATATTAATGGATACTTAACCATGTACTGAAGTATACTGAAGCCATGCTCAGAACCACAGAAGTGCATTATAAAAAAGGCGGAATGCCTTTATAAAATAAATAATTTTAATGATTTTCTCAAATACCATGTTACAAACACAGCATCTCAAAGGGAAACACCACTGTGTATCTAAGGCAAACATACCCAAAACGTAAGAACTCAATACTAGACTTCTAAATAGCAAAGAGGTTTCAGATACAGAGGAGGCACAGATCTGTGTTTTTGTTTATTCATTTGGAGCAAACAAGAAAATCTTTTTTTTATAGGCAAGTGAGAAGATGACATTAAAACTCCAAGTCCTCTTAGATACATTTAGATATCTGCAGATGCTGAAATCTTTCCTCTGCCTTCTTTAGATCTTTATAGTTAACACTGGTACAACAAAGAAGCTGGCAATTAAGTTTCAAGAGAGTGTTGGGAAAAATTAATGTATTAATTGTCAAGTTTTAGAAACAGTTTGAACTACGGTTAACAAAATATACCACATGATCCCCATGAAAATAACTAAGAAACTAAACACAAAATCCGGGAGCAAACCCATTATCGCATTCTGTACTTTGAGTCTCCAAGCCCTACTACCCAAGAGCCCAGGGAGCTTTCGGCACTAGATGTCACTCTCAAGAGAGGCCAGGGATGAGGAACAAAATGATCCCCTCCACCAAGGGGTTCCCTCACACCACAGGCACCCGCTACATCTGTGTTTTATGGAAATGAACAGTTCTGTATATCTAGAGCTTTGTACACGCTGGATATGCTCAAAATACCTAATGTATAGCTGACAACTCAAATTCAAACACACTGTTCTGCTTGTTCTATTTGCTCCTTCACAGCATTACTACGGCATTGAAATTGAGCCTTGAAAAACGCATGAGCTATGACTACATCCTATGGGATACTCAGAATGTTCTAAACATCAACTTAAGAATGGGGAAAAAAAAGACACTAACCTCTATATCCGTTTGAAAGTTGAAAAGGTCTATTCTTTGCCAATTGCTTCCATCCAGAGCTAACACGTTCCATGCCTAGAGAAAACAAAAACATTTAATACATTACCACTGGCTGCTGCCTTATTTCAGCAATATCAGCAATTCAAATACACTTTCTTGTAGCACTTTCAAAAAACAAAAGCAATTATAGTTATCTGTGGTTCACAAAAGGGTTAAAAACATGAATCCGTTGCGGAACTGGATCTCACATTTCCCAAACACATTATATCTCAATGGCTATCTTCTGCCCACAGAGCATGGATCAGCAAGAATTTCAATGCAAAACAGATAGATGGTCACAGCATTTAAAAAGAAAAAAAAAGTTTTAGAAAATGTATCTAGTAAATTTACTTTTGCTTCATCTGTAAGAAAATAGTAATTAACATGAGAATCCTTCCAGCAAATCACACAAAAAGAGCTAGGAGATGTCAGATAAATGTGTGTACATGTTTAATCTCCACAGTTCAACCTCACAAGCTCCTGTTCTGAGAGGAACAGAAACCTTTCAGAAAGGTGCTGGCTTCCCGCTGTTAGATGCGCATTGAGCACCTGCCCTTCATTGCGGAAGCAATAAATGAGCGTTACTCAAAACAAAATAAAACCACTGGGACAGAGATGCAACAAATTACACCGATATTTAGGGAAAAAATTGAAAAAGAATATCATCTCCAACCGACACATAATTTTAAAAGAAAAATATCACTTCGCTTTTCTTCTGCTCTATTCTCATTTTTAGCTGAAGGTACTAAAAAACCCCAAACTTAGCTCACAAAACTTGCTCAAATTACAGGCCAAAGCGACATGGATGTAGGAATGAAATAGTTATGTTTCTAATTACACACTTAAAGAAAATAAATAAATAAATAAATAAATCCTCCATAAAAGAATAGAGAAAAACATGTAATTAAAATACATTTATCACATAAAAGAATTAAAACATGTAATTAAAAATACATTTATCACATAAAAGAATTATACACTTCATTTTACACAGTTCACATAGGAACAAAATGTTTCAATCTAACTAGGGAAAAAAATCAATAGCTAAACATAAAAGTGTATTTTGACATAAGCATAAAATATATTAAAAAAAAGTTCTCTATTACCCTCTGTGTGCCTTTTTCTCTACCAGTAGTTCATCCACTTAACACCTTTTGTGCTTTGCAAGCAAATGATGGATGTGCTTCTTAGACACATGGTGCATATTAACGGAGCTACATGGAATTTTAAGCAGAAAATACGTCTGAAAAATGGTGCTATACAGCCACATGTTTTATAAAAAGCAAATGCCATTATGCCAAAATGGACTTAATCCTTTCTCCAGATACAGAGTGTGCACTACTAGGTATCTTTTCCATTACCCTTAAACAAAAATTGAGTCCATAGCAACTAATTGCACATATCTGAATGCAAGTTTGAATCCACTGTTTATCTGTTTTACTGAACAAACGGTCTGGGAGTGCTCTTTGAGGTGGTCCAAAAGTCCATTATTTGTAAGGAATTCAGAGAATTTCCAGGAAAAAAAAAAAAAAGGAAAAAAAGGAAAAGAGCCAAACAATAGAAACATACCTTGGAAACTTGTGCACATCGACACAAAGTAACTATGTCCAAGAAAGAAAATATTCTAGGAAGAAAAGAAAAGAATAACAATTAAATATTTTTATTTTTAGTTCAGACTAATACATAGATTTATAGTTCTGTAGCTCTGTGGAAGGACACCAGTTATACGAGAAGTTAAATGCAATTTTTAATCAAACTCTTTTTAATTAAACTATTTTGCTTATTAAGTCATAAAGAGTAATTTAATAGCCACCTTCTAAGGCAGTCAAGACTTAGGTCCTTCTAAAGAATTAGGTCTTTCTAGAGCAAATTGAACACATTTCTTCCTCATCATTACCCAGATAGGTGTGAATGAGATATATATATATTTTAATTCAGAGAAACTGCTTTATTTTTAATTCAGAGAAACTTAACTGTGCTACAGTTAAATATATACAAATACAGGCAAAAATTTCAGAAGACAGTAAAGAGTAAGAAATGAGAAATAGCACATAGATAAAGCTAAATTCAAGAATCTAAGTACCAACAATGACCCAAATTTGCAAACATGACTACCCAGCTAAAACAGTCAGTATCTTTTCTTACTTTGTTCTAAAAAAACAATTACAGTTCAAAATGTAGCACTGTTATTCTGGTCATGGAACCAATTCCTCAAAGCTGTGCACTCTTAATAGTTTTCAAAAGGAAATTTTCAGAAGGAATTTTTTCATTATCAGAATGAATTGCGCTAAATACCATTTCCAAACAATAATGAGAATTGCTGAAAGCATGTTCTGAGAGAAGGAAAATTATTAACTTCAGCCTAAAATTCAGATCCTATTCCAAAACCATTTTTATTACTGATATTGGAAGATACAAAATACATGAAAGATGCTATTGTAATTCACTTGTTAACTGCTACCTGCTCCCCAACTAACTTGACTTTTCCAGTTGCCGAAATAATGAACAGGAATGATAACAGCACTTTCTTATCCTGGAGTCTTATCTCTGAGTAGCAAATCTAACCAGTAAGAAATCCTATTTTATTATGTAAAATTCTGACCACCTGTAAAATTTTCCAAGTGGAAGCCTGAAGCCTGAGCTCTAAATGCATGCTTAAATCTTAAAGGATATATTGGTTAACTGTGGTAAGAGTCAAACACTAAAGTTAATGGAAGTAACTAACTCTTAGAAACATCAGGCCTTTTGCTTGTTTATTTTGGGTACTAGTTAGTGTTTTCCAATACTTCACTGATACATACAAATGCTTTCTCATTGATACATACAAACACTTTCTCTTTTTCAATGTACATCGTACATTTATTCTCATTTGAACATCCATTCTGAGGCCTAGACCCTTTAAGGAAGCCAGCAGTGTTTCATACCCAAAGTGCACTCTCTCTGTGTTCAGCAAGACTGCTGAGCTGCTCAGATGAGCCCTAAAAATGTTCTCTCTGTCACGAGTGACATTTATAGCCCTGACCCCTTGTGAACCCTCCTTGAAGTCACCTTTCTTGTGCCCTCCATGGGGCAAAAGGCACAAGGTGACAGCATGGAGGCAGTGCTAGACAGCTGTAAAAGCCTCTTGGCTTGTAAAACCGCCTCACGGGAATGCTAAGGGAGGGGAATCAAGTTATCTTTGATTTACAAATACGAAGCAGGAAAAAAAACAGATTTCTATATTTTTTTCCAGTGAAGATGTGAAGGAGAGTGACAATTCATTTCATGACACAGTATTGTTGTCTAAACAGAGAACATGTGGCAGGCACTGCAAATGACGCATCAGCTTCTATTTTAAGTAAAAAGGAACAGAAGGGACCACGACGTTGAAAAGAGATTGCTCTATATATCCCACTGCTCTGAGTTGTTTACCAGTCTGTCTTCATGTTTGATGGTTTGACTTCTGATGTGAAAAGAAGAAACATTTTAGTAAGTCTAAAAAATGATGATGCCTATAGATTTTTATTTCTCTTCTAAAGAAACTTTTCTGCAAGGCAGCTCAAGCTGTCCCAATGGAAACACATAAAATTGCAACATTAAGGATGCCTTGCAACCCAGCAAATACAAGACAGATTCACTACCATTCAGGTAAATACTGCTATAGGGAATAGATACCAGTAAATTCCTTCGTTATAATTCTTAGAATTCTTTTATCAACTTTATAGAAAATGTTTTTTTTTTCACCCTCACATTTTTCTATTTATTTACCTTCTATGGTACCACATGCACGTTGCCAGTACACAGTCACCTCTTTACTTGCAGTCCTGCTGCACCACTGGCAAATTCTTACCAGCAAAGGAAAACAAGCCAGTGAGGCAGAATGACTACATGGCTTAAAGACTTAAAATAAAATAAGGTTTAAAACATAAAAGCAATCAGCCAACAAAGATAGAGAAGGCAACACCGACATTGTCTGATGTTTAGGGTGAAGGCAGGCATTTGTAATTTTTAAAAAGTGGAAAAAATTACCAAGTATACCAGCTAACGGTTGTGTAACACATCTGTCCTCAATGACCACAGCTACGTAGATGGAAGTTAACGCAGCCAGCAGCAGGATTAATTTTCACTTAGTCTGTGGCATGGATTAGTACAGGGAAGCTGGAAATGAAGTTAATAGATCCACAGTAAAGTTTAGGAACATGTATTCTGATTTCCTCTATCCCAGGATATTAAGATTTCCTCAGTCATCCTGTATTGAGCCCAGGAAAGAGGAGCTGCTTACCAATAACTGGAGTTCTCCAAGACTTATTGTCCCTATGTACATACCACTGTGGACACGTATATTCCTCACGAGCTTGGCCTTGGAGATCTCTCAACGCTAGCAGCACATACAAAAAGCATGAACTTCCTGCCAAAGACACACAGGCTTGTGCAAGCTCACGACTTCTCACTTCTTTGAAGGAGAACTTGCATTTGGCTAAAGCCAGACTACCAGAAAGGGATCTATTCCCAGTCTGAAACACTGCAAGAGATGGAAAATTCACAACTTTCTCTGGTAGTTTGTTCCACTGGTTAATCACCCTATAAGAATGCTCTGCCTCATTTCCAAGGCGAATGCTTGCCCTTCAGCATTACGCTTCTCATCACCAAACAAAAGAGGTCACTAGCAGCTCCTTGTGGAGGTTTCAAGTCATTTATCATGTCATCTTTCATTGTCTTTTTAATAATCGGTTTACCTCAGTTCGTTAAATCTCACCTTGTCCACACATTCTCCATTCTTTCCAGGCTTTTCTTCAAATGGGGACATCAAAAGCATGTGCAGTTGGAACCATATTAATACCAGCAAACTTAGGCACAGACATGAAATGTGATTTCACTACTCCAATTTTCACAGCCATGAACTGTATCAGCCTCTCTTACACCACACCAAAACCAGAAATTCAAAAACAGCCTATCCACCTTCACACCCATAACCTCTTCCAAGATGATACCTTATATCAAGGCCATAGCTCTTTCAGGAATTTTCCTTAGACCTATGTTTATCTTGCCACTTGCATAAGAAAAACATTGGCTTTGGACTTCCTTGCAAGTGTCTTGCCTTCACAGTAATTATCTTTATTCTTAGTTTTGTGTCATCTGTAACTTTCAGCTCCTGTGACTTTTGCAAACAGTGATTTCCAAAACATCGATAAAAGAAAGAATGATTTAGGGTCCACCTTTCAATTGCTGCTGCAAGAACATAAAAATAACCAAGTGCAAATAATTTCCTACTGAAGTTTAATTAGAAAGCCTATTAACCACTTCTGAAAATCCTTAACATATACTGTATAGTGTTTTTAAATTGAAAGGTCAAAGATTAAAAAGTCAAATGCATATAGTTTTGATCCGTAAATAAGGCCAATAATTTAATCTCACAGAATGGTATTTCCCAGCCTCTCACACTTCACAAAACCACAACAGTTACCAGTTCCTCTCCTCGTTCTTATTTTTTTACCAAACAAATCTAAGGTGAGTTTTTCCAGTCCATGCTGAACAGAAGCTGATTTTTCTCAGCATTTACCTTGCCTAGCTGAAAAACATTACAGTCAGCAAGCAATACTTTTCTGGAATTTTCTTGATACGCACGACTCAGTGAAACTCAGGAGGAGGCCACAGACCTCCTAAGTCACCTCTTCTAGGAAGCCTCCCTGCAATTTATATGGGCTTGCCAACTACAACTGAGGATTTACAGCCTCTATCTTCTTCTCTTATTATTACTGTATGTATTTCATTATTCCCATGCACTATAAGTGGACTCTCCTGCTTCTTTCCAGACACAGAAATGGCTGGTTTCATTCTTACTGTTCTTGCTCCCTCCCTGTGGAACCATGGAAAGATGTGGCTATTTCACAACCCCCCAAGCAGCACATAGTGCACCGAGCACAGAGTGGAAGTTGAGCTATGCAAAAGTCAAAGAGCTCCCTCTCACCTTTCAAAGGCTCTTCCCAATTTGATCATACAAAGATTAAGCTTTTACATCTCTGGCCTAGCAATTACTTATTTTTTTTTTTACACACACATGCAAATGCACACATAGTGTGACCTGCTGATAAATTTTGGTCTAAAAAACCCAAGTCTGGCATCTTTCCAAGCTGAAAATTTTTATAGATCTTGAGCAATAATGTATTCAGAGTTTTTTAACGACTGATCTGAGAATGGAATTCTTTTGCAGCACGTTTATTTTTCATGTCTTAAGTTTGCAGTGCTTTTGTACTCAAGGAAATAGCTATATCAAAATGAGAAGCAACACAGTAAAGATGAGAAAGGCCTGCCTAAAGAATGCAGTACCTCCTCAGAGCATCTTTTCAGTTTTACCATACCTTTCAGCTGTAACAAAAAGAACATACAGCAAACTTCTTATGCTGTGCCCATGTTAGACTGTGAACTTCTTAAGGAAGGGACTTCATTAATCAGTTGCACAATTCCTAGCATAATAACCCCATTCTAGTGGAAACCCATTGCATACTATCATAATGCAAATGCAACATAAAAGAGTAATGCCTTCATGTGTGAAAAAGTATCCCAGAAGGACAAAGTACAGCTCTTACAGATGTTATTTTCCCTTTTGAACAGACTTTCTTCAGACTTGTTCTGCAATAATGCCCAGGCATAATCTGCTAACAACTAAAAATTGAAAAGAGCACTGCTAAATTCAGGTGACTTACTTAGAGTAAAAGAAGCTATTTGTTTTAGGTTCAGTTCGGTAAGGTTTTGTCTTCAGCAGCATAGTATCACAAAAGACACAAGCGCTTAAAGTACTTATTAACCAGTTGATCTAATTCTTGACCTTTCTGCTCAATTATAAAAACAAATCTCTTTTTACTAGGGATGTAATACTTTGTGAACTAAAGCACTTAAACTATGCAAAGTTGTCCACAATTTGTAAACTACTCAGGCCACAATTCTTTTTCCAGCATATCTAAGCAGTAAGCTTTTCAGTAACAAACATGGTACTCACCTATTCACAAGTCAAACCTCCTTTTCTTTTGCCAAGGTAATTATTTACTACTCAACACTGACATAAATGTTAATAACTGTGTAGAGCATGTGCCTAGCTAATCTGTCTTCATTTGAAACAAAGCATTTCTTTTTCTGTTTGGGTTTTTTTTTTCTTTTTTTTTTTAAACACAGATAATCAGCTCTGCTGGGTTCATTTTAGAGTTATGACATCTGATTTTTTATGGCCTATACACTACATTACTCACAAGATGAGCAGATCATATGACTCTTCTAAAAAAGAAAAAAAAAACAAAACAAGAAAACTTACTCGTAAAGTATGGCCATCCCAGCTGTAACAATAACTAATGCCTTTAGCATGTGAAGCTAAATCCCCGAAGATAAATTCAAGAAGAATTAGTTTAATTCAAAATTTCAGCAGATGTACAGAATACAGCAACTACATTATGTGATAATTCCCTATGTAGGGTCAACTATGAAGGTAAGGAATACAACTGCTATTACGCAAATCACAGAGCAACTTTAGTTTGAAAATGAAAAACAGAAGATAGCACAGAAATGCACTTCTGTTGTATCTTTATTTTATATTTACTCAATACTATGTAAGGGCAATGCAACTTAAAATCTCATATTTAAGTCAACATCTAAAAGATTACTAAAAAAAATCAAACACAGATTGTATAATAAGTGTTTAGAAGATACTCTAACAGTGAAAGCAATCTTTGGGAAATTTCATGTTTCCCAAAGATCAGTTATACACTAGAATCAATTTTAACATCCTGTTTCACTAAAAACAGCTCTTTTGGCCTGATAGCAAGACAAGAATCTCAAGGAAAAAAACAATTGTCATTAGGAAAGATAATAGTATAAAGTCAAAGAATCCCTTCTGTGCTGGAGATTTTTTTTTTTCCTGTCCTTTTAATCATTCCCCTTTTCCACAACAATAGTCATTACAAGTTAAATACCTTGGCATTTGGTTTGAAAGTAGCAAGTCCTGCGCTAGAAGTGAAGCTGTAAAGACCAGCAGTTAAAAGCGGAAGAAGCCTAATAGGGGATGGAGAGGAGGAAGGGAGAGAAATGGGAGAAAGAGAGAGAGCATGAACACCCACACATTTTCACACCTTCCTAATCATTCTTAAACTGAAATATTTGTAGAGCAGGGGGACCCAGATTTATATTCTTGAAAGTCCCATAGGTGGTCAGTATAATATTTCTTATGTCCTGCATGAGCTATCATGTTCTGCAACTTCTACAGTCCTACACGTTGCAGCTCATAGCTTCTCATAGCCTCAAGATTGAAAGCTGAGGGGATCTTCTCCAATGTATAAATATCTAATGGGAGGCAGCAAAAAATATGGAACTAG
The DNA here is from genome assembly GCF_000705375.1 of Tinamus guttatus. Next base: position 369,042 of record NW_010579306.1, on the reverse strand, counting down.
ACTTCTTAGTGGTACCCAATGACAGGAAACTTGCACAGAGAGGTTGTGGAGCCTCCATCCCTTGAGATAGTCAAAACCCAGACAGACAAAGCCCTGAAGAACCCGCTCTAGTTGACTATGCTTTTAGCAGAGGACTAAATGATCTCTGAAGGTCCTTGCCAGGCTCAGCTACAATTTTATGAATACAGAAGTATTAATTTGGTGGCATAAAGCAGTCAGCTTAATGGTTATTTCTGTGAGGTTTAGTTGGCAGCCCAGAGCCCCAGTTCAACTTGCTGACCTTTTCAGCTTGCCCACTGTCTACCTTTTTTCCCATGAGAGAGGACAACATATTATTTGGGCACAAGCAACCAAGATCATCAGATAAACTCATGCTGCACACTAGTGGTTTGCCACAGATGTGGAAAATTACATGATGCTCTAGTGGTACCCACCCTAGGGATCTGCCAAAAACCATGATCCCTGCAGCTAGAAAAGTCAGAGAAACCTTGGTTAGTCACTGCACTAGGATTTGGCAGACTTGATCCAAGGTCTAGGCCCTGCTTCTGGACTGGAGGATGCCCCTGAACAAAGATTTCTTGTGCTGATGGCGGTTCCTGCATCAGTAAGATGTATAGATAAGAGAGCTCACCTCCACAGGAAAACAAACAAACAAAAAAAAACCTACAAATGTTTGGTATTGTTCTTTAAGGTCTCCCGTGTCACTATTTCATTTAACAAAATGAAAATAATGTGTTGCTTTTGGTATGGAGTGATACTAAAGAATATTTTTTGATCTGCCTTTATGTTTTGATGACATTTTTGACATGGAATAACAAGAGAGAACAACATTCCCTTCCTCACCCCCTTCTTCTCAAAATAGCTCCATATAAATAGCATGGCTTCTTTATAACATGAAGACTTCTGAACTCTTGGCTTTAATAATTTGTTAATCAAGGGACTGACTTTAAATGAGGCTCCTGTTCCAAGGTAAATAAAGCTCTAAATGCAATTAGGTCTTGATTAATTAAGGTAGAGATTTTAAAGAGAAGTTTAATAGCAAAAGAAAAAAAATACAAAACAGGTTGTAGTGTATAAATCTCAGAGTTTTATATCCATTGTTACATCCCTTTTAGCTGTTACTCATATTTCAAATGTTTTTTACGTTGTTTGTCCTAGTGTTTAAACACTTACTGTCCTCACTGTCCTAGGACTCACTGTCGTAGTGATTAAACACTTACCACAAACACATTCTGAGAGATATCTGCAATTAAATCTGGTAATCCATTTAATAAGAAGCTTGTTCCCAATTGTTTGAGCACAGACATTAAAGAGTATTTCCTTTTAAAAATTCCCAAGCATTTTCAGCACTTCAACAGAAAACCTATTGCATTTCCAGATCTCTTCTGCATGAGCACAGTGTGCAGTATCACTAAGTGTGAAATTTTCTGCTTGTGTTCTTGTAGCCCTCTCACAAACATTCATTTAAAGGAATTCTGTATGAAACACCTCTGCCTAAAACATTCAGATTTAAGCTTAGCCTTGTACTTGTGAGCAGAAATAAACCACCAAACCACACCAAATACAGGCTACTTGAGAGGTTTCAGTCATTTTCTCAGAAGCATGGTAGACAGTCTGAAGAAGAGCCATGAGCCTACCCTAAGGAGTTTGCAATTAAATGTTATATAAATAATAGTAATTGTAAGATAAGGTAATGAGAAAGGATGAGAACTGTAGCATAAGACCAGATAATTACTGTGTTTAATTCCAGAGCATAATATCAATAAAGGAGTAAGTTTTCAAGAGGAGTAGTATTTTCAGTCTACCACCCAAAATAGGCCTCTCAATTCTAACGAGAAAAACTGGACAGCTTGTTAGAGTCAAATTATTTAAGTTTAAATACTTGATGCAAACAAGAACAAGGCTGATTTTTGCTATAAAGGACCTTGTGCTTACATTCCATTTCATTTGTAACAACATGATATTAAGCACACTTTTTCCATGCATCAAATTTTAGACTTTTAAGAAAGACGTAATGTGTTCTAAGGATATTCAGATATATCTGATATAAGGGAGAAACAACCTAAGTGCATTGGATACTTTCAACAGCCTTTACTATTTAGTTCTGGTCCTGCAAGCAAAATGTTTCCACTGCAACTGATTTACTTTCTTAAATTAAAGTATAGACTGCATAGTTAACATAGTAAAAATAATTGAGATATTAATTATATTCAGTACAGCAGCATCGAGTCTCTTTTGACATAATAATATCATAAGACAGCCATGTTGCAGCACAAACACAAACTGCATTTTAGGTTTTCAAAGACATTCATGCTTAAGACTTACAAAAGTATTTATACTTGGAATGTAAACCACAAATTCCCATAGATAATCCTTTAGATATCCACTTTGCACCCCTAAATTTCTCTAGGCACTTCAGTCTTCTGCAGAAAATAGAGCCCAGAACTACGTGCCATCATTACTCTACACGCTCAGTCTCTGGCCATGTGAATTTGGCTCTGCAGTAACACAATTTCAGGAGGAAGTTTACAGTATGTCTCTCCTATTTGTCTCCTTCCACTTCATTCCAAAGCCCTGTTAGTTACTACCCTGAGGACCAGCATTACCCTAATTCCTGTAGATCCATATAGACTACAAAGCTAACTGGGAAGACTGTCTTGAACACAAGGGCTCACAATTAA
>NW_010579306.1:265559-352556 GCF_000705375.1 Tinamus guttatus | reverse complement strand
AAATGGCGGAGCGGGGGCCCGTTCGTAATCGTTATTTCAGTAATTATGATCTGGGGGGCGGTTCATCATCGTTATTTCAGTAATTATTATCTCAGTTATTCTTTCGGGCGCCGGTGTGTGCCTTGAGAGGAGCGCTCGGCAGCGGCGCGCGCCGCGGGGAGGAGCGGGGCTTGCTGCTCCGCACGCTCGGTGCGCGGAGCCACATGCAAACAGGATACAAACACGGTGTCGCTGCCAGCGCGCTTGCAGGTTACATCTGCTCTGCAGTCTCAGTAACACAGGCAAAAGTGAAGATACGGGGAAAATCCGAGAGCGGGGGAACGTGGCAGCAGGTGCTGTTTGTCGATTCAGCCCTCCAGACTTTTAAAAACAGAGGTGACCAGGGGAGGATGGCACAAGCGGGTTGTTAGGAACGGGTTGCATTGACTCCTTTAAGGTAAACACTCTGCCTTGATTAGCAGCAAAGAAAATGTTTCTTACAAAAACGACCTTTCTGATAACACACGTGGAAGTAGTAGTTTCATGGGAATGGTGGAAACACACCATTTGTTAGCGCATCCCGAAATCTGCGATCCTGTTCTCCGGATTCTAGAGAAGGGCCTGGTTCATGCAGTTGATCTAGTTTGTATAGTTGTGAAGAAAGCCTCAGAATTGTGAAATATGTACAAACAGTTTAGGCATTTTCAGCTTAATTGCAGAAGGCCTAGACTAGCAGTTTCTAAATTTTCCTGGTTCATATTAAAAAAAAAAAAAAAAAGATTATAATGTGCAGTATTTTTCTTTTGTTCCTTTACTGAATGTGAATTTCTGGACTTTATAAGAAAGATAATGGTTAGTTTGCTTATTGCTACAATAAAAGTTAATGATTTAGGAAACCAGAATCAATTAGAGTTATAGCTACCTGAAAAAAATATTTTGAAAACAAAGTGATATTTTAATAACTGCAGTTTTGATGAAGAGGTGAAGAATTAGCCCAGTGAAGACCTCTGAGCGAGGGAGGCAAGGTGAGAGGCAAACACGGCAGGGGCTCTCCAGAAACTCTCATTTGATGCTAGTTCTAAAATGATCTAAAAATGTGGCAAGTAGCGGAACAATGTTTATATATATATATAAAAGTAGAAAGCTTTTTTTTTTTCTTTTTTCCCTCACCCTGAAAAGATGAGACATCTGTGTATCTGCTTAGAATATGAGAAATTCAAATCCAGATTTCTGAATCTGGACCAGCTAATGATGATACAACACTGCAGTACCAAGTAACTAGATGCTCTTTTTCCTTTTTGTCTGTGTTTCAGTATGACTTGAAAACTCAACCCAACCAAAGTTTGCTCAGAAATGCCTTCCGGATGGGCTTCAATTTTGACAAATATTTTATTAGCTGTGGAAATGAGACTTCAGAAATGTGTGTACATAAGTGAGTATGGTTAGAAAGCCTTCTATGCATTCCAATACCCATCTGTAGGAAGTCTCAGTGTACATATTTAAAGTGTTAAAAGAATATTTAGTGTTTCCTTTTCAACCAATGCAAATCAGTATTGTCTGGTGAAGAACGTTGATCCAAAAATTCCAAATTAGCTCTGCTTTTAGCATTCTTCTAATGCTCACTGCAAAGATGCATTCAGCAGCTTCACTTTTTAACCCGACTGTCTGAAACCTGAGGTTCTTCCTAATTCTTCTAAACTTGTTCAGTGCTGACCCAGTTCACTTCTTATTTGCTTTATTACCAAAACCAAGTAAAAAGAAGTGAAAAATACTTTGAGTAGTTGTCAGAGAAAATGAAAAAGCGTCATGTATGAGAAGTGGGTGATAGTATGTAGAAGGACGTGAGGGTTTAAAGAAAAGGGGCCTGGTCATAGAGGTCTTGGCTCCACAGCACTTTCAGGGCCTCTGGGTGATGGCATTGCTGGGCAAACTGCTGTTAGGTCCTATGCGCAGAACAGACTCTCAGGGTACAAAAAGCCATTCCAGAGGATATTGAGTGGAGAGAGAAACTGGTCTTGCAATAAGTTTCCTGTACGGTGGTCCTTTGACCACTGGACCTCGTTGTGCCAGAAGTGTACCCCAGTGGGCGTGTGCTTAGTAATATACATTCACTTTTTTTTTTCCTAAATATTTTTCTATCTAGGTGAAGTAATTTGGTTTGAAACAAGATAATGATTAGACCTTTTCTTCCCTTTTCCCCATTCTGCCCGCCTTCCTCCCATTTGTAAGTCAAATGAAAGTATATCCCTGAAAATGGACAGAACAAATTAAGGATGCTGACATTCCCATCTGTTTATTATTCATGTGGAGACTGCTGTTTCCACAACATAGCAGAAGGTTTGGGCCTCTTCAAGCTAACTTGTGCTGCGATTGACGAAGAGCTCACTTATGATCTTGTTAACGCTGTTCAGTTGTGAAAGTATTGTGAAAGTATTTGACTTTAGAGTTTGTAGGAAAGCAGATGTAGCAGTTGTGACAACAAGGTATGGATCTGTTATCTGCCAGTCTGATTACAAATAGCCAAGAGGCACATTTTGTCTCTAGGATACTTCCCTGACCTGCTGCATAGTGTCAAGTTAAAGCATAAATGCTTTAGTATCTGACATAGCTGTTCACATACCACACTATACATATTTATAGATTAAGGCCCCAAACCTTTTTGTTTTTCCTCTTTTTTTTTATTTCCCGAACATGAGAACAACATGCACTAGTTTTGTGCTAAGAGTTATACATCTGTATAAGTATGACTTATATAGGTACCAGGGTACCATTGCCTTTTCTAAAATGGCTTGTACACCACTAAAAGTGTGCATAGCATAGGCTGGGAGTATCCTGCTCTACAGAGATAATTTGTGGGGATGTGGCTGTCTCCATTCATCTCAATAAAATGTTAAATTATCCAGCCACTGATAATTTAGCTGTCTTCTTTATGAAAAATAGAGGGAGGAGGACAGATCTTACACAGAGTTTGCTACAAGCAACTATCATTTTTACCCCAAATGTCATATCTAACAAATACCTTATGCTTTTTTTTTTTTTCCTCAAATGAGAGGGACTTAAGCAGAACTCATGATTGCACGGAGCAACTGCTAGTTGTGTTGTGTGGGACATTTTTATTTGTAAAAAGAAATCATGGTAAAAGAGTACTGGATTGCTTCATACAAATAAAGATCAAAGATTCAGTCAGGTAATGCAGTATTTAAACTTCACCAAAGTCACTTACTCAAATGATAATGGATAACTGCTTGAGATTTATTTTCAGTGTGTAAGAGCTTGGTAAGTCATGGCACCATTCTTGTAAGTGCCATAGGTGTTGTTAATCTTGACCTACCAAGGTAGCTCAGTAGGCATGACATCAGGGAGCTTCCACAGAAATACAGCTCCATAAACAGCTCCAGAGTTTTCCATATATGCATATATGTATATGTATACACACACATACTAACTTGATTTAAAAGTATGTTACAGAGCACACTTTCATGCAGTTTTGACAGAAGAATCACTACCCAAGGGCTTTTAATGTAATTTCTGTTTTCAGTAGAAAGTGTTAACATTTCTATCACATTTGCTTTTAGAAGATACTTGTTTGGGAAAACTAGTGTGATAAAAGTTTGTAAAGGTGACTTATGTTCCTAACAAGACCAGAGTGCATACATGTAACTGCTGTTACATTGCTGTTAGCAATATACAGACTAACCTTCCAGGCCATACAGAGTTGTGGTAGTTATTTGGCCACATATGGCTTCCCCGGTAGCCTAGTATTTTTCGCGCAGAGTTATATTCAAAAATGTGAAGGCAAAATCAGAGGAATAAAAAGTTACTGAGGTAAAATTTGTGTGGTTGCAAATAAAAATAAACTTAAGTTCACAAGTATAGTGATATTTTATTGAGTATGTTAATCTTCTGCCTGGTTCAAAATACATTTCAATAAAACTTACTATTTAATGCTCTCTGAATTATTTCTCAATTCTGCTATTTATGTAAGATGTACTAGGATGAGAGAAACAGTGCTGGAACAGGACACCAAGTGTCAAAAAACATTTGGCGGGGAAGGGTCAGTTGTTTATTATTGCAGAGGCATTTGGAACAGGTGCAGGCATCACTAACGGGTAAAATTCTTAGGTGTAAATTCTTAAATTTTGCAAAGCTATTTTCTTGAACTTTGCATTTTTGGGGGCACATGTTTATATTTTTTTGCCTAAATGCATCGAATGAAGATTTTCAGATTGTTGCACTCAAACTTGTAATACATTTTAGTCCACCTCATCTGAGTTTACAATAAATCCAACAATTTTACAATTTGAAAATGCCATTTGGTAAGCCCATTCTTTGCTGTATACTTGATCTTAGAATTTTCTAATGTTAGTTTGTGGCAGTGAAACAAGATTTTTTAATGGAGTTGTTGTTCAGGTAAACATGCTTGTGTGTTGTCTATAAAATGGAAAGCAGGATATAGTTTTGTAAATGCAAAGATGCAGATAAAGACTAGAATTCTAAATGGGGAATTAAAATGACGGTGGCCAAGTGCCTTAGCAGTGTGTCTGCTTTGTCTGAACTTGGAATACATACAGTTGTTTTATCAAAAAATATATTTTATGCTTCTGCCATTTCCATTATCATCCTTTTCTTATTTATGATTTCTTAAATATAAAAAATGTGCTTGATTTTATGAAGAAGCAAATGTTGTGAAACATTGGACTTTGAATGAGGCTTAAATGAAGGGAGGTTCTTCTCATGTGGCTCATCAGCAAAAAGTTGGAACATGGTAGGAAGCTTAGAGGAAGAGATTGCAGATATACTTCCTTTCTACAGTCTTCTGGTTGGTTCAGAGTCATTGATGATTTCAGTGATGATTCTTGTCCAGATTACCTCCTTGAACTGGTTGCCTAAGGCTTTTGGTTTGTTTGTATTCAACTGCCTGAACACACAAATTTGGACCAAGTTCAGTTATAGGTATCCAAATTGCATGCTTAAATTAGAAGAACATACTTATAAAGACCTCTGAGAAATTAAGAATCCACCTGCTCCCTATTGGCTATATCGGGAACCTAAAGAGAGCAGCACAGTTATATGGACAACATGATGCACAAACATTAATACTATGAAGAGAATCTGCAAGATGTAGCACTGTCATGAGGTCAGGGACCTTCTGCTTTAGTGTAATGGGTGGGACCACTAGATACTGCTGCTACAGAAAAAAGTGATAATTACAGATGTGGTGTCCGCATACAAATGAAGAGTAGGAGGAGATCTTTTTGAAAATTTTCCTTTCACAGACTCTTCAGGGTGCACCTCTACTGATGAGCTATGTGCATTTTTGTCACTAGCACTGTTAGCCCTCTAATTGCCCAGTGAGGCACTACATCCACAAATGCCCATAGACCATTTTTATTTCTGTTCTACATCTGGGTAAATGTAAGTATGGCGGGCGTATGGCACATGTTCAAGGACATATAGCTGGTCAGAGGCAGTGTCAGAAATCGAAAGCAGGGCTTGCAGGACACAATATACATTTGTAGTGTGAAACATAGGAAGTCTAAATGTCTTTCCCAAATTAAACAAATGCTTGCAACCTAAGCCCCAATCCTCCACACTGCTATTCCTAGGTAAAGAACTTGCTACTGTGATTTCACAAAGCTATTAATGGTAGCAAGCACTGCCTTGAATAGCAAGTGTTTGCAAATGGATCCTTAAATTCCCTTCTATGGAATAAAAATGAGAACAAGAATTGTGAAGGAGGTTCAAATAACTGCTAAACCTATTACTAACGGCTGATTGGAAATACTGTGACATATCCAAAAAGTGTGCAATACCAAAGAAATACATGCAAAAACAAAGCCAAGACCGTATTTCTAAAGAATTTCCATGATCTCTGCATTTTTATATAGGAAACACATTCTGAATATTGAACACATGAGATCTAAAAATAACTTTCATTATATTTTACATTAAATGATGAAAAAACTAATGATGGTTCTCCAGATATCTGTTGTAATAAGCATATTAATGAAGAGTATAATAAAGTATATTTATTTCAGACTGGATATATTACTATGCCAATTTCTGGATCCAAAATTAGTATGTTTTTGTGTCCTTTAGTTATAAGAAAAATAAAGACACACAAAAAGACACAAAAATAACCATGAGTTTGCTTTAACAGCTTCTTTCCTTGACAGTTACTGTAACTTAATCTCTGTAATTGTAACTGGCATCAGTGGAATTAATTCAAGAATTTGCACCATGATTTTTGCTTCTAAAATGTTTCTTTTAATCATGCTCTATGTGGAAAAATAGTAGTAACAAAGCAATCCCAAGGGATTTCTAGAAACTCAGTGAAATGCCATTTGCTTTTGCAGAGGTTATCAGTTGCAATTCATACTATTTTTGTCCATGTCTTATGACTGTATTATGATTCTGTTCTAAAATTCTGAAAAATGTGCTCTTTGTAGGAATGAAGGTTCCCCAGAATTAAAACTTATGTATATACAGTATACATCGAAATAGAGAAAATCTTTCAAGGATACAGAATAGGACAAATACTTCAGTTTCTCTCAGGGTAAGGTCTCTGGGAAAGATGACACAGACTTCACTGGGTCAAGATTTTGCTTAGTGAAAGATTTCTTTGGAAGTCAATGAGATTTTGCATACACTGCATACCTAACGAGGTATAAAAGTTCAAAAAACGCAGGTAGGGAATATATAAAGAAAAATTGACCTAGAATACGTATTAACATTAATGTTTTTGAGCAAAAAAAATGTATATACTGTTTATGTTTTCCAGAACATGAACAGTATATAAGCAATTAATAACATGGACTAAAACAAGTGCTCTGCAGAGCTCATAAGATCCACAGGCATGCGTTTCTCCATACCATCTCTTAAGTTTCTTAAGACACACCATAGGATTATGTGGAGCACATCTTGCTGTTAGAATGTCTTGGGGCTATCTAGATGTTTTCTAAGTTGTCCCTTTCAAATAAATTTCAAGCACAGGAAGGGAATTTTTTATTTTTATACTTCCTCATATGAAGTATTAAGATATCTTTCTTTGTTCTCTTAAAAACAAACACAAAATTTGACAATTTCAGTTGGCTTGATTAAGTCATGGTTAAGATCTGTATTAACAGATATCTCTTCTATCTGTTTTACAGCATGCAAAAGGTAGGATTAACAGAAATGCAGAAGGCATGTATTTTATTTTTTACTGTATATACAGTACATTGTATCTATTAACTATTGAGGCATCTGACAAATGTCAGCAATTTCATTCTATTACAAGGGACTAAATTGTGGTAAAATACAGGAAAAGCAGTATTAACTTTATGCAAATCACTGCATCTGCATGTAGGCATGCCTGTAGTGTTTTTTGGGTGGAAGACAATTTTTAGAGGATGTTCCCATAAAATTCTTATTTTAAACAAAACACATAGCCACTGTGTTATTATACTAATAATTTTCTTATTAACTCTAAAGCAGAGGAGAGTTTTCTGTGTTTTTGTAGTATGTTCTTACTATGCAAAACTTGGTTATACTGATAACATAATTTTTTTTTTTTACATAAAAATGATGTAATAACCCCTTAAGTGCCTCATGCTTCAGGCAAGCCCTCAGGGTGCTCCGTAGGCTTTTATTCAGGGTCTAGAAACAGAACTGCCTTTATACAGTCTGAATTGCCCTCAGTGACTGACTCTACGCAGGAAACAGGCACCCGCTTGTGCCGAAGCAGCCCGGCTGGTGTTCCCGAGGCCGAGCACCCCTGAGGATACACGTCCTGTGCTCCTGCGTAGCTGCTCTGTGCCCCATCTGTCCCTCCGTCCCGTGACAGAGAGCAGAAATCCGCCAGGTCCTTCCTAAAAGAGCCTGGATGTCGCATGCCACTAAGGGAAACATACAGGTGGCCTCCATGGGCAAGTTGGATGTTAGAGGCCAGGGCTTGCAAACATTCTGGATTTCAGGCTGTTCCCGGGGCCAGCCAAAGCAAGTGCAATGTCTCCTGTCTTGTATTGACTGGTACTTTAATTAAGGCCTTATTTGCTGGAGCGTGGCTTACAGCCTGTGTTTTTCATCTGCAGCACTATCACCAAGCCGGTTTATTTTTGCATCCGTATTATATGTTTCTGCAGCAACGTGACTTGCATTAGGTGTTTTCTCTTCCTATCAGTCACAGTTTAGGTAACACTGAAGGCAGAAACCAAGTAGAAAATGAGCAGGCTGAAGATTTCTGATGCTCCGAGTAGAAAAGTTAGAATTTGGAGGGAAATGAGGATGGGTGAAAAACAAATATCATCCAGAGGAATGGTGACAACTGGGTGAGGCAATGGTGAGTGTCAAGAGAGTTATCTTTTAAATATGAGATTGATGGAAAATAAGGCAGGATACAGAGTTTTGGGAATCTAGCAGTACTGGGCTGCTTATAGTTATGCTGTTAAATCTTGGAGATCCCCAGCCCAAATGACCCATGAATTAAACATATATTTTAATACTACAGTTCTGAACAGCTGCCGTAATAAAGAATCACTGAAGTGTGGCTTTGCTTCTTATTGAAGCATATCATTGAAATCTGTTTTACTATGGCGTTTAATAGAAACAGATTAAGGCTCAGTTTAATTCCTGTGTTATTACTGCTATTACTACTGATAATGTATACTGTCATGTTATGCAGTATGCTTTTTTATCCTGTTGTAAGCAAAAGTAGCAGTCCTGAAGTGGTAGCAAACAAAATAAAATTATGTGAAGAAGACAAAGGTTTGCGGATGCCAGTCAAGTTGCTTTGCTTGCAAATGTTCTTTTTCCAATGTTCTACCAGCATCCCTTCCCAATGCTTTGTCTGTGGTATTTCATGGTTGCACTGGAGTTATCCATAGTTCAGTGAGTCAGGTTCATGGCAAAGAATATCTTAACCATACATTCACATCAGCAATCACTTTATTGCAGTTATTTCCTCTTCATCAGCTGAGGAAAAGTCTAAAATATCTTAAGCTTACACCTTCGTTATACAGCATGGTATCTGAAATTACTAAGTCACGTTATCAGTTCCAGGCTTTATCCATCTTAATTTTTATACAGACCTACCTATTTTTATTTGCTTGTCTTTTAGCCTTTTCCAGATGAAAATTGCATTTGACAGCAGGAATTTGTGTGTTACAGAAATAGACCTGAAAATGATACCAAGGAGCAAGACATTTGCATGAGCATGTTTGTAAAGGATTAAGCCTTGGGTGAGTGGAATGTGCCTGTTGCAAATATCCTGTGGTAAAATTTACTGGAGCATAACATTGGGGATTTGAGAGACATGAACACGCCAAGCCAACGCATGTGTTTGCACTGTTTAGAGTGGCATTTGCAACACAGGATGGTAAACCAGCTTCATTTCTAAATAAACCAGTTCTCCAGGCATGGTACAGGTCAGTGGGAAACTGAAACCTACAGTAAGTAAAAGGACAGGGGAGAAGCTATTACAGTTTGATGGGCAACATAGCACTGCGGGACCTAGAAGTAAAGCTGGAGGAAAGAGTCAACATAATTAAAGATCAGAGAAATGAATGCGATTGCCTTTAGATCCACTGTTAAGGTTTTTCACCTAATAAAAATACATATTTGAATATATTTTTAATATATTCAAAAATACATTGAAAACAATAAGTTATTTTGGTGACACCTTTACTCACAGCAATACAGTAAATTCTGGCAAATGCAGTTCAAAGCATGAACTGTCCAGGAAGTGGGGACAGTAATCTGTCATTCAGCACAGCAGTGTTCAGGAATGACAGTTTTTGTCTTTTTTTTCCCCTTTGTTTCTCATTTTAAAACAGGAAAAATTTCACAAGATAGTACTCTTTCACAAGAAGGTATTGAGGCTTAAGAACTTTGAAAATAAGGCTATCAGTTAAATAAGGTGGCCTTAAATAAATAAATAAATAAATAAATTACATTATTATTTAATTATTAATAGTTTGATTAAATAATTAAATGAATAGATATGGATTTGTGAGTTAACCTTGTGACTCTACTTGCATGGTACTAGAAAATGGATTACTGCTGGAATTTCAGCACCCATGAGTTATATTTAATTCTAAAGTGCAACAGAACATCCCCACACACAAAGCAGGTTCATTTTGAAATGTCAAATAAAACAAACATCTTACTTTACACTGGTAATTGTGATATTGTACATCTAAGAATATGAAATGCTTATTTCTCAATACAGCTGTTTTCTTTCCGGAGCTACTGTTTTTTTCTGTCACCCTTTCTAATTGTCTTTAATTGTTGTTTTAATGACACAGCTTACGTGCATGTAATGCTTTTCATCTAGAACAATGCCAAAGTACCATACAGAGTCTGTATTGTATTAGAATGAAGCTTCACAACAAATGCATTTATTTGTATTAACATTGTCCAGAAAGAGAAGGGCCCTGTGTACATTACAGTGAATGTCAGGAAGAGTAGAGCTTATATATTCACACACAATATAAACTGTTATATCAATAGTCAAGATTAATGCAGGATCTCCAATATAGTCTGTACTAATTTTCCTTTTAATAGGTCAAGTATTTTAGTGTCATGTTACTTAAGGTTTCATGATTTTATGATTTTCCATGTATCTTTAAGTCATGGAAGAAAATATAGCATAAAATGTACTATAAAAATACAGAAAAAAATGTAATTCAGAATTTACCATCACCATATAAATCAAATTCTGTTTTCATTTCTATTTCACTTCCTTTGTTTTTTGTTAAATAGTTGTCCACAGCTCTCCTACTTCTTCTGTAGCAGGAGGTATAAAAATGATTTTTTTTGTTCGTTGTCTTGTAAGTGAAACTATCACTGAATACTTTTCAATGCTTTTTGCATTTAACCTCCCAAACTTTGTAGTAGTATGTATGTTGTAGTATTTTTAAAAATTCTAATATAGCAATAGCTATAAAGCAAGCAAGGTAAGTCTTGTAGTCCAGATAAATATTACCTGTTTTTTCCCTAGTTTTATATTAACTTTACCCTTGATTAATCCTCTGATATGCTTTGCAACTTTTTATTGTCCCCATGAGTGTTTAGATTAAAATTCTGCATTAGAGTCCCGCAACTCGAGAGGTTCTAATTTTGACCCTAGCTTTCCAGTAAGGTCTAAAAGAGTTTGATTTGATCACTGTATTTATAGTGTAAAAAATACTGCTCTGTATGCTTACGATGGTGTGAAACTGTTCCTCCCCTGAATCTTAAATAAGTGAGCTTTTCATGAAAACTCTGCTTAGGTAGGAACTAATGAATAGATCTAGCTCCCCCAAAACTGTGGGGAGATCAAGGACTTTAAAGTGGACCAAGGACTGTCCCTCTGCAGCTACCACTTCAGCATGTAATACGGAGTGGTGCATACTTTATCTCAGATCCCTCTTTGAAAGGATTTCTAAGCACTGGGTCTGTACGTGCAACAGATCTAATGGTTCTAACATACCTCTGTGTGCCAGTGTGTATTGGTCATTGCCTTAGGAAAACATTTCCACACAGACACTGGGATACATCACATAGCTAAATAGGAGCATCCAGCAAGCATAATCATGCTGAAATGAATATTCCCTGCATTGCCCATTGCTAGGCAGAACTATGAACTTCGTCTCAATACTCATAGTCTTTCCTGGCGCAAATACAAGGTCAGGCATTCAACATTGTTTCCTCCTTCTCCATTAGTAAAAATGTTTAGTGGTATATATTTAAATTCCATGTCATTAGTGTGACAGAACTGTAACTATTTTACCATTCTCTGCCTTGTGGTTTTGATTATTTGTTCAAAATGAGCATGACCTTTGAAAGGGTGAGAAGGTTCCTTACCATGACACAGTGGCATCCATCACCATCATCCTACTTAGTGGTTTGCCTGGAAATTGCTTGCAATTTAGAAAAACTTTAATTTTAATTCACTGCATATGTGAAATAAATCGTACCATGGAATGGGGCTGTCAAATATTTATTTAGTATCTCAGTACTTGAATTCACTCGCCAATCAGATAAAATTAGTTTTGAATTCTTATATACTGACATCATTTTCCCAACTTACCAACTCATTTTTAGACACAGAAATAACAATGTTAGCATTGGCTTGTTGTGAATAGCAATGATGTTTAAGAACTTTAATGCTGAGTTTAGTGTTTTGATAATGTCGCTGTGAATTGGTGCTTAATTTTAGCCAGAGACAACTTTGTCCTTAAACTTCTTGCTTGGTGTAAAGTATTTTCCTATTTTCTAATTCAACCCGAGTGTTAAAGTTGGTTCCCCTTAGACTATTTGCACAGAGTTTCAAAGGTACAGGATTTCCCAAGGCATTACTAAGCAGCAATGGTGGCTGCAAAGCCAAGTGTATATTGCTGGGTCAAGAAGATTGCCTTTTAGCAATCAAATAGAAAACATAATTGAGAATACTGACTAGTATTTTGAGAACTCTTTTGCTATACATCTAACTCTGCCAAAATCTTTCCACATAATCCTGAAAATTATCTCTCATAAAAATAGCATATTCACTTGTAAAGTTTATGAAAATAGGACCTGCTCTAAAGCATATTGAAGCCAATGGAACTAGCTTTCAAATAGCTGTTTTCCTCTGCTTTTGCTCCATATCAGAAGGTTAGTTAGTTGTTTGGTGATGCCCTAGGCATGTAGGTAACTGAATTTTTTTACAGAAGTAACCATATAATAAAGTTTACATAAAAAGTAGCATCTTACCTGGATTCATTGCTAGAGTTTGTTCAAAATCCAAAAGTTAAACACAGACAAAAATGAACCTATACAGTTTTGTTAAATTTTCTTGCTGAAATGTCGTAAGTCTTGAAAGCATAATTGCATTCCCTTTGGGTATTTGCACTTTTTCTCTGCATTTTGCCTGATTGAGAATTTTGCCACTGTTAGTTTTCAGTGACAGGTAGAGAATATTTTCATTTTTCCGGGCAGGCTGTCTGTGTTACTAACCTACCTTACTAGTGAAGAACATGCTTCTCCATCAGCAAAGCAACGAGGTTCTTGGGAGCACTGATGGGAACATTGCTGAAGTTATGGTCAAAAGCAGAAACATGAAAAAGTTGTCTGTCCCTTTTCTTCTAGAAAAGAAAGAGAGTCTCTTTGTATTTATACTGCTGAGAACAAAATTTAAGAATTAGGCTTATTGGGCACCTGGAAAAGAAAAAGGTGTCTGAAGCCTTAAGCTAAATGACTTAAGAAGCATCAGGACAAGTCTGTAATTCTAGTGGTTATTTTACTCTTTACAGATTAATAACCCTAACTGTGCTTTTATAGTAACCACTTTGGTTAAACTAAGCCATACCAGCTTTTTAAAGAAGTTATAATGGAAACAGAAATTAGTGTAACCATATACTGTCTAACTTGGTACAGTCCCATGCTCCAGCTTCTGTAGGGCCATTTACATCTATGATCATATAGAGCAGCCTGCTGCAGGATTATTCAAGTACAGAGTGAGCTCAGGCTGAAGAAATTCAAAAATTTGCTTTTGTACACAGAATTTCTCAGTCATACCAAGTATGCAGCTTTTTTTACATCATGTTATGCATAACCAGACCATACAAAGTATCACTTCTACCATTTACAGTGAAGAAAGCCAAGAAAAAAGGCTGTGGATTCAAGAATCTAAAACTGTGGTGTGTGGATGGACTGCAGAGCTCTTTCTTGTGGTTCACTGAAAAAAACATTTTAGAACTATAACATGGTACATTAAGCTACTGGTACGGGAAAGGAATAGGGTTTGTGAGTAGATATTTTCCTTACAATGTGGTCTGCTGACTGAAAATCTGGAGCACCATCAGAGTTCAACTAATTGAGCCAGACAGCTTGTTAGACTGTCTTATAAAAGCTGGATGTCTGGCTAGATAGATTTTGGCACTTTGAAGAACAGAGAGGCAGATTTATGAACTGGACAAATGAGCGTTATAGTTAGGAATTTTTCTAATAATTTTGGCTCTATCTGTAAGATTTTCAAAAAGATGCTGCTTCAAAAAAAAAGTTTTTTGCCAACTCCTAAATGCACCATTCATGCAGCATATTACCACTGATTTTAGCACCTTATCTTCCTGTGCAATTCCTGCAAAAACCAGGATAAATTTGGAGTCTGTTTTATCTTCCACACCATAGTAACACCACAACTTCAAAATGGCAAGAAGGGTCAGGGAAGATACAAGTGTGCCTGCACTTAGTGGAGGAACGAAGTGATCTTAGTGTGCAGAAAGAGCGTGATGGACTTCAAAAAGGTGACTTCGAAAAGGTTACCTTGAATCTATGTTCACCTAGGACCGCTGAGGGTCTAGAAACATTCACTTCTCTCAAGGGGATATATTCACAGTGGATATTCATCTCTGCAATATACCTATAAAACTCTTGCATTAATCTCAGTTTGGGCATAAATTAGTGAATCCTTTCCATGGCTCACCCTCAAGAGTTAGGTCCTAACTCACTGTGTCCTGTGCTACACTGTCAATTAATCTTAGTATCTTTGCGACCAGCAAACAGCCAACAGCAGTGCTGCCAAGATTTCTGCATTTGTTTTTGTTTCTTATGTGTTGAACATCATGCCAGTTCAGATCCATCAATCTACTGCAGAAACTGAACCATCATGGGCAATGGAATACAAAAAATCAAAATTTCTTGGAAAAACCCCAGTCACTATAAATGTAAATAGCTGGTTTTCTTCTTTGTGTGCTATTTCCTCTGTGGATTCCACAGTTGCTGATTTCCAAGCTTTGTATCAGCCTAGAAATAGATGGAATCTTGCCTAAAAGCAACTGCAAAATAAGGTAGTGTTGCACTGCACAGAGAGGACCATGTCATGTGTTTTTTTCTAGCACTACTTGTGTTAGTCTGTTAAAAGACTTTTGAAACTGTCCCTCACCAGCATCCTCCTGGGCAAGCTCCGGAAGTGTGGGTTAGATGAGTGGACGCCGAGGTGGATGAAGAACTGGCTGGATGGCAGAGCCCAGAGGGTGGTGATCAGCGGCGCAGAGCCTACTTGGAGGCCTGTAGTTAGCGGTGTCCCCCAGGGCTCAGTCCTCAGTCCAGTTCTGTTCAATTTATTCATCAATGACCCGGATGAAGGCACAGAGTGCTCCCTCAGCAAGTTTGCTGATGACACGAAACTGGGAGGAGTAGCCGATACCCCAGAGGGCTGTGCTGCCATCCAGAGGGACCTGGACAGACTGGACAACTGGGCGGTGAAAAACCTCATGCAATTCAACAAGGCCAAGTGCAAGGTCCTGCACCTGGGGAGGAAATACCCCAGACACCAGTACAGGCTGGGGACCGACCTTCTGGAGAGCAGCTCTGCAGAGAGGACCTGGGTGTCATGGTGGACAGCAAGTTGACCAGTGCTGGTCTCTTTTCAGTGGTGGCCACTGGTAGGACTAGAGGAAATGGCCGGAAACTGAAACATCCAAAATTCCATAGGAACTTAAGGAAAAATTTCTTAACAGTGAGGGTGACAGAGCACTGGAACAGGCTGCCCAGAGAGGTTGTGGAGTCTCCTTCTCTGGAGATCTTCAAAACCCGCTTGGACGCAGTCCTGTGCCACGTGCTCTAGGTGACCCTGCGTGTGCAGGGGGGTTGGACCAGATGATCTCTAGAGGTCCCTTCCAACCTTAAGGATTCTATGATTCTGTGATTCTTTGATTCTAATCAAATCAGAAATATGATGATATTTAGCAGAGCAACAGACATATTGCAGGAAACAATTGAAAACAGGGAATACCATCACACTTTGGTAGTTTTTGGATGCTTCTGCTCCCTCTCTTAGGAAAACAAAATAGACTGGAAAACTGATGAGAGTTACAGTTTTTCACCCATCAAAAGAATATGATAAACCCTGGAGAATTTCTTACTCAAGATGAGCTATTAATCAGACATATTTAAAGCTATTCAAAGCAATGCAAACCTAAACTCAAGAAGATGATACCGTAACTTAACATGCTCCCTTCTCACCTCTGAAGATCTGAGGGAAAGTGTTGCTCATTACTTGTCTGTGTTACCAAACTGACACTCATTTTTGTCATTATTTGATATCTGTGCTTACAAGAGGACATCCAAGGAAGCTTGAAGGCCTAGTCACCCATCCTAAACATAAGGCAGATGAGTGAGGTTCTTTAAGGGCCAGACTCAAAGCCCAGGCTTCTTCAGGAATAGAGAGGGAAAATGGCAGTCATGAAATTCTTCTCTTCCGCATTTCCATCTTTTTTTTTCAACAGTGACACACTCCTGTTTTGCCTGTATCCAGGCAATCCGTTTTTAACAGTCAGTCTTCAAAAATCCTGCACTGCCTACAGGTAAGAGTGGAAGAGGAAACAAACATATATAGAAAAAGCTCAGACTGATTTTTGGCCAATTTTACACTTGATCATGTTGCAGTATTGCCAACAGTAAGTGTTCCAAAATCATATGTGATGAGGGTGGCTTAAAAATAATCAATTTGGAGTTCCTTTTTATTTGCCTTCTGGCTTAAAAATAATCATTTTGAGGTTCTTTTTATTTCTCTTTGGTTTCTTAGCCTTCAGGGTACTCTCAGATAATGTTTTCTCAGAAACCACGTGGGCTGGAAAGCTGCTTTCTCTTCTCCTCAAGTCAAGCCCTAGCCATATGGTAAGTCTCGACATATATAGTATAAGTATATAGTAAAAGTATGAAAAGCTTATTAGATTTGCAATACTTCTTTTTCCTTCATATGATGTTTTGTGTGATGCAAGAGGCAGTTTCTTTCTTTTGTAGTGTAATATGAGATCTAGGGAAGGATGAAAGAGTAAGTGGAAGAGTTAACATGAATACCAATAAATAAATAAATAAATAAAGCAAAGTTAAGGAAAAAGGGTCATTATAGAGGAAATAGAGAATAGGGGAAGGAAAGTGACAGCCAACGCAGAAATGAAATGGCCAGGAAATATCATTATGTATATACCTATACAGTACAGTAGCTGCTTCAAGACTATGAAAGCTATGAAAGGATATGTATCTGCAATTTGCAATTAATCATTTGAAGTTGTGCCAATATTTAACCACATAATAGCCCCGCCAAAGTAAATGGGCAACACCATGTGGATCTCTAGAGACTAGGTGCTCTCAAGCTTTTGAATACTGCACACTCATGGGATTCTGTGTTTATGTTTCTTGGGGAGAGCAATGTTACTTAAAATTTGAAGATTCTTAAGAAAGTTGAGATAGAGGACACTTAGCATTCTTAGATCTGAAATTAAATCTACAAGGTTAATCTGTTGAGGATTTTTTGGTCACAGTCTGCTTTTCTGTAGCCTCAGTATTTGTGATACCTGGCTTTCAGAAGGCTTAATAGTATAGTTCAGTAAAACATACTGAAGTTTGGCTATTTCTCCAAAGCTGAAGATTGTTGTAATTTTAATAATTTCTTCCTTTTTTACCCCTCTATGTATGTTTTGCTAGCATGTCTATTGTAGCATTCCCATCTCTTTTAATTGATGTAGCATTTTCTTTTCATTGCTCTGTTTCTATTATTCTTACTAGACTTTTAAGATTTATGTCTCTGTTCTGAAAGTCTGAGACTTACATACTACTTAGTGTATTTAATTGCCTCCCATCTCCTTTTAAATCTCTCATTTAATTTGCAAAAGCTTCTGGCTATAACATCCTTTCTTTGTGTCCATCTACTTAGTCTTAGAGCTTACAGATTAGCTGTTTCATATTTAGTCTCTCTTTGACCATTTCATCTATCCTATCTCCTGTATTCTCTCTAGAGGAAACAGCCACAAACTGAAGCACCAAAAGTTCCACAAGAACTTAAGGAGAAAAATCTTAACAGTGAGGGTGACAGAGCACTGGAACAGGCTGCCCAGAGAGGTTGTGGAGTCTCCTTCTCTGGAGATCTTCAAAACCCGCTTGGACGCAGTCCTGTGCCACGTGCTCTAGGTGACCCTGCGTGTGCAGGGGGGGTGGACTAGATGACCTCTAGAGGTCCCTTCCAACCTTAAGCATTCTATTCTATTCTGTTTTATGAAAGGTCTCTCCTTATGGGGCTAAGAACATTTACTATCTAATATTATACAGGAGGCTGGATGAACCTCTGTTGAGATGTGTTAACCATATGGCGATGGATGTTAAGGATTATTTTTTTCCGTCTTTCAATCCTAAAGCCCAAACAAAAGGATGGTCTGCTTGGGCAATCTCCTTGGACAGAAGTGCTTTCATTAAGACTGAATACAAAAGGGAGACATGACAAGGATAACTTAGAAGCTCTGATACTGTGGCTTGACAGGAAGCTTAGATTGCTTTAAGAGTACAAATCTAATTGGTAAAAGGAGATTGAATACTGAAAAAATAACTTTCTATTGTTTTCATAGAGCAGAACATTTGCATTTGCATTTGCATGCAAAGATCTCCTGCATTCATGTCTCTTCCTCTAAGAATCCTTAAGCATTCTATGATTCTATGAAGAATGCTTGTCTTTGGAGTCAATATTGGTTGTGCTCTGAGCATTGGCTGATCAGAAGAAGTATCAAGAGAAACAGACAAACTTTGGGAGAGACTGAAAAAGATCAATGAGATCAAGAGAAAAGATGGATCAATAAATATACATATGATCACTGACCAAAGCAGAATGAGAAAATCTTGTTTTAGGCACTATTTATTGGCCAATAATTCACTGCTGATTTAAAAATATGCTTCAGTACAGTAACATGGACTGCAGTGCCGTGGCTACTGAAATTATATAATATTTCTTGTGTAATTAAATATTGTTTTATTTATTCAAATAATTTATTAGACCCTTATTTAATAACTTTCTTACTGCGTAATTGTTTTTGGCAAATTTTGAACTTTTAAAATTGCTTCATTTCATATTTTAGGTCTCTATTATTAAAGTTACTAAAACTTATAATGTGCACAAAACACACTGAAAAAAATACTGAATATCTCCCAATGAAAAGCCTTGGCTGTAGATCTAATTTTGGAGGTATCAGTATATGATGAGATCTGCAACATTAGATCCATGTCTGGAGCCTGCCTTTTGCCTGGTCCTTAGTTGTAAAAATAAAGCAATAAGGTATTTTTTTCTCCTGTTTTTTCTCTCCTTCTTTCTTTCTCATACATCCACAGAAGCACACTCACCCACACATATGCATGCTCACATGCACGTACGCACAAAAAGCTTCTGTTTCAATTCAGTTCTTCCCAGCTCCTTTGTACAATTACAAATTGCAGATGTTCCAAACTTCAGGGCCGAGTCCAATTTCATTTGCAAATGAAATTTATTATTTATAAGAAAAAGCCTTGAAATTTTAGCCATATCCTCAGTAGCAACATTCCATCCCTCTGCAGGTCCAAGAATCCAGAGGTATTATAAATTTCCTTCATACTTCTAGAGCTAAAATTAACTTTTTGTTTTTTGAACACACAAATATATTTTTGTTTTCCTAGATCAGGAAGAATACTTTTTTTTTTTTAATGATTATTTTGCTATCAAATATATCCCACTAATTCCATTCCTCAAAATGTGTGTTCTGATGTCAGTTTAAAGTTTAAAGTAACTTTATTTATTTACTTATTTATTTACAGTGTTTTTTAGCTAACAGTATTCTCATTACTATTTCCATAGATGGTAATAAAAATTCATGTTTGCAATATTAGTACCCTGCACATGTGGATATGCCAATTATGATTTCTCACATTGCTAAAATCAAACCCATTCGCAAGAGTTCTTTCTGTTCAAGGGACTGACATTAGCTCACAGACTGTTAATACTTGCTACTGGTATTTTGGTACAAAATTATATTCTTTGTCTAACCTCAGTGGTCATTATGGCTTGTACAAAGTGCTTTAAACAGTGGTTTAATTATTAGTCCAATTTTGAGGACTGAGCTTACAGCAAGACTGAAGTGTGGTACAGTTTACATGTTGTGAATGGTATCTGTGGGGTAATGTGAATATAGTTTGCATATAGCATATGCAAACCTGACACAAACTCAAGTGTTGCCTTGAAAAAGAGAAAATGGAACACTGTGTTCCCAAAATGTAGCACAGCCATTATAAAACTGATAGCAGATAGGTCTGCTAGTGTAAGTTGCTTAGGCATTTGTTTTCCTTTAAAACAACATTCCTGGGACCATCATATAGTCCAATACATCTCTCCCCTTCTAATACCTCTTAATCTCTGCCAACCAACACAGGACCCTGACACTGGCTTTAAATCAACTGCTTATTTTTTTTGGCCTTGTTTCCATCCAGCAGAGGTGGCTTTACTTCTTCACCTTCCCAATCCAGAAGAGCTATGTCAGCATGAGACTCATAAGCTGAAGAGCTGGAGAAGATATGCAGAAGAGGCTAAGAGGATCCTGAACACATTTTTTAAAGGGATGGAAAGGCACACTGTGGGCAGGGATATTGGCGGAGGCTTGAGAAAAAGGAAATCAAGATTTCTAGCACCAGCCAGAGTCAAGAAGCTTGATCTTTTTTTTTTTTTTTTTTTCTTTCCCCCTAACCCTTTCTTCACTCCATGCTTTAGTGTTCCAGACTGTCCCCAATTACTTGGAACCTCCATATCTGCCCTGGCTTTTCCAGTCTGCTCTCTGGCATGCTCATTCCTCCAGCCAACTTTGAATAAGACCCTATACATAAAGTTCTTCATCTTTATGCTCCTGAATGCTCTACTCTCATGAAGAAGCCGTACAACTTGGATAGACAATAGGGAGGTGAGAAAGAAGTGGGTCTGTGAAAGCTATGGGTGCTAACTGGAGGCAGGGAAGGTAGGAGTGTGTCAGGGTGTTTCCTTCCCAAATAAGAACAAATGTGTATAGGAAGAAAGACTTGGACCTTTGTCAGCATTTGTCCTTCCCATATTCTCTATTGTCTTACCAGAGGAGTTACAGTGACATTAATAGTGGCGTGACCAGCTTCTGCAAGGAGGGAAAGCATTTCAAAGGTGCCATGTCAACCGTGCCTTCACTTCGCTGTACTCGGTTCCCCTGTTTAGGAAACATGACTATATTATCCTAACTGCTTCTGTCCACCAGAGTGATGTTATTTTTCTCAAGTGAAATTAGGAAAACATAAAACTCTGCATAAAACTCTGTTTTAAGACACTGCAGTTAAAGGGCAAGTCACTAACAGAAGTTGTTGCGCATGCTCTGCAAATTACAAAGTGTTCAGGCTGAAACTCACTGTCTAGGTACAGCTTACGTATCGTAACTACACAATGCCCTTTGGGACATGTGCTTGCTGTGACAGACTGCCAGAAAAGCCTTTACCTTCAACAGCTCTGTATGCTCTCTTTGACTCAGCAGTTCCTTCCACCTTGACCTCATGTTCCCCTACTGAAGTAAATAACTTCTTCAGCTGTACTTCTCTCAAAGGGGCACTTGGTCAAATCTCCAGCAGCTGAAAACCAGGTGAGGTGGATCAAACCCATAGGTCAAGCCTTATAAGCATGCAATAAATAAACTTTAGTTGAACCAGCAGATACTGTAAGATGCCATTTTTTAAGTGGGTTGTATTTCAGAGATCTGCTGTTTAGATGACCACAAATGAACCAGTAACCCCCTCTCAGGAGGCAAAAGAAATGTTAAGTTAGTTTAGTCAACATGTAAATTTTTGACCATTTAGCATAATTAGCTTCCAAATACTAGCTTGGCTTTATGGCAAAGTCACTGCTCTATAACATGATATCCATTTCCCATGTTGCACGCAGCACTAGAGAGCAGAGCTAATAGCTAATGAGAAATTAAGGATGCCTTAAGGTTCAAGTCAGGGAACATATATTATAATGCAGTTAAATAAACTTTTAGGAAATACCTGGAGAACCAGGCTGAGACACAAAAGCCAAAATATTAGGTGACTGGTAAAATAAATGGCAAATTAATTGCTATGCTGGAAACGTGACAAATACTACAACCATGCCTTGCATAGTCCCCAAGGCCCTAGTTGAGAGTGTTTGCAGTTCTGATAGACACTGTTTCCAGCCTCCTGCATACTCATTTCTTGCATATTTACAAGGTTCTGTTTGCAAACGGAAGGACTAAGTATCTCACTTTGAAAAGTAAAACTGCAATTTTGGAGCACAGTTCTGCAGCAGGAAGTGAACTTCCTGGCACATTCCTCACACTAGAAGAAGTGCCAGGAGAAGCAGCATCTTATAAGTTTGTTAGGGTTGGGCAGAGTTCTTCCTGCCACAAAAGCTCTGCACTGCCGTATTACAAGGGCTCAATGTGGTGATGTTTACAGACAACTGGAAGTACTGAAGACCAAAGTGGATGCTGGTGTATGGGCATCTGTGATAAATGATGAAGACCAACAGTTGCCATTGGTCCAGAAATGCAGGTAGCCTCTGAGTTACGCACCATTTCATACCTTTATCACAGAAGCTAAGGATAGCTTGCCCTATTGAGAGGCCTTCTGCATGTAAAGCAAAAAAAGACTATGAGTCATTAGAAGTCTCATCTCAGAGATGAGAACACAAGCTCAGAGACTTCTTGCTCCATTTTATAATGACAATAAAATGCTGCTTTGAAATTAGCAATCCTGGCCATATTATATCTGGCTACAGGAAAGTCTGCAGCAGAAGATTAAACTAAAGGGAGATGCTTTGAGATGGCCTTGAAGAAATTTCTTCCAGTTACACTAGAGGAGGAAGGAGAGATTCATGAGCATTGTGGGACGAGTCAAGAGGTCCATCCCCAGCTTGCAAATTTATTCTGAAGAAAAAGGCAAGATGTTTATGCATCTGCAGAGGAATTCAGTACCTTCATGTTGACCTTGCATATCCAGTCAAACACATCTCAGGGTAATTCCAGCTGGGTGCTAATGTGGGTATGCTGCTTCAGAAGAGACTCCCAGAATTAGTGAGGCTTCCTGAAAATGTGTTGTCTTTCCTCTGATTTTTGCATCGGATCAAGGAAAGAAAGATGAGGCACACCTTTCTTGGTTGGATTGTTCTCCAACACATTGCCAGTGAGGACAGACAGCAACTATCGATTAGATGCAGGGAGCTTTTGATTTAATTGATCTCTCATCGAAATGGAGACCATTGCTAGCATCAAGTCTAGAGGGTGTGACAAAAGTGAAACTACGACATGGAAATGGATCATCTGCAAAATCAAGTGGGAAATACAGGAAAAGATCCTAGATTCTACCTTTACCCAGAGTTTTACAGGTGCCCAGAAAGACCCAAGAGAAACAATTTGACTAAACCTATGTACTTTTTATGCTGCTACATGAATTTCATGCATCAAATTGCTGCAAGACTTTACAAAAAGTACAAAAAATCCTGATCCGATAAAGACAACCAAAACTCACACAGACATTTGGTCTACTTTTGTTCATCAGAAAAAAAAGAGTTCATTTTGTATATCGCTAATATTGAAGGTGGTGTTTTATGACCAGATATCTTCATTCTTTTCTTGAGACTACTCAGTCTTCAAGAAATGAAGTGTGATTTTTACAGTTTACATGGCAATGATTTATATGAGGGTCACGGCCTGTCACATGACAAACCGTGACCCCACAAAACATGATGTAAGTGTAAGAATCACACTTTTTCTCAGGGTCAGTAGAACCACGACGCGAGTCCCAGTGTTCAACACACCACCCACAGAGTGGGGGGCTATGCCTTTTTCTTTTCTTTTTTTTTTTTTTTTCCAACTCCCTGAATTACTTTCAGGTAGTTCTGCATGTTTCTACTTTTTCATTTAATTAGGTGCAAACACTCTGTATAAATAAAATAAAAAGCTCCCTGCAGCTAGTAGACTGTTGCAGACTGCCAGACATTGAAAAATGTTTGTCTCCGTTACTGGTGCTTAATAATTCACATTTTATAAACAAAGAAATCTTTCTCTCCCTCTTATTTTTTTCTCTCCCTTGCCCAGGCTTTTAGGGGTTAGAACCCTGGATACAGCTGCAGAATAACTTTGAATCCTGGTGTACAGTAGGTGAACTATCAATGAATACAATAGGTGTACAGTACTGCCAGGGTTTCCCAGCTGCCTCTCAGTCACACGTACTCCATATCCTTTAGGACATGTCAGTTATTGCAATACTTGTATGTAAATACTATATTGTCCAGTAGATATATGAGATCCCTTTTCATGGGATTTGTTAGCCTGGGGCTGGGGCACAACTCTTTACAACCTGTTTCTGGCTGCAGCTGAAATCATAGACTTTGGAAAGTAAACACACCCCATAATAATGATCTCTCATCAGATACCTACAAAGGTATCTGTAAAGAAATTTGTATTAGTTTACTGTGAGTATCTCAGAACAGTGTGTAAAGTTTGTTATGTCCATTTATATGTGAAGAGATAGAATCTAAAGAGGTTGTTCAGACTTACAAATTGTCATGTTGATAAGCTATAGAACCCAAATCTCCTTGATTCCTACAATTAGCACCAGTGTGGGAAATCAATTTCTTTGTGACAATAACATATACAGATTCATATTTTAAAAATTGGTTATGATAACTTTTGACTTCACCTGATAATGACAAATGGTTACAAAGTTATCCAGTACCCTATTTAAAGCTATCATTTTATGCAGGCTCTGTAGCTGAGTATATGGCACATAGCAAGAAATATTCTTCAATGAGTTCTTTATTTAAGTCCTTTCAGCTTCATCTGGAGACTACTTCAGAAATTTCAGATTGGGTGATAAAATCTAACAGTCATACTGGATACAGCAATTCAGTCAGCACCTTACTCTAATATTAATTCAGTGCTCTCTTAAAAAAATAGGATGATAAGTAAACCTAAAGCCTAAAAGAGATTTACATTTAGTTCTGCAAAGTAAATTATGCAGATTATCAACATCTGAAGCTACTGCATTATGCAGGGACACAAGTGAAACAGAACATCACAATTTAGGGATAGAGACAGGTATCTTTTTCTGAACTGAAACTTTACTTCAATTGAGCTTTATTCTGATATGAAAAGTGACCTTTCCTATGACTTTCCAACATTCTTCAAGGATCATATTCTTTGCCAGTGGCAGCACTTGAAAAATCTGCCAAAATCTGCCCAGGTTGACTTGAAATAGCAAGTGTTTGCTTGAAGCCTTAGGTTCTTAGACCCTTGATCTTGCAAAGACTCAAGATCATGTGTAAGAATTTGCAGAGTTGGGGACTTTACATCTGTAATGTTTATAATTTATGAAGTTTTAATAACAGAAAATAAATATTGCTAGTAATAGATATTAAGAGACCAAATATAATAAAAATAATCATCTCTATTGTAAACCACATACTGATCTCTTTAAAAGTATCTTTGTTGAAATATGACTCAAGTGCACTTATATTAATTTTATGCATTTTTTAATGTTAAAAAATATTCTTTTATTTGAATTACATATCCCAGGTGTAAATGTAGATATAAATGCTTCTCAGGTGCTAAAGGTCCAAAGCATTATTGTGTGCTTCACAGTGCACGAGTAGTCTGTGTGCATACATTCACATGTACATACTTAATGGCCCAGTGCTTTCACATGTCTCACTCCCTCTCCAAAAGCCTGCATGCAGTGAAACAGGGTTTTATAATATATCACCATTGGCACATTCACTGCTCCCGAGGCAGGCATGATCTATGAGTTGTGTAAAGTTACACGTACAATTAATCTTTTGTAATGTATCATAACACATTGCACGTCATATACTGAATAGCCTAACCAATGTGTTACTACAGTGCCATGAATGTCACAGTTTTTGAGCAAAAGGTTATGTCTATCCCTTCTTTCTATCTATTTTATTTTTTTGGTTTAAATGAGACCAAAAAGGATTAAGGATTAATTAATTAGGATTAAGATTAATTGAGGATTTTTACCTTATTAACATTAGTTTCAATACAAAACCTAATTTCTCCAGCTTTATATAGATTTTTGAAAATACACTAGGAAGGAGGGATTTTGTCTATAAATTATTCGGTTTTAAGAATAACTGATTGGCAATAGGGTACTTACCATCCAGGAGTTAACAATTGCTAAGGATCCTTTTTCAAAGCCCTAAAGTAACTTAGAGATTCACTTTACAACTGAAATGGGACAGGAAGAAGCAGCCAGATCACTGTACTAGCTTCATGTTTTCAAAAGGGAAAAGATCCCATGCTCTGCTGTAATTCTTTAAAAGCAGTAAGGTGTTCTACTCAAGAATACAAACTGAGATTTTCCAAGACAGAAGCCAGAGTGGCAACCTGCCTTTACATATATCAACACAAGAAAACAATCCAGTTATAGCAAAACGTTAGGAATCTAACAGACCTTTGGAATTTTAGGTGGAAATACAGATGACAATGTTCTTTCCCATAACAGCTTTGACCAAACTAACAGGGTCCAACAAAAGGTCCAACAAAATCATCAGCCCTGTGACAAGTGTCAAGGAAACCTAGAACGATTGCTGTGGCCATGCTAAGTCTCTGCTAATATCTCTGTGTACTGCTGCAACTGCTTATACATTTTCATGGAAATCCTTTGTTTTCTCACTTAAGCTGTGTAGATTCAACATCTCTCTCTTTCTTATGTTCACTGATTTTCAAAATAGGTATAAATCTATAAGGAATATAAGAAGGTTAAATTTGTATTTTATTCCATTAGTTGTGTCACCACTGTAACCAGTGAAAGGAATACATAAATAAATTAAAAGTATTCCACAATTTTCTACTTCCTTTTCTGTTATATTTTATGGTAATTTCTGTTGTACATAGCATAAAATTTTCATGAAAGTATTATGGAATTACATTAGGCCAACCATTGTAGGTTAACAATAAGAATATGCAAGAAACTGCCCTTCCTTCTAATTTTGGTGATGTTCCTTCCAAGTTACATTGGCAGGGCAATGTAGAGAAACCTGCTGCCATCTGTATTTTCTGGAAAAACAGAAGATTAAAAGCTATTAGTCTGAAAGCTCTCAGCCTGTCACACATATGCATAAAGAAGGGGAGGAAGGGTAAGAATCTTCAAAAGTCAACAGAATTGGGGTGTTTCCTACCCAGTTTCATTCAATGTAAGAATCTTTAAAGCTTCCAGCACCACAGTGTCACTTGCTTGAGTATCACACACAAGTTCCTCAGCTTGAGTCATATCGGTCAGACGGAAATTAATATTCTGAAAGTTCATCGGTATCAGAATATGTCTGTAACCGTCTAGGAGCACCTTGCCCTTTATGAATGTGGTGCCTTTGGTGCTGAGAAGGGATGGTCAGGTTCTGATTTCTCTTCTTGATGGCTCAGAGTTTCTAGCAGACTTAACATTTTTGCCCAGCTTTGAATTCTAAGGGAAAAAATCTTAAGAAGCTGAAATAAAAGCAAAATAAGATGGGAATATGAAAACAACATTTCTGAGCTCTGCTCAGTTCCAACAGCAACACAAAACTATTCCATTTATGTATTTAGTGAAATAGATCCTGGCATCACTACCAGTGTATTTCCTCTTTTGTGGGGGTTTCTTTCCAGTTGTGTTTGAACAAATTTAGGACATCTCATGTAGGGCAAATGAGAATAAGGGACAGATGTCACTGCTGTAAATGCTAATGGGAGCTGGAAGCTTTCCTCATCTACCTCCTTCAAGAATTCAGTTCTTGATGAGCACCAACCCATTCATCTCAATCAGGAAGACTGACAAGCACCAGCTCATGGACTTCTGTTTCTAGCTTCAGCTCCTCATATACATTCCAGGCTTGGGATTAGATATAGTAGGAGTAACCCATCTCAGTTCTGATCTTCAGTAAGACTCTATCATTGGGGTCCCACATCGTTTGTCACCTTTCCTCACCCTATACCTGAAGAACTTCGCTCTTGCTGCAGTAGACTCTAACCTGCAAATCTAAGCAGTGTATTTCACGTTGTAGAGAGAAAAGACTCCACACATAAGAACCCATTTCTCCAGACACGTAAAGCTAAGTCCGTAAACTCACCGCTCACGAGCACCAGCTATCTAGCTGCCCCTCTCCTTTCAGTCAGGATTTCTTCTGCTTGTTGCTTGTCATTTTCCCCCTCTCTCTCCCTCCTGGCTTTTACATTTCTTCCACTGTGATCCACTAGCTATTTACTGACAGGGTGATGTGACTTTTCACACCAGCTCTCCCTGTACACTGCCCTGCAAACTGGGCTGGACAAAACCGCTCCCCAACCCCAGCTGGCTGGACACTTCCCCCCCCTTCCCCTCCCCTTCACACTAGCCAAGCGAAGGATTCCTCTCTCTCTCCCTCTCTCTCTTTTTCCATCCCTCCCGCCTTCAGTGCAGACCCAAGACACAGGATCCTGCCGAGGGAAAGGGCTCCTTGAAATCATCACCACAGCCCCTGCTGCTGAAGTGCAGAGGAGGAGAGAGAAAAAGCCTCTGTAGCCAACCTCCTGCGGCTGAGGGCTTAATAGCAGGGCAATGGCTTCAGGCTCCCAGAGATTGTCGCTCACCTTTGTCCAGGGCATGGGATCTGTCTTCTTCATCCTTCAGATCATCTCTGTTCAGGCTGATGGTGAGTCCCATTCAGTTTGGGCTGGGTTATTATGACTGCAATGAGAGCTGTATGTTGAAATGTGTTACTGGAATTTTTTTTTTTTTTTTTTTAAACTAAGAAACTTAAATACACGCCCCAGTTTGGGTTAGGAAATGTCTGATTCAGAGTTTTGAGACTTTACAAATATCCTGGGGTTAAGCAGAGAAAGGAAATAGGATCCCAGAAGGCTAAGATTATTTTATTAGAACAACAAGACAGGATAGTGAACTTTTCCAGGGGAAATAAGAATAATAAAGTAAAGCCAGAACATGAATAAGAAGAATTGGTTATATTTCAGGAGAGCTTTCCTTCTAATTAAAAATATGTTTTCTCCAGACAGCTTCCCCATCTGTCTGTTTCTGAGCCCCCCCCTCCCCAGACCTTGCTTAGCATGGGCAGGTACTTGAAAAAGGGAAGACAAGATGTCAAAGGCTTTTCCTTGTAACATTTTCACGCAGTACCACATGCACTCAAGGCAACTGCTCACCTTACTGTGTACGAATTTCATCCTCACTTCAGTGCTCAGTGGTCTGAGCAGAGCTCAAGTGTGGATGAAACCCCATCTACCAGTTACTTTGAAATGGGAAGTTTTCCTCACTGACGATAATCCTGAACGGCTGTGTGCTTTTGCAAGTTTCCAGTAGCCTGTTCCCTTTTAATGAATGAGCTTGTGGTAATGACGATCAAATTGCCTTAGCAAAAATGGGATTTATTTTTAAAACAACTGTGTCTTTTCCTGGGAGAGCAATGCTGAATAGCCACCTTTTTTTTTTTCT
Source organism: Tinamus guttatus (assembly GCF_000705375.1). Next base: position 323,339 of record NW_010579306.1, on the reverse strand, counting down.
TTCCACTTTCACAGCTGTGATAGATTTATGCTTGATCTAAGGATTTTTTTTTTCAGTACATTAATCACTTACCGTCATTTTGCAACCTTATTCCAGAGAACAGTCCTTAAAATTATAGGGCAATAAAAAACTCTTCTTTTTGTTCATATGGTGTGTTTCCTCTCTAGACTAAATTTATTTCAGCTGATTACAAAATGAGTCAAAGGAAAGGAGGCAAAGAAATCCTGCCTGTGCGTTTTTTCCCAGTTTATAGAACATCATTTATACAGCAGAACCCCATCTTGTAAATCTGAGAGAAATACTTTTCATTAAGAATGAAGAAGAAGAAAGGTGTCAGGCAGTTCTGTTGTATTATAATGGGCAAAACTGTAATTACAGCTTTAGGAAATACCCCTTTACTAGCAAAATTACTGAAACATGAAAAAAATGCCTCCCTGTGAAAGAGGCTCTTCTGCAGACATTAGAAAAGGTGACAAGAGAGAAGGAATTAGTTTTCCTTTGTTAAAAAGGCTTCAGCTTAAGGATTCCCTTATCTGCCCAAGGGCACCTCCCAGTTCGTATTGCTTGTATAAAATTAGCTGCATCTTCTTTCTTCCTAAACAGACGTTCTGTGGAAGAGAAAGGGAAAAAATATTGCAGATCATTTTAAGGGAGAGTTCATGACTGATTTTAATTGTCATTCAACAGTTTGTCTAATCTACCTTTCATGTGGTAAAGTTATCATAAGAATTGTATGGTAGAAGACCCAAAATATATTACAATTGTAGAGCATTATAATATGGTAGTTTAGAGCATTATGATAATACTGTAGGTAGTCATTTTTCATAATGATACCTAGAAATTAAATAAAAATGAGAAGTCCTCTGCTAACATGCTGTTCCGTGTGTTGTCCTAATAATAATATTCAAGAAAACAAATATAACACTGTCCTATAAACTACCTGGTCGCATTATATATGTTCGTGCAGAAAAAAACACTTTATGTCAACATTAAACTTTACCACTACATGTAGGCTTACGTATTAAGAAAATCTGAGAGTACAAAACAGGAATAATATTTTCTTTTGTAACAGATACTGACTTGACCCAAACAAGAAACCATCTTTTCATTTATATAAGTTTTAGTGGAAAATACCAATGTGCTACTTTTTAATATCTGCAAATATCACTAAACTGACAAGGGACAATTCTGGATAACACATAACTACAAGTAACTGAATATTTTGCGAACAGCTGAAGGGATTCTGAATTCACCTTGTAAAAACTCTGTGAAATTCTGACTGGTCCCTATTACAGGCAAACCTCTGAAACTGGTTAGGTTATATTTCCCTAAGGAAAACATTCACTTTATTATCTCACACACAAATAATGACATAGGGCAGACAATAAAACTGGAAACCATCGCAGTCTGGTGAAGGTGTAAAGCCTTGAACCTTAATTGATCTCTTTTGGCTAATATTTGCCACAACACATATATGCCATAGTGTAGATAGAATCCATAAAGGCAAAGGTAGATGCTGAAATAAAATCTAGCTTTGTTTTGCTCTGCCATTTTTAACAGTTGAAAATTTCTTGTTAATAGCTTTGGCGGTTGGCATCAGGCAGATAGAAGCAGCCACCGCAGCCCGTTCCTGCTTTAACTTAGTCTGGCGTATAGACACAACGCTATCACGATTAGTGGAGCTGCAGGAGAATAGAATATGTTAGCGAAGCGAGTCAGGAAAGGCAGCCCAAAATTCAAAAATTGTACAGCCCTGGCAGTGACCAGGCAATTCCAGTCTTGTGAACGGGAGGCATAGAGAGCCTTATTTCTGCGCACAGGATTCATGCAGCTAAGTAGCAGCATTTCTGGGTAACTTTCTGTCTATCAGAATGAGCTTTCAGCTTCACTCCTTCAAAAATAAAGCTTTTAATTATGTTTGTCTGATTCTTATATTAACAGTTTTCAGTTATGGCAGTATCAATGCACAGTTTTTGAAACTTCTTTGCCGTTGCACTGGAATAAGGCAAAAATCTGGCTTCCTAAAGGAGCTGCCTTTGCTTTACTCCCTCCTTTTTTTTTCTTTTCACTGCAGCTAAATTATCCTTATTTTTTGACTATAACTTTCTGCAGAATACTTGTTCTGCAGAAGAGCAAGGCAGTAGGGAATGATGGAAATTAATCTATCATATTAATACGCTCTTGAAGTGAAAAAATCAACTTAGTAATTGCAAAACTTTGCAAATTGTTCCAGAGTGAAGTTATTCTATTGGCTAAACTCTGTTACATGCAAGACTCGTTGCTTGAGCCAGTTGTTTGGTAGTGACCATGCATAGTGACTACAGAGGCTGCCGGTCAAAGCATCCCAAATCTTGAGAGCTCAGCACATTTACATGATGAGCTGAGCTGCCTAGTTCTGACCCAGAACCACATATGACTGATTTCAAATTTGAATTTTGCTGGGATGATAGTATTTCTAAACGTATCATGGTCTTGTCACCACTTTAATGTGCACACAACTCCTGTTACGGCACACATGCATCTGCAGAAGGAAGGCTAGATTCAATACTTCAGATAGGGAACTGATAGGGAACTAGGGAATTAATAAAAAATTAATAGTTTTGGGGGAAGGGAAGAAAAGCCTACTATACTCCTTCTTTACAAAAAATGGTGTAAATCCAGATGAAAGAAGAGAAAGAAAATGTATGCTTTTCTCATATCTCTTGCATACACTTGCATTAGAGTAGCAGGTGTAAGCATTTCTGTTTCCCACTTATAAAGCAGAGCAAAAACGTTTATGTGCTGCAAAAGTACACACATAAACAATCCCAACTGTTTGATTCGTTATGCAAATTAAAATTTCAGGTCAAAATGAAGTTAGCTGAGGAGTTCTCCTCTCTGAGGAGAACTAAAAGGTGTTTTCCCAATCTTGCTATTTTTCTCATGATGTCATATTTTAAACAATTAGAATTAAATAAGATATCATTCATTTTTGTTCCTCACAGAAATAAATTCCACATTCATGAACACTAAGTAAAGCTGGTCATTACCCAAGTTTTTGTCTATAATTGCAGTTTTAATGAATTCACCTTGCTTACTAGTACTACAATCCAAGCAATTGCTACACACTTCCATAGAAACAGAAATTAAATAGGTCTTATACAAAATTGATCTTCCCTTCCTCTACCCTGTTTTTCAATATTAAAATTTGAAGATTTTAATGTTTAAGGAAAAGTAAAACAGAGTCCAAAAAGGCAACTTCTACACCAAGTTTATTATACTGAAACCAATTATGTTTTATCATTTGAACCACGAAGTATCGCGTCATCAGCTCAGCACACTGGGTGTACCTCTTGAAGTGCTTTCATTTTATATTATTTGTGAGGGAAATTTTTATTTTAAAGCATATTTGGCTATGAAGCTTTATGTTCCTTCTTTGAGCATGATGCAAATCTTGCTAAAGACATTGAAGTCTTTGAACTCACTTCAATGGGTTTTGAACCCTGCCTATATTCTGCAAAAGAACTTGGGTTGTATCTGTTATTGTATTCAAATAAATTAGCCAAACTCTGTCTAATTGGTATCCAAGATAATCCTGCTAATTCCATTCGGTAACAGTAACAGTAAAAAGCAACAGATTTTGGCCTGCTTTTATTTTAAGAGCATCCATTTTAAATTTGCATATATCTGATTGTAGATAGCTCTTCAATCACAAAAGCATAATAAGGTGCAGTTGTTAAAAGCTGACGTTAGTGAAATTTGAAACTCAAAATAAGGTGGGGCGAGAGTAATGAACCACTGCAATAGGTCACTATGCATTGTGCTGTAAATTCTCCATGACTTGGAGTCGTTGACTATATGCCTTTCTAAAAGACCTACTCCAGTTCAACCACAAATTTTGGGATTAGGTCCTGTGATTACCAAGGAAAATCCTCAGTGTATGTTATGCAGGAATTCAAACAAGGAGATAAAAACCAATCTTAGTGGCCTTGGGACATACTCTTCTGTGAATACATTTTAAATCATATTGTATTCCTTGCTTTAAAAAACAAACAAGCAAACTATACTTAGCTATTGCTTGTTGACAGTTTTGGGGCCAAACAGTAATAATAGTCTTTCTTTTGACAATGCATCAAAAATATAATTAAAATCCTATAGTAACAATGATCAGTAGAGGCTACGTGTATTAAGAAGTCTGTCACTACTTGCTAAAGAAAGACTATCTTTGGTTTCACGCATTTTGCTTGATAACTATGAGTCCAACTTCTACTCAACAGTCGGAAGAATTACCACACACCACTCAGAGAATCAGCTAAGTTTTTCCAAAGCTGCAAGGAATTTAGACATCATCTCTCTTCATACATTTTCATTTATGCCTCACATTGAACTTAAAATTGTTCACTGGTTTCAAAGAGAAACCTGAAGAAAGTTACTATGACAAGAATATTTTTCATTCCGAACCTGATAAGCTCAAGAAGTGCATGAAGTCTCCTAAGAAAGGCCACTTTCCATGGATTTCTGGCTTCATCTTGATGCCACAGAGACCAGATTTGTTTGAAAATGTTCCAGTGAAGTATGTGCAATTTTGGGAACAAATTGCCACACGACCTCTCTTGCCATCAAGCCACAGGAAGCAAATGTTATGGGGTATAAGCAGAAGAAGAGAACTGAGAGGGAGCTCGAACATCGTGGCAGTTCAAAGCCACCACAAACAAAAGCATAACACATTTTTTGAAAAATAAACAGATGTAATACTGCTATTAGTGTCTTATGGAAATATAGTTCAGTCTCATACTTAAAACAGAATGACAATACATCTGTTGATGTTATTGCAAAAAAAAAAACTGATCTCAACTACTCTACACTGCCATAATGGGCTATAGAGGAGTGATAACATTGGAATTTTTTACAACCCCATTACTAGAATTGACTGTGATATCATAAAGTATTTCAGACAATCTTTTATATTTTCCTGTATTTTTCATTGCAACTAGTAATGTTTAAAAGTTCGGACTACTCAACCAGGAGCCTTAGGACTCCGGCTTGAAGATGGTAGCACTTTTGTGGTAAAAGTGGAAAAAGTCCTATGTGTGAATACCTCAAGTGTGTTAGCAATGACATTTAAGATGCAGAATTCAGAGCTGTGGTTCTCATTTATATTAGGGAATTTCCTATTTTGATCTGTTTCTGTATTATTCCTACTGTTGATCTAGTAAGTCTCCTCTATTCTCTAAATACCTCTGAGTAATGAGTCACTACTCCGAATGCTGGGGATTCAACGGTTTAATTGGTTAAGTGTCAGAGAAGTCACCCTTACTTGAAATTATATTTTTTTAAGAAACAAACATGTTAAAAAATGGGCAGATCCCCAAAATTTTAGAAATTTTATGGTTAAGATTCATAGGTCAGTGTGGGAAGCAGGTCAGCCTTCTTTATCCACTTCTGGCTAACCAGAATTTCCTAAAAAGCAGTTTACTGTAATTTTCCCAACCAAAAAGTCTTTCCTAGCTTAACCTAAAACCCATTTGTCTGCATAGTTTGGACATCTCAGAAACCTTTTTGAAGGTTTGGAACCAGCATTTTCATCATTTCTAGTAAAAAGTTTGCCTTAAGTGCCAGCAAATGCATAACAGTAGATAAGAAATGTTTTCTCAGCCTCAGTCTTGGCTAGCTAAACTTCTGTAAAAAAGTAATTAATTGGCCCTCACTGGTAAAAAGAATAAATGATTAACTTCATTTCTTCTAACTATATCATAATAGAACTTGGTCCTTTAATGATTTATTTTTCTCTAAGTTTTCTAGCTAAAATACTAACAGTTGGAAAACAGGCATCCCTGCCATGAAAAAAAAAGCTAACAGATTTTATGAGTTAAATCAGATGCATTTCAGGCCTGACTCCCAAACTATGCAACGTTGAATGTGGACAAATATCTATCTGGAAAACAAGCCCCAGTTAAATGTTTTACATAAACCTTGCTTGTCTATACAAGTTGTGTAACAACTTCCAAATAGTTGTTTAAAGTGGTCTGCTTGTATTATCTCTCTTCATAACCCATTCATATTTTACTACAAAATATTCATGGCTTTAAAAACAACAGACTGGATTAAGGTCATGTGCTTTTATTGGGACATTTGCAAACAACCTAGGAGCTTTGGTACTTAGGAGAATATAAGCTTGTTTTTTTTCACTGCTGTGCATATACTCCCCCTATTCTAATTATTATTCATGGTATTAATACAGCTCAGAAGGTAGCAAGAAAAAACATAGTCGAATGATGATGCAACTGGTCTATGTTTCTGGGATGCATTCTTAGATCAACTACTGTCAAATTGCTTTGGGGATTTTGTGTTCCTTCTCATCACTGTTTGTTCTTATTTAGATTGCTATCCTCCTAAGCTAGGACTGATTCTTACTGTGCATATTTATAATTCCCACCAAAAGAGGAATTTTTACCAGCATTTGTGATAGTTAGCTAAATGCAAATACAGATCACATACTTGAAAGACAACTTTTGCATTTCTCACTATAATGATTTGTGTTTTTTTCAGTGGGTTAAAGTGTGGGGTCAGCTACAGACCTACTCCCTGGTCTTAATATACAGTCATACCCCCTTTTTCCTATATTTAGGATTAGTTTTAGTTTTATCAATTTATTGAAATTATATGTGGTGGAAATGGACCTTGGCAGAGAATCAGGCTGAATCAGGCTGAGGGCACCTGGGAAGGTTCAGGTTAGATATTAGGAGAAACTTCTACACAGAAAGAGTGGTGAAGCATTGGAACAGGCTGCCCAGGGAAATGGTGGCATCACCAGCCATGCCAGTGTTCAAGAAACATGTAGATGAGGCCCTCAGGGACATGGGTTAACAGGCAGGGTATTGAAGGGTTTATGATTGGACTTGATGATCTTGAAAGTCTTTTCCAGCCATAACAATTCTATAATTCTATGACATTAGTCATTATGTCCTATGAATGTTGAGCTAGCTACATAATAAACATTTGCTAGGTGCTAGAAGCTGTGCAACCATGCAACCACTGTCACTAATCTACTTTCAAAATAATACATAATAAGAGCTTCCAGACATTTATTGAATGAACAGACATTTGCTGAATGATCACTGCTTAAAACAAATCTTTAGGGACCTGCAAGCAACATAGCTCTGTAACTTTGAAATAAATTTCTAGCTTTTTAGGAAGCATTCTGAGCGGTCTTATCTTCCAAAACTACTTATGGCAATTTAAATGTCAACGCTGTAAGCTATCTCATTGTTTATTGCTTTTTTTGGAGACATGCAGTGAGTATGTTTATTCCACAACCCAGTAACTTCTGAAGCTTTTTTGCCAAAACCCTAGCTACCCTGTTTCCAGTTGCCAAAACCTCTAAGTTTCACCCTTACAACTTTCACAATGTTAAATAAACTAAAGTAAAATAAACTGAACTGAATTAAAAAAAAAACACAAGAAATTGTTATGCTCAATCTGTTCTCATGATCATTCAAAAAAAAAGCGCCTTTCATTGAGAAAAATTTCTATCTTTCCAGAAAGATATGAAAAGAAAGTGGCTTTGCAGTAGAGTTTAGGTAAATGTTGCTAGAATTACATGACTTTGATTTTAGAGAATGAGAATAAATCTATTTCTGATGCAGGAGAATGAATTGCAATGCTGGCTTTCACATTTGTGCTTATTTTATACATAGTTGTTTTTATAAATGTAACTACAACATATCTAGTAACAAATTCCGATGTCATATCCTAAAGGATATGTTCTGACTTTGACTATATAAGTACATATAAAAGAGAATGTCCTTGTTTTCTTTCTCCAGTTCTTATGTACAGATCTACAGAGACAAGCCAAGTTTCTTACATGAACTAGGAAAGAACAGGCACTTTAGCCATACTTACTTTTCTGTCGATTAATGCAACTAAAAGAAAAGCTAAGATAGAGGTATTTACAGTGTTAAAAGAGTTGTTAATTCCAAGAAATAGGTAGTCCTTTAAAATGGACTTACCAAAAGCAAGATCTTATTTGTTGATAATCTGCATTTTATTTATCGTGTGTGTTTTGAGTACAGTACCACGATGAGTGACATGTCCTTTCTTGATGCTGTAGGGAAGGTGTTTGCACTTGAGTCCAAGAACAACTCTCAGGGTCTGGACCTAGCTGAGGCTGAGAAAGCCTGTGTGGACCTGGGTGCTCGCTTAGCAATTGCAGAAGAACTGAAAAGGGCTGTTCTGGACTGTTCTTTTGCTGGCTGCACCACAGGATGGCTGGCTGATGGCTCCACTGGGTAAGGAGAACAGTATAATACTCTCTAACAAATACGGATGATTGTTGTCAAAAAAGTTTTTTTCCTTCACTAAGATACTGCCTCCACCAAATCAATTACAATGTACAGCTAATATCATAGGGAAACAAATATGTATCAGTCTCAGACCATGTAGTGCATAGACCCAAGAATTTCCTCTTTCTCTTTCCATCTGAATTATATTGTCTCAGTTTCTTTTTTTCCTGGCCTATTTTGTACCCTAAAAAGCCTTGCAGCCTATGAACATTGCACTGAAGTGTGTATCAGTGCTTCCAATGACTGTTATTTCAGACTCATTATGCTGAGCTTTTCACAGAAACCTCTTATCTGTCTCAGATGTTTAAGCGTGACTAAGTAGGTATGCTTAAACAGGTTTTTACACATATTTAGGTGTGATAGTACAAATGTGAGATTTTGTTGAGAAGGCTCACCAGAGAGCTAATGTTATGATGTGACATGTTGAACTGTGTTACTCAAGCCATCTCAGGTAACTCCACAGGGGAATTTGCTGTTTTGTTTTTCCCTGGAGAAATACTGCGGTCTCAGGAGACTCAGAGAGGGTATCCATCATGCCTAACTTTAACTTCATTCCACCGTCCTGACGAAGTCTTTCCAGGAAGCACTGTTGCTTCTTTAGAGGTCAGCTTATTTTATTCAAATTGAAAATGGTGGAAATTGATGGAAATGTTTTTTCTCTGTTGATAATAAAGTAAGCTAAAGTAGCCTTTCAATAGGCTAAGCTCATTAGCTTCAATAGGCTACTTCAGTAGGCTTGAGTTAGCCTTCACAAACATTCCAATTGTCTCAACGACTTTCAATGAAATTTAAGCTTTTAAGAACATATGTTTACATTTGTGGTAGCTGTGTGTCAAGAAGCAGCATGGTGAAATTATCATAGCAGTATGCCTTGGCTAATACATTCTCCTTTGACAGTGAAGAAGGCTTCCAGAACTCAAGCTAACTCGTTCCAGGCCAGCTCATGTAGTGCTACATAGTGCACCCCAACTGCCCAATCTCTTTCAAAATAAAGTATGTTTCAGCTTGCCTAAGGTACAGATACAGGTGCTTCACATTTCACAGACAGAAACATAATCACCAAAAATTTAATACAAGAAAATGAAGGAGTTGAGGGTTCTTCCTCTAGACGTAAGTATCTTGTGCCACTGAAGCTGGAGCTATTCAGAAATCCCCCAGAAGGGGCAGAAGGAGCTAAAGTCCACAGCCTTCACTGTTGGATCTTTCCTTTGGCAGACTTTCCAGCTGTTCAACCTTAGCACAATCCATTTATTCATTCCCTTGATGTGTTTTACCAAATTTCAGGAACAAAGGAGAGCATAAAATCTATTGTCAATGTAGAGAAGATTTTTTTTATCCCAAGTTCCCAAAATTTAGAACATTATTAGGTTTGGTGTCAGTTACTAATTATTTTAAGAAAACACTGGGGTTTGTGTATGTTTAGAGATAAAATACAGTTTCCAAAGAACAGAGAGTTGCTACTATTAATGAAAGCTGACATTTTAACAATTTCAAGCTTAAGCAATTATTTCCGTTGGACCTCCTTTTTTTCCTAGATGAAAAGAAGCTCTAAAAACCTATCTTTGTAATAAATCTGGCATTCATATCTAAGACTCAAAACTATTTAAGAGATAGGACATTGTGGTGGAACCTCAGTGACCATTTTCTGTGTGGCCAACACATCTGAAGTTCACTAGAGAACCTTACTAGACAATATGGTGTGTTTCAGAGCCCTGGCAGGCTGGAATCTGATACTCTCTTCTCTGGGACTATTTTACCCATGGCTGAGCAAATACAAGAATGCATGTTACTTGTCTCACTGAGCTGGATATTTCTGACACTGAGGGGAAAAAAAAAAAAGGACATGCATAATGCCTAGAAAGATCTATAGTGGTTTAAGTATTAGTTAATGCTGTTATTGAATATCTGGAGAAGGTATTTGCACAGTGGAGTGCAAAATATTTAAATGAGATAAAGTTATTCAAGTTGGACAAGCCTAAATATAATAGGAAGATTTCCAGAGGGATTCAGAGTAATGGGCAAAATGATGACAAATGGAGATCAATATTAATCACGCTCAGGAGGAATATGCATTCTATTTGACAATATGTTTACTGCTATCTACCCAGGAAAGGAATGAGAACATCACTATAGACAATACAAAGAAAACTTCTGTCAATCTGCAGCTATAGTTAAAAAAAAAGGCATTGAATGGGAAATACAAAGATAATACAAAGATATGTATAGGTTAGTGTTACATATTACAGTTAACACACCTTAGAAAAAAGTACTAAAGCAGGCTCAAAAAGGGGATCAAAAACAATTAAATGCATGGAAAAAGCTAATCAGATAAGGCTCAAAATATTTTATTGAATTAGTTTTTTATTTTTTTAATATTTCTACAGGTGTCTATTCAATCCTTTTGGCATTTATTGGATAAATGTAAAATAACTGCAAGGATAAAGGGTAGCCTGTAAATACACACCTCAATCTACGCTCCCCTCAACTGATTTAACAAGGAGAGGGGTAGACGGGCTTCACAGCATGCTCAGAAGATTACAAAAACTCCCCAAATACTTCCACATTAAAGGACTCTTTACTGGGCATCCCTTGTCTTATTTATCTTGACGGAACTCCAGCTCTTAACTGTGGCATGGCCCAGGGAGGGAAGTGCCCTCCCCCATCAACCAGATCTCAAACCACTTAGGGATTTCTAAGTTAGAACTAATACCTTGAATTCCATCCAGAAGCTTAATGGAATCCCATGCAGATCACAGAGCTTTTGTCTAATATTCTTCCATATCCTCTTGGATTGTTTATATTAGAGAGATGAATAAGAGGGAATGCGATAAAAGAAGTCCCTAATTTCAGGAAGAATGCAGTTTGTTTTATTTATTTGGTGCCTGGCCAATATCCTAATCTTTCCCTTGAGGAAAAATGGATTAGATATTGGCAGTAGACGTAAACAGGAACAAACAACATGAGGGAATTCATTCTAGTCTTTCAGATTTTCTGACACATTTCACCTCTTCCACCACATAGACTCAAAACTGAACACAAACTCTATCTTGTATTTTTTCCATATCTAGATGATTTTTTTTGTGTGTGGTTTGTACTGCTGGCAAGATTGTATCTTTGGCAGCCAGAATTTGTTCACTTCTGATGGCTATTTTGTGGTCTTAGTGAATAATTACAACCTCACTTCTAGTAAATGTATCCATCATATTTGGCTGTTATGTCCTTACTATCACTTCTGCAGCCAAATCAGGGACTGTACACCCTTGGAAGTTCCGCTGTTATGACTGAGACACATTACTGAGTGAGTGTGAGCTTACTTATACCGTCTGCTCTTTGGGCTCCATATCTAACGTGAACAAAGAGAAGAATTTGGTCTGAAGAACTGACATTCCTGAGGTATCTCTAAATTACATTTGTGATGTAAATATGTAAAGATTATGAGATTATAATGGGACATCCTCTTTTGGATCCAGACAGGTTTGTGACAACACAGCCCACTCTTTACTGACCCACGGTAGTGACTACTGTTGCCTCAACTGTGCTGGTGGAGCTGCTTTTCTCTTGGCTGTTTTCACTTAGAAGTGAACATGGCAGGTTATGGTGTTAAAAGACGTATTTCTGCAGGGAATTATGGCAGTGGAAGAAGATACCAGTCTGCTGGTGGAGCTGCTCACAGGAATTCTCTAACCCATTTCAGTCTCCACAGACTGAGTTAGTTACACAGCAGGACTTGACTGTCAACATGATTCACTTCAAATGATGTGGGGCAGATACTGCTTAAGCAAACAGTTCCCTGACAGCAAATCTGAAGAGGCAATAAACTCAGTAATGACATGATTTGAGCGGCTTGGGACAGAACCTCTTTCAGGGACATAAGCTGATATCTTTTGTGCCACTTTCAAAAGTTCAGACCAACCCTATTCAGACCTCGGGGCTGTTCACACAAGTAAGTCTGCTAGCAGGTCCTAGGGTTTGGAAACTTTGAGAAAAGAGCCATTGATGAATGAATTGGGATAGAGGTTAAATGGTCACTTCTTCCACCAGCCTAGAAGTTAAGTTTACATGTCAGTTTTGAAATATGTAACATATAAAGTACTACACAATGTTACATTTCAGGAAATTAAATGTTAGACATCTCATTTGTCAAATTAGAATGAACTCTAATAGCTATTTATAACAGAAATGATGTTTTTAGTATTTATTTACATATCAGACAAGTGAGTCAGTAAAACCAGCAAGTGGACTGCTAAAAGATAAATGAAAAAAGGCTGTAGAGTTGTTTGAAAGACTTTCACTGCTATCTTTTGAATTGGAAATTGGAATTGTCAAATTGGAAAGCTCTGTGTCAAATCCTCCAGCACTGGGCAGCATATTCTGTAGGATTTCAGTGTTATGTTCATTTTCCATGTTTTTTTATATATTTGGAAACTTTACATGACACAATTTTTCTTACAATCAGCACTTCTAATTTTGCACAGACTATTGGAAAGCAGCTATTATTTATAGAAAAAGTAAACATCCTCAATGGCTTATGTTAAGATGCTCATAGCAAATTTAATCATTTTCCATCACTTTTCTAGGACTGAAAAGCTGAAGCTCTCCTATTTCCTGTCCTGTTCTTTACTTTTTCTACAGAAGAATGAAGCCTCTAAAACTCCATATAGCCATTCTAAAATTTGCAACTTTGAAGCTCTGTTCATACCTTCTGTGCTATAATACACCAGGGCTGTTGACTTGTGTCTTTGCATGAAATGGCCCTGGGCTGGTTCCTACCCAGTTCCTGAGGGATTTATCTCAGAGGGATAATTCTGGAGCAAGGAAACACAGTCAACTAGAATAAGCCCTGCTGTTGGAGTCAGAAGACTAAGGCTCTTTTCTCGGCTGACCACAGACCAGATGTTTGCTGCTAGGAAAATTACTTCATCTCTATTTTTCCTTTCTTTGTTAGCTCTTAGGGTTTGGGGCTGACTCCTATTGAATGCTTCTGCAGTGTCTAACACAACAGGACTCTCACTGCAGATGATGCCAGGAAAAATACAGTATTAAGACTCAAAAATATAACCACACAGGACTATCTACTTCCTTTTCTACCTACTGCTTATGACTTTCCTAGCACCCGGCAGTACGGTAATACCAAAATATTTTCTATGAAAGAAAAAAGCAATATCCCCACTCCAAAAAATAAAATAGGGGTCAATTACTGGCCTTCGACAGTTCTCTCATCCATGTTTCTATTCAGTCTATCCAGGTGCACATGCTATGACTGGACCACTTGCTTACCCAGAGAAAAACAGTTGAAATGATAAGTCACCTTGGCAAGCTGTCTGTTTCATATCAGGGTCTACTGCTTAGTAATAATGAATATAAATTATTTTCCAGACTTTTGTATGATCTGGACCTATTTATTCCCTTCAAGAGAAAATCCAGGCATAGATTACAGGAAACTTCATCCCATGGTCCAACTGAAAGAGGTAACATAGACAAAGTTACACCAATTTGGTTCCAAAACTGTCTGAGGAGATTTTGCACTCTCAAATGCTCTCATGTCACCAAATCTAGTGCTACAAGCCACAGTTAGTGTCATGCGCTGGCATAACATAGCTTCATCTTCTCGTTATTTCTGGTCGGTCTTAAAAGCTCACATAAAAGGAAAAAAAGTAACTGTATTTCAGGAATACAGGCTGCTGCATGGAGATCAGTCAAGACGCTTGGGTCAATTTGTGTGGACATGGCCAGTCTACTATGAGAAATAAGTACTATCACAGAGCAACTAATCTTTGCTTGGCACGGTCTGGGAAGACAGTATGGGTAAAGTAAAACAGAGAGGCCAATAACTGAGGACATTTTTTTGGAAAAGGTACTTTTTCAGAAAAGGCATTATACAAAAGAAAAAAATATTTCTAGGAGAAGCACCCATGCAGAGAAGGTACCCTTGATAGCAAAACACATCTCCTAAACTTGATCTTGATAGTTTTCAAGCGCAAGCTGGGACTTGTATTTTTAGTTTTATTTTTACTTTGTGGTGGTTTTTTTAGCAATCTGTAAGGATTCTGGCACAAAAAGTAAGTGTATGCTAGTGGAATTAGGCAATGTCGTAAGGTTAGGACTCAGTGTTAGAACTAAGGACAATCAGAATATTAAACAGAAAGGTAACCCTTACTTCAGAGACAGAGTAATAGAAATTGGATGAAATAGTGGCAGTATCACATGAAGACCAGTTGAAATTTCTGCTCTAAACCAGAAGTTCAATTGAGAAAGGGAGACCAGAAAAAAAAGCTGAGTATCTTCACTAAACACAGAGTGACAGTGAGCCGGACATAAAGTACACTTGTGAAACAGGAAAATAGACTCCTAAAAGACATCCAACATCACTTCAGTAGCGATAGGGAAGTACCAAAGGACTTGAAAAAGGTGCTGGTAAGACAGCATCCAAAATACTGCGACATAATTCTTGACATTCAAGCTCAAAAGGGATGAATTTAGACTAGGATTACTCCAACAAAATGCATGTTTTATTAGAAGTGAATAAAGAAATTCAGTTTGCTTAGCTTAGCAAAATGAAGGTGTAAAGGGGATATGCTTACTCTCTGCAAATATACAAGAATAGCTAATACAAAGATTTTAACTTGCCAGTTACTTCTGATGTGTTGATTTTCTAATTTTCAAGAGAACATAAGCAAGAGAACATATGGTAATATTTTGCCCTTTTTACAGTCAATATAATGCTTAATTCTAGCTGAAAGTCTTTTGTCTGAGAATTGAGCTTCTTCATTAATTAACAGCATTCAGTGAATCTTTTTTTTTTTCCAGTTACATTTTGGTAATTAATTAATACCATTTGTTATGAAAGGCACAGATTAAAGCTGAGTACATAAAATGAAATTGGATAAAACCAGCTTTCTAGTGAAACCTGCTGTGACTCTAAGCACCCAACTAGTTCAGGCCCGGAAGCAATCTGAATCTCTTGTTCATACACTAAGAATGCTCAAGTTATGTGGATATAGTCATATTACAGTAGAATGGACATATAAAACCTTTCACACTAGGCTACAGTATGAAAATCTGCATGAATGGACCATATTTATTTAATGAACAGAAGGCTTACTATTTCAGTAGTCATATATACGCTTTTAAGCACAAAAGACTGCATTTTGGAATATATTTTTAAGAATCTAAAGGATATTGGTTCTGCCTTGGTCAGACCTCTTTTTGACATTTTCAATGGCAGTATTGCTGTTGGAATGTCTTCATGTCACACTTAGCTGCTGCTTTCCTTGGGCCACATCCAGCCAAAATTAGCCACTATAGTTCCTAGTCAATGGACTTTCCAAAGCCCACCTGTGCTCTCCTTCATGACTTTTCGGGGAAACCTTCTTCCCTTCAATAATCATGAACATGTCATTTATATTTTATTCCTCATCAGAGCCAGCCTTATAATTAGCAGTTTCCCAAACTACAGGAGGAAAGGACTAAGAATAAAAATCCCTTAGTTTGGCTTCCAGACTGTACAGATTTTTTTCTCTCGCCTAGTTCCTGAAACACAAGAGGTAAGGCTGGCCCACAAAAAATATTAGCTCAGGATGTTAAAGATTTATCTTGACTAAGAAAAGTGATGAAGTTTTTAACTTTCTAATTAGGGGATCATTTGTTATAGTTATATGAAGTTACGAACCAAACTTTCACGGTGCCTCAGCTAGCACTTTGTTGATGATTTTCTATAAGCTGACTATATTCACATTCAAGCTCATACTACTATGAATAAATGTCATAAGACTATTCTGACTCACTTCAGGCACTCTATTAACTAAAACTGTGATACCTACAATTGGTTGGCAGATAACGTACGGTCACAAACATCCCAGTCCCACCTACTTGTTTCAGTGCTGATGCTAGAATAAATCAAACTGTAAAATCATGTAAACTCAGTCACTACCTCCATGTGTGTTCACTTACATAAATTCCTATGTAATTATCATAGAAAGCAGAAGTAGCAGTGGATAAAAATACTTTATAATTTATTTAAAAATAACAAGTGTTTATAATATTCATCTTTATTTCATATGCATATAAATTACATAAACATGTTCATATTAATATGACTCAATTATGATAGGATATATTTCATAATATACATACTTTTTTTATATCATATTATGGCCTATTCTATCACATAGTGAAATAAATACTACTCATGCTGCATTTTTTTCTGTTATTTCCTTCTTTGAACAGAGGAATTTGGAGAAATGCATAATATGCCAAGACTAAATAGATGACTACTAGGAAGCCTGGTTAATACTTTATTATGCTATATATTACGTTTTATCTTCATGCACACCGATGGTAAATGCAGTATCCTATATGACTTGGGAAAATAATGCAATTGCACAGCTTTAATAACCTCTGATCCCTCTTTCAAAATGGATCCTGAGGAAACTTAATTTTTCTTACTTTCTTACTCTACAGCATGAATTAAACTGAGATTCAAAACTGGAGAGTCTCAGCTCCCCTCTGCTCTTTCACTTGAGAGGAAAGAAAGTCATTACAAAGCTGATTTTTCCTCTAGGTTGGTTAGTAATGGACTGAGAAAATTCTCAATAGTTTTTGGGTTGACTTGTCAAGAAAAGTAATATATAATTGCAAAGTAAAGGAAACACAATTTATTTCATATTTTTATCTATTAAACAATGGGAGCCAGGGAAACTATCTGAGAAGATCACAGCAGTGAAGAAAGCCTTGTGAAGCAGTGAAGAAGTCCATATCGGGACTTTAACCTCAGAGATAGCTGTACCTGATCTACAGCAATCATATGTGGAATTGATTTTCATGCTGTGATTTTGGGGGAGAGTTTTTCAGAGTTCACAGTAGCCTAAGTAATTTTCACTGATGCGTTGCAAGCAAAGGTGTATTAATTACAGAGGATAATTATAGATTATATGTATTTAAAATCAATATGCTTGTTCTGAGCATGTGTAAAATTCTGTTATCATCCGAGACCTTCATAGGAGGAAAAATAAAATTGCATCTATTTATTAAATAACAAGTACAGACTCATGCATGACATTACTCTAAGTAACAGCTGTCAATACATACTGAAAGGATGAATAATTATGTACAATTTCTAGTTAACTATTAAATGACATTAGCAGTAAATAGAATTAAAATCTCCTATATGATTACATTCTTCTAATCAACTGAGTACTTAGATATACTTCTGAACAAAGCATAAACTTTGTGGCATCCTCTCAACTGTCATGTATGCTTCGGTTCAGTAATACTGCAAAACAGTAAAGAGAATACTAGGCTACACATTTTCTACAACCTCTCACCAAGATGCTCAAACTATAAAAAATGGATATAAGAATGAAGAAGAAAAATGTATTTTTTTTGTTTTCTATTTCAGCACAGCTAAGGTATTACTAAACAAATTTGAAAATATATTGAACTCTGAAGTGAGAAGGCACTAGCCATTTTTTACTGCTCAAATGAAAAGCTTAGCGAAGTGTCAGACATCAAAACATACTTTTTAAAATAGAGACAAAAGTGTACCTGCAGATTTCATCTATAATGTCTGTGCAAAGCCACCCATTTTACAGCTTGGGCAGACACATACGTGCCTTTAAAACAGAGAGCAGAGAGGAGAGCCTAGAATTTTATATTTTTAGTCTTTCCTGGAGTCCTATTGACTGCAAAGAGAATGTTGCTATGACAAAGGCATTACAAGGCATCATTAGACCCACTACTCAAAAATGATGAGTGCTCTTGAAGCTACTGGAAGCAGTGATAATAGCAGCCTACTGAAGAAGCCCAAAGCCTGCAGGATTGAGCTCATGGTAGGAACTCTACTGAAAAAGAAGGAGTGGGAGAGAGAAAATAGATTTTTCTCTTTTTTTTTCATATTATTTTTTATGGGTGCAGGACATGATTGCCTTCATCTCAGAAGAATTATGTTAGAATGTCTTCAGTTTTAAACAGAAGAATTTCAATATGACAAAATCCAAATTAAATTCCTAAGTAGAGGATTAATCAAGGTCTAGTCTAGTGCAAGAGGAAAGAAATAGACTGGAAGAACAATTTTTAAACTTCATGTAGGAAAATGTTTAACAAGAAATGCATTATAAAAATCTAAATGATGTTTAAACCTTTTTACATGTCTAAAACATAATTATATGAATGATATACCTTTAATAAGTTTGATCTCACAGGATAGCAGCTCTCACAACTAAAATAGAATATATGATGCTTTTGGCAGTAGCAAAATATAACAGTTAGAAATGGAAATTAGACATGGAAATTAGAAAATTTGAGCTAAGATTTTCAAAATTGGTTTCCAAGGATCAGGAACATGAATCCTTGACTGAGCATACAGAGAAATGTGGACTGATTCTCAGAGGCAAAGTTGACCAGAATTTTATGATGGTAACAATTTTCAATGTTACAAAGCTTAGGTGGTCTAGATACCTAAGGGTCTGAGAGATTATAGGAAAGCTTTAAGTTGCTAAGTCACTTTTCCAGAGGAGACAATATTGTTACATTCACTTAGGCCTTGTAAGGTCTAGTGGAACAGTGTGTGAATACACATAAACATTTGCTATTTGATGGTCTGATTCTGCTGGTCATCTGAACTCACTTTGGCTAAACAGGTCACTTCTTGCTTTGGGCCTGATAACTGACTAGAAGATTAGCTTTAGGCCCTTGAACTTTAAAAACTGCCATTAAAATTTTAGGTAAACTTGATTTAAACCTTTAACTGATGCAAAGGCAGGCTTGTAAGAAGTCTGCAACTTCCTTCCTATATGGGATCCCATCTTTGTGTGTATTCCGAATCCTATGTAGTCAGTATACGGACACCAAAAAAAAAGCAAGTGATATTTTTCTTGCAGAGGAAACATCTTTGATTTGAATCCATGAAGAAACTCTAAGCTGGGCATTGCATTTCGTCAACTTTTGCGAGAGGAAATGTGCTTGCAAATCAGAAATCAGAAAATCCTTCTGATACATATGCGTGGCTAGCACCATATGGCTTTTTCATGCTGTTTTTGTTTATTTACATTTAAAGAGCATTAGAGTTTCGTATTTAACCACTCAAAAGCTAACATATGCCAGAATTAAGACGATCAGTACAACCGTAACACAGTCGACTTCTGTAAATCAACTGTTATATAGTATACTGTTTTTCCGCTAGACCTTTTTCACATTCACTGAATAAGCAGTTACTCAACATTTACTGTGTTCTGCAATTTGACTATGGGACTGTTGGCAAAATTAGTTCAACTATTGCACAATACAAAAATGATAAATTTCCTCCAGTGGAGGGATTCCTCCGTGGAAAGCATTTTTGTCTTGCTTTCAATAGAATAGTTGATTATGCAACTACAAACCCAGTGATCACACACACACAAAAATACAAAACCCACACAATTAATAGCGGCAGAAATTTGGGCTGAATTCACTTGTCCAGCCTTTGTAACCTACAGCATAAAAGTAAAACCAGTTTCCTCTATAATAAGCTTGTCTTTTATTGCCATGGATTTTAAGAACCCAATACCGAAAGGAGATAATCTGTAATCTCTTCCTTTATGTTCAGCACCTGCAAAGCCGTAAAACCAATATCAATTTATTTCATTTGTTCAAGTGTATTAAGGACAGGATGGGTTAGATGCCACTGAGGACCAAACTAAAGGAAATAGGAGAGAACACAGGTTGACCTCCAGAACCAGAATAGCTTGTCTTGGTGCCTATGGAATAATTACATACATATACATACATATAAATATAAAAGGCACCATTATTCCCCCAAAATCTCAGGATAATTTTTCTAAGATTGCAAATAACAGGGGGGTTTAACATGTAATACGAACAGACTTGATTTGAAATCACAAAGAGACTGTAAATACATTACTGCCTTGACAATTTCTGAGAGTTACTTTTCATAGCACAAATGCATTTGAAAGCATTTTGAAAATGTGTTTGAAAGCATTTTGATATATAGCGCCATATTTGGGCTATGGATTTACACTGTCCTAAGTGCAATAAACCTGGGTGCTGTCGTCAGGTAGAAGATCGAGTATTATTACTATTCCTGTTTTACAAAGAGAGAAACTGAAACACAAAAAGGTCACAGCCATGTAGCAGATTAAAATAACAAATATGATTATATATGCTAAACTACTAAAAGTCTTTCTGCAAACAAGTCCTTCAGACCAAATCCAGAGATTTTTAATCATTTTTCATCCAGGCAATCTCCTCATGTCATTGGTAAGAATCTGTATTGCTGTTACATAAAAGGAGAATGTGGCCTAAAATACTTAGGTATTTGGTCTGATATTTGTAAGTATAATAGAGCATAATAAAGTAAACATACTTTATTGTTTCCTATGCCTTGAACTCATTTATGGCTAGCATCTTTTAAATTACTTATCTTATTTTTTATCTTATTTTTTAAATTACTAATCTTTCCATAGCTTTCTTTCATAGGCCATCCCACACTAATGCCTTATGTGCCAACTCTTAAACAGATAAGCTGAGGCAATGCAATTCCCTGACTACTGTGATAAAAAAAATCCCCAAATCTGACCTCCGTGTACAACTCCTGAAGATTTCTGATTTTTTTTCTTCTTCTTCTTCTTTATTTTAGGACAATTATATGCAGAAAGACGGGCAGCAAACAGCAGAGCGTGAAAGCCATTGATGTTAAAATTGAAACCGATCCCTTTGAGAATGACCAATATGATGCTTTTTGTGTAAAGGATGAAGGTCAGCACTGATATACTATTGAAATAATGCAGTTATCACTGTCTTGCAACATTAGAAGTTTTGCCTTCAATTTTTCTGCTGATGAGTGGCAAAGAGGAACATTAACAAAGTCTTGTAGTAATCCCTAGTTAAAGGAGTCAACCGCTACAAAAACACTGGTTGAAGGAAATAAATGGCGCTATCTTCTTTGCTGCAGTTTAGGAAGCTCAAGCAGCACTACTGATTTGGAAGAATCCATTCTGGTATTCGCAGAATATACCTTATGGTAAAAAAAGCATAAGTATATCTGAGATACCAGAAGCATCCCCCACACTCAGTACTGAGCTCACTGTAACTCACAAGTCAGGCTTCTAACCACAAAGCATGGCATGGTTGCATATGTATCAATATACAATATCTGTATACAGTTAGCCATATTTTTTTTTCTCTTTATTAATAAATGTAGACCAGTCCACTGGAGATATTAAGGTTGATTATGAAAACTGAATTGTTCCTAACTTAAGTAAATGATTAATCTTCTTGATGTTCAAATGCAGGAACCTACAAGAAAAGATGGGAGTCCAAGGGCCAAAAAAAATGTCACTGATAGGCAGACTTTATAAGGAAGATTAGAAATCTCTGAGATTGTTGATAACCTCATTACTGTTTTTCATCTGACTTCAAAGGAAAGCAAGGGAAGCAGATGGTGTTTGCTAGGAAACAGTAAGCTCACAACAAAATGGGACATTTTAATAAAGCATTTGTGGTAGCAGGGAAAATGAAAATAATGCTTTACTGTAAAAATGTGACAGGTTGATTCATGCTTGGCGGACACCTAGCCAGTCACATATTGCAGAGTTTGGCTGACCATCCTCTTGACTAACTTTCATGCTGCTAGCTCTAGGCTCCGTGCTGCTCTGAGTGATGCCAGCTTCATCACCCACTTGGTAATGGTGTCACACAAGCACCTTTGTGCTTTCTTCCATGCTGCTTCTCACATATAGGAACGGCTCCGTGTAAACATCTGCAAAACTATCTCATTGTGTTCCTTCAAATCTCGCTTTTGTCACAACCCCCCATAAAGGGAAAGCTCGCTGGGGGTCAGGCAGCTGTGGTGGGCTGAAATCATAGCTCTGACCACTATTGCTCCATTGTGCTCCCCTGTCTCCCTCCACCTGCTCTCTCTTAGCCCACACGTAGATGCTGGGTCTCTGGGAAGGAACCATGTTGGCATTTTCCATTTGTTCACTGTTCACAGTCGAGGGGCACTGGTGCGCGTAAGAAAATAGGCTGACAATGTCTTTTTGAAAAGGAGTATTGCGCAATACTTAGAAGCTGTGCAGTTAAAAGTCAGGGGAAAATTTATATTGGTTACCAAGAAGAGACAATTTTTTAAAAACTTATTTTGTACAAGGCAGGGAGTTTCCTGATGATAGAATGGGATGACCATGACAACAACACTCATCAAATAGTACTTAAACACAGAAATATTTTTGATTTTTGGATGAAAATAAGGTCCCCTCCTTCCTGAATATGCAAAAAAAAAAAAAAGAAGAAAAAAAAAGAAAAAAAGGATGTATAGTAGATGTTTGAATAAAAGGCATAAGCAAAGGCAATGAGGCTCGTCTATAGCTGGTACGAGAAAAGAACAAAGTCACTGAAGGAAACAGCCCTGCATGTCTAGTGAGGTAGATGGATATTGAATATTATTGGTGAGTTAAGGAAGTGTCCAGAATTTTGTAAAATGAGATCCTCCCATTCAGAATTCCCACAGTGATGGTGTGTGTGTCTGTAGAGATCCATCTAAGCCATATATGGCCATATAAGCCATCTATATACCTTTTCGTGTTTCTAAAGTAGTTTTTGTTTGATACACAGAAGAATCATGCAAGTCTTTAATAATAAGAGTTATAGTTTACGGGGCAGGATGTAGCTGAAATATTTTATGCTTGCTGTGTGTATAGCTGCACTTTGCATAGTATGGATAACTGCATGTCTTCTCAATTTCTTGGGAAAAATGTTTTATGGAGTCATCACTCACTCAGGAGGACAATTCTGCATGAACTTAGAATTCATGGAGATCAGAAGAGCTTTCTCTTCACCCTGAGGACCAAAAATTACCTAAAAATATATTCAATTCTGCCTATTTTTAAAATGAAGTATCATGCGTAAGCCAGACCTGGCCCACAGGGTACATATTTAACTGTACTCCACCTAAGCTCATAAGAAAATGTTTCTAAATATAAAAGAGATAAAACAAGAAAACTATTAACCTAGAATTTTATTACCAGGCCTTTTTATTTTTTTAAAAACAATTCATTTCATATGTAGACAATCATCTTGGTTGTCTTTCTGGTATTTTTTAAAATGCAACAATGGAAAGATCTTGGTTAATAGCTCCTAAGTTTAAAGGTTCTTTCTTTCTGTAATCCACTGATATTCACAAACAACAAGAAAGATCTCTACTCCATATGGCTTTGATTTGCTGCCATCATAAAAAAACTCAACAGGCAGCAATTTGTTGTAGCACACAGCATAAATGCAAATCAAATTTTTTAAACATAACTGCTGGGTCCAGGAACTCATCAGAAGTTGGTGGATCATGTATCTATTTCATTTTGCCTTTTTCAACAGTAAGAAAAAAGAAAAGAAATGAAGATATTCTTTATGACAGAATGTACTTTAAAAGAGCCATCAAACTACAATTTGCTATATGTAATATTTAAGCCATTTCTTGTCATACTTTGCTATGAATATGAGGTTTTTCTTTTTTTTTTCATTGCTACAGTTTTCTTTTCCACAGCTTTGCATATAGCTGACAGTGAATTTCCAGCTACCTGGTGATGTCATTTAAACTAATAAATGAAGTTATTCTTACCAGCTCTATCTGATGAAAGAGGTATTGGCATCCTAACATCAGCAGCTTTCAAGCAACGCTTATATTGGCTGTTTAAGTTTTAGTTCTTTGTACTCAGTATTTTTATCTCCCTTTCAACTCAGTATTTTTATCTCCCTTTCCCCCCAACAAAAAAAAATCCATATAGTCAAGAATTAAAGTAAACATCCATGCTTATCTTTCATAGGGTTGAGTATTACGAGTTGCTTTTCCTAATTGCCTAATGACAAGACGATATCCTACAAATTCCAGTGGTCTCTCTGGAAAAATATTCTTGAATTCAACTGTTGTAAAAGGAATATTTTATGTCAAAGAGGATGTTTCAAGTGAGCTTACAGATCATAGTGCCCAGTTAAAGTGGACATTCTGGATTTTCATGTTTCAGTAGCTTCTCAGTTCTATCAAATGGGGTGGAAATTTGCTTCTTTTTTGTGTTGATATTTTTTTCCATTGATGTCATTTCTGTAAACAATATTTTATCAAGCTGTCTCGAAAAACCCTTACAAGCTTATAATGTGCTTCTAGTTTAAGTTAAGAAAACACTTCTGGAGGAAACTAGATTGGAGAGGGGGAATGTTGTTTCTTTAAAGTGTGTTGTGTCAACTCTTTGCCAAAAATCATCTGTCACAAACTCCTTTCCACATATGGTTTGGAGTTAAAGTTACTCTTCAGAGGGACCATAATTCCTAAAAGCCAGTCAAGACTGAATGTGCTAACTGTACTAACAAGATCTATCTTAAATTCCTTTTAAAGAAAAGCTATAGGTTCTCCATGAGATTTGTAACCAGAATCATCACTAAATTAATATATCTGTGCTAAGCACTCTTTTACCTTCACTGTGGCATTTATTCAGATTTTATGTTCTGCCTCTATCCTGAATTCTACCCATATATATTTAGCTGTTTATTGACTGTGTTAGTGATTTTCACCAGGGTCTATGCCAAATTAATGCTGGCAGGAGGATCTGCTATGTAATTCTACATTTCCATTTATCTGTGATATGCTTTTTGCTACATAGCCTAACCCATCCTTGTTTACTAGAGATCCGCTATCAATGAGTGGAGCTCTATGAGATTTTTGACTCTATTATACTCTATTTGACCTCACAATCAATATTTGGATCACTGTATTTGCAAAATCTCTTCTTTGTAAAAGAGCATTCAGAAGGTCCCCTGCCAACTCCACTGCTTGCAGCTAATGTTAGGACACCAGAATTCCCTGCAGTAAACTTAGGAAGGATCAAAATTTTCAGAGCTGGATTCAGAGTTTCCAAGTTCAAGGATGTGATCTCTCACAAGCAGGCAGAGCATGGGATCCCCTGGAGGGGGCCTGAGTGCAGAGCGAAAACACTCAAGGACATTGAGCTCTTCTACTGGGAAGTGGGCATTGGGCTCACCTTTTAGCAAGCATCAACAGAATGTGCCAGATTTACGGCAGATTAAATAGGCAGAAAAGCAGTGCTCCACGTGGAGAGTTCAGACCCTGCTCAGCACAGGAGGAGGAATCGCGTCCTCATCCAGCACAGTCACCACTGCAGGCAACCTCTGTAATCTCCTTACAAAGAGCACTGCTGTTCCTCCTAATGACAGGCTGCTGCCAACACACCCTCTGTCACGCTTCATGGCCCATATCTGCCTCCTCTGTTCCAACATGCAAACTGCCCAAATGCCAACACTGAGCACAGACTGTTACTCCAAACAAAACCATGCTTTGCCACCTCCTGGTACAAAGGCTGCAAACAAAAACCTGAAGTGTGTCCCCAGAAATGCCTCATTTTAATGGGCCAGTATCGTTTCTGTGCACGTGCCAGAGAGAACAACTATGACAGAATCCTGAGGACGAGTTGTCCTACCAGCTGAGATTCCAGCAACACTAAGAACCTAAATAAGATGCAATCCTAAAAATCCCCATACATCTTCCACAAAACACAGCAACAGCAAAATGCATGCAGAAACTCAAAGCATGCCCTTGCAGGTTATCAGCTTTCAATTAGTGTTGTCATTCACTCACCTCAATGGGCTCCACTGTGGAGACATAACCTTAGAAAGTCTCATACAATGTTCGTTTGTGAACATCTCTGAAGCTCTCTTTCCCCTTCCATTTACATATCCAAACTGCTCTTTCAGGATCTCCTCATTCTCTGGTATTATCTCTGTTGCCAAATTCTACAGTAAAGCTCCCTTCAGTTCTCTTTCTTTCCTGGTAGGTTATAATGTTCTTTTTGAATGTGTTTGCTATAAGGTTAATGTATTTAAGCACCATAAGCATTAATTTTCTGCTTCCTCCAGCCACATGATTAAAAAGCAAGGCTCTGTAGATAAGAATACCCTCTGACAAATAATTGTCCCATACAACCTTGGAATCAATACTTCCTCAGAGTAGATACACAGCTCCCATTTGTACTGATGAAAGTGAGAACATAAATAAAGTACACAAAATGCAGGGGTCCGCAGCATTTAAAATATTTTTTATTCCTTTCATCCACATCAAACTCTATTCATCCTACCAGTTCACAGGAAACGCATTAGTTGCTAACTACTCCTCACTTCCTCGGATGCCAAGCCGGCATGAGTCTGTACATAATCTGAGCCTTGTGCAGCCACAAGAGCTTGTTTTTTTTCTGTCAGTGTGTGTGCATAACTCCCACTAGCCCCAGAAGGTGTTAGACAGTATAGGTATGTGTACAGAACAGAGACTTCAAAGCTTTGACTCCAGTAATGTGTCCCTTAAATTAGTGGCAGATGTTTTTCAGCACACCCAATTAGAAGGGACTAGCCAGGTTTGTCAGGCAATTTCTAAAATTCTGGTCCAAAATAACTCTCATAGAGAATTCATATCTATCATAAGATATTCATTTTATAACAAGGCTAACAACTAACAAAGTAAGCATGTATTTACCTATGCCTGGTTCATAAGCAGATAGATGGTGGGAAAGACTGTATCAGAAACTCTGGAAGTCTTGAAGGCAGCTCTCAGCTTCAAAACAAAAGTCTTACCAAGAAACATAATCTTTGTTATGCAACTGCAATTTTTGTAATTGAGAGATATCCCTTTCAGAAAGGGCTTTAAAAAGTCTGGAGAAAAAGGCAACATGGCAATAACCTACTCAAGCACTACTGGGGGAAGAACACCTCTGAGAAGAGAACCCACAGTGTCCTAGCAGTTCCCTAGATGATCAGCAACAACATCAATAACAATAGACAAGATTTTTGAAAGCTGAAAAAATTGAGATAAAATTTAGTTTACACTCATGTTGACATTTGTCTGTTTGATGCACTTCTTCCATGCAGAAAAAGAAAGTTCAAAGAAATCAATTTCATTCTTGTTTGCAGTCATTTTTACTTTTTGATTCCTAGTGCTGCAAGCAGAAATACTGTCAAACAACATCCTGTTAGATTTTGTATCCTGATAAATTTAGCTCTCTCTAGATTCTCACAGAGATCAGAGCTATATTACCCCTGGCCATTTTTTTATAGGTTAGGCATCTCTTATGGGGAAAATTTGAGCATCTGGGAAGAAACTTCTAATTGTAAGAAATAAAAGCAGATTAGAGATGGTTTGAAAAAATGGTTCATTTCTTAGCCTCTCACGGCTTACTACAGTGAAGTAGATACTAAAGTGCTACTCTCAAACAATTTCAATTTCACAACATTTTCTGCAGTTATGAAAAAAGACTGTGTTCAAGTTTGTGCTATTCAATTCCAACCAACACAAGCCCTTATTCATGTTGCAGAAGCAGGCAGAGCAGATACCTACAGCTTGATTTCCTTGGCTGACTTACAGAAAACAAAGCCCCACTAGATATATGTCACATCCCAAATAGAGCCTTGCAGATAACTTCCCAAACACAACTGTACTTACTTATCAAAGAGTATGAGGGCATGAACTAGATGAAATGCATGAGTTCTTTTTGTGAATTTATCTTCCTGGTTATGATTTTAGCACTATAGTTAGCACTGCAATTCAAGGTGTCTCTGCGAGCTCATTTCCTTTCTCTTTTCAGACAAACCATGTGGAGACCCGCCGTCCTTCCCGCACACCATCTTGCACGGTCACACTGGCTTTGAAATGGGGGATGAGCTCCTGTACGTCTGTGCGCAGGGCTACATCATGGGCAACAAGGAAAGCGCTTTCACGCTGCTCTGCGACAGCTGCGGCGAGTGGTACGGCCAAGTGCAGGCCTGTGTCAAAGGTAAGCTCACCCAGCACACAAAAACATCAGCTCACCAAGCACGCCCGGCCTCCCAGCTGAGACTCTTTCAGGCTTAATGGAGTGTCTCATGGGTATTTTCAGTTCCAGCTGGAAGTCTTGATGGTTAAAGCATCTGTATCTTCCTGTATTTACATGGCAGCTGGCCTAACAGGGCTTTTACAATACCATTAATAGCCATCACAGTGAACCACATGCATCTATGAGTGAAGAGTTTCTTTCTGGGAAGCATGAGCCACTTACAATAATAATAATAATAAAATGTAACATTTTATGCCATAATTTTTGTTGTATCTGTTAAAGCCAATTTAGGGAGTCACTATGAGTCTTTTCCCAAGGTTATCATTCAACTCTTGCCTTCCACAACACCATCTTCCCTCTTTTTTTCCCCACAGAAGACTTTTTCTTTAGTGCTAAACACAATTTTCAATAACTGGAAAAAAGCCCTTTAGGAAGTTCCTTCATCTAGTTATTTAATATCAGAACCAGCCCTTTCTGGTAACTGGCTGTTTATAATTTTGTATGTGCTCATTCTTTTTTTTTTTTTTTAAAGTGTACTTATCTGTTTACTCCAGAAAAGGGATTACTACTGATGGGACAACAAATATTACAGGTATTTTTAGAGTAGTCCAAGAGTCATGTCCAGGCAGCATTAGTCAGCCAAAGACATTGTTTACCACATGGACTGCATAATGCAGATTTTGTGCGTCTTCTGCTGTGTTTATTTTCACATGAAGCCACAGAGCTGTTACAGACCAGCTACTGAAATGAAAACCTGGTATTTGTCCTTGCCTTTGGGAACCTAAGGCAAGCACAGAATAAAAAATGTATCTTTTTTTTTTTGGTGGAAGCACACTAACTGGGGCAAACATGTGCAAGTAATGGCTCCCCTTACTGCAGGCATTCTTAGGTAGTCCATGACTTTAGCATCCTGTCACCGTCTCAGTATCTTCACATGCTACTACATGCTGAGGTCCCCTGCCGCAAAATTTCAGGCATTAGCACAAAGTGGAGCTTTCTGCTCTTCTGGGGCCCAAGCCCATCAAAGCACCTCATCTCTTCCCAGTTCAGACCCACTAGTACAGCAGCTGATCCTTTTATAAACGCTCTTCTCGCCTCTCTGATGCTTTAAATTTCCCCAGATCCTTCTTTCCAGAGGTCTGCCAGTATTAAGCAGAATCTCGCCTTAGAGGGTGGCCCAGAAACATGTCCACAGCATTTCCCAACATATTCCTCCTTGCGATTTCCCCTTGAGTGAGTGCGTGCTGCTGACTGGCACGTCTTGGTTCCTAAGGGAGCATCCTCCTTATGGTCAAGAAAAAGTGCCTTACAGCATTTTTGGGGAGTTCTCTCTGCTTTTTTAGTCTTGTCTGTTCCTTCTGCCTGCCCTGCTACCTGCTGGCACAACCCCTCTCCCGCCATGGCAGCTTCATGCTTGTGCTTGAGAGCAGACATTTTGTATGTCAAGCCACCATTTTGTATGCCCAGTCCCCTTCCACAAGATGCCTCCTCCCTCTCCCTCCGCCTCAGAGGGGCACCATGGACTCCCCTTCACCTTCCTCTACTCATCCTCCCTGCAGGGATGGGCCGCAGGGTGCTGGAAACGCCCTGTGAGGGGAGAAGATGGGGTTTCATGGGTGACAACAAGGTCTCAGAGGACGCAGTGGCCATCCTGTGGGCACTGGGGGCCCCCCAGTGTGGGCCCCCATCATGCGAGGGCCTGGCCAATGCTCGCTCCTCTATCTTAGTGATTTACACCAAAAGCGCCCAGACCTGTCACCCACACCGACTGATCCCGTGACAGGGCTGGGGGGATCACATCCCATCCCTCCAAAGGAATAGTATAAATTTGTAAAGAACACACTTACTAGCATTTTAAAATTCCTTGTTTTACACCTCTGAATTTGAGTTTTGTGAAGTTTTACTTTTGCATGGTCTAGGTTGAACAGAGTCAACCATCGTTTTAAGTGTTCTTGGATTTTTATTTGGATTATGAAAGAGTGATACAATAATTCTCCCTCTCTTAAGCCCTGGAATTTGTCCACTGGTTTGTAAAATCTCCGTCTGTCTCAACAGCTTTAACTAGTCCTTTCCTACTTGTTGCATTAGCAGTTATAAACTACTGGCCTTACGTGTAGAATAAATGCCACTTTCTATAGTAAATCAGGAAAAGTAAAAAAGTAAAGTCAGGACATGTATAAATCAACAGAGGTGCTCATGCCAGAAGAGAAGCCTGTAACAGAATGGTCACTTGTAGATCAATTAGGGTGAAAATTAAAACAAGAAGCATATTATTTTTAAGGTCATCTATTAAAAAGCAGACAAATTTTATAATGTACTATGCTTTCAGAAATTTCCTCTGCAAACACAAAAGGTAGCTACCTAGATATTTCCTTCTATAAAAAAATGAATGTGGAGTCTTTTTTTTTTACCAAATAGCTTTACTTAGGGAACTGGGGCTTTAAAAACAAACAAACAACAACAAAAACAACAAACAAAGCAAACTCAGTAAAAGCTCTGGGAAGAGATAGCAAGAGCATTTACTAAATTTAAACCAAGAAAAAAATGCCTTTATGTTAGTTAAGTCTGCAACAAACTTTTATTTTTCCTATTGTTTAAATGTAACTTAAACAGTACCATGAATACAGATTTGAATGCAATCTGAAATCTGTTACTTTCTCATTCTCATTTTATTCTATTCAATGCGTAAAGCTCATTTTTTCCAGTATTTCAGAATAGTTTTGAGAGAATCTTACTTTTCTTTTTTCCAGAGAGGTATCACATCTTTATGATTATTTTCTTGGCAAAAAGCCTATATATTTTAAACAAAGTAGTGGAGTGTTACACAACTGGGCAGACAGAAAAGGACAGGCTTCTTGGAAGATGAAACAGAGTGAAGTAATCTCTATTAGCTTCAGTTGGCACATATATCTCTTTCAGAACATATATGCCTTAACGCCTATGATCATGCTAGGAGTATGTTTTTATTCATGTATACATACCAGCAGGTGGTGGATAATGAGGAGAAAAGGTCACAAGAGTTCTTAGCAAAAATGAGTTGTGTCTGTGCGCCAGGGAACTAAATATTTTAAACCATCTAAGTGGCATAAATGTAGCCCAGAAAAAACAGAATATTCTGACTTCCTTCTGAACTGCTTCAGCTTCCAAAACTATTGTTACGAACAGCAGCTCAGATGACTAGGTGAAATACTGTTGTGGGGGAGGAAGTAAGGAGGGAGAGAAGGAAAAAAGAGTATCTACATCCAATTATGCAGTGGGTCTGAATTGCCTGTAACCTCCACCAGATTGATAAATACTTTTCCTTCACTGGGTTTAATGGAAATGCTAATTTTATCAAACATAAAAATAAAACTGCATTACACCAGAGTAAGAAAAGAGAGAATCAGGTCATTTAAGCTGTGTGTGTTTCACTGTTTTCCGTACATAAACAGTCTATTTCCCCTCTTTTGCCGGAGCCTTTGACACAGCAGCAGGGGAGAGAAAAATATTTTTAAAAGAAATAGGAAAGAGCAGTTGTAAAATCATAAACATCAGCACTGGAGCTTTGGAGCAGATGTGGTATTGTGGATTATAATTTTTAAAATGATTTAAATGTAGATTTCATGCTGAGGAGCTTCCTGTGATTCTTGTTTTAAAAACACTTTAAGGACTTGTAATAGAAATTATTACATGTATTCAGTGAATCATTACTAATTACATATTCAGTCTTTCTAATCGCAGTTCTTTAGGAAGGGATGCTTTACAAGAAAAGCAAAATGTGTTTGATTTTTAATGTTAGAGTTGATTATTTAAATAAATACATTAAATTGTGAAAAAGAACAAGAACTGGAGTTTAAATAAAAGAAGCCTTATTTACACTGTCAGATATATTGGGGTCATAGTGTAGAGGAGAATCATTATTAATTAAGTACCCCAGAAGAGACATACACACACCAGTTTTCAGATGCTTTGAGGCAAAGGAGTAACTTTACTGTTGGTAAATGGCAGGATTTACATCCCTGGTGGCGGAATGGACCATTTCTATTCTAACTATCTCATGCCAGAGGGAAGATGACCATAGAGCCACTTCAGCGAGCATCTGAGGGCTATATTTAGCTGTTTGTAAGCTGATAGTCTTCTGATTCTCTGAATATGCTCTGAGTGAGCAGCTGGAATGTGATGTCCATGGCTTTTACGCAAACACAACAGAGCTGTGTGGAAAAAACTCTGGTCAGATGTAAGGTCTATTCCTAAATCTGGCAATGTCTTTGAGACTGTAGGCAAGTCAACTATACTATTCTCTGTTGCTTTTTTCCACCTCGTCCATGAAATAAGGATAATTTTTATCCAGCTTCATGATTTTTTTGAGACTTACAGATATTACAACTATATGTTACTGTCCAATGTTTTAAGTGCCACATCATAATGCCCAGCTTTCCAAGCAGAATCTCTGACAAAAGAGCAGTAATGAGATTTCTGTTGCTTTTGTGTTAAAATTATAGGACCTACTTTACATTTCCAGTTGCTTAATAAGAGCAGATTTAGAATAAGGGAACTATCATCTTACCAGGGTCTAAATATAGCACTTAGGTGTTTATTGAAGTGGTTTTATGATCATCTTTCATCTCTGCTGTGAGTCAATTAGAATAGAAATAGCCCATTCTGCTGCCAGGGATGTGAATGTAGTTGGTATTGTTGGCAAAGCCATAAATCAAATGGAAAAGTACATTATCCATCAATACTTACATAATTCAAAATATACTGACAAAACTTTCCTGTGAACATAACTGAACAAAATCATTTTGGGATTATACTAAGTGGATTCTGGGTACAATAAAGTATGTTGTAAATTGAGCAAACAATATGTTGCAAATGGCACACATGAGGTAATGGGCTGTAATTTTTAATGAAGATGCTTTTAAATAAAATAGTGGCTCTGTACAGTTAGTATTTCTTGTAATTTTTCATCATGAAAAGATGTTGTGTTCTAACTGAGAACACAGAAATATTCAACTTAAGAAGGCAACCTTAAGCAGAGAACAGGGGAATAAATATTTTTACAGTTTATTATTTTTTCTATTTCTGTGGAGAGAACATATTTGTTTCACGAAATATATCCTGAAAATTGGCATTGTAATAATGTCTGAAAGCAGTTACTGTGTGACATTTTGTGGTTGTCCTACAGGCAGAGGGACTAAACCAACAGTTGCTAAAGGACATTCTTTCTTCTTTTCTGAAATGAACTGTTGGGTTCAGGATCAGCAGTGTTAATACTAGCATTTCAGTGGAGGGATCAGGGCTGTACTGTATTAGGCTAGATCAAATGTCCTCCAGTTCGCTTCCTAAAAAAAGAAGGCAGATTAGATGGCTGAGAAATCATGTCATATCTCTGCCCTGTAAATGTACTTTAAGCTTCCCTCTTGGCTGCTTTGGATTTCTTTTTCAACTATAAGCTTGTGGCAACAGTATGAATACTTGGATGCTTTTCTAATGTATTCAGTGCTGGTCTAACTGGAGACCGCTCTTTTGACTTCAATGTAAGGGTGATTCAGCTGACATTGAACACCTCTGAAAGCTTCATCTACAACTCTCAGTCTTTGTACCTCATTACACATAGTTCTGCTGAATTTTTAAGAATACAGTTGTTTTGCATTCAAGTTGTCTGTAAGCATGAGAAGCCAACACCAGTTATTATTTCTTTTTAAATGTGCAAGATAAAACAAAATGGAGCTTTTATTTGTATTTGGGGATGCTTTTTGTTTTTATTTTATTTGGTGTTTTTTTTTTTTTTAAAAATAGAAGGGGAGAGTTGTAACAGACAAGTAAAATAAATAAGCTGCAAAATATATCCATGGTCTGTAAAAGCAAATGTCAAGCTTTGATTCTTTTCTCAGGTCTGTCACTTAACTGTATGATTAATGTAAAGTATCAATCTGGCTTGAACTGAATCTGCCAAATCAAATTAGTTAGAAAAATTATGATGGGTTTCCTCCTAGAATGAGAATCACCCTCCATCTTGTAGCTGGTACACACTGGCAACATAAATTCTTTGTAACATACTCTGGTTGGTTTTGGCAGAAACATGGTCATGGTTATGTGCATATGCCTGATCCAGTTCAAATGGGTGGATCTGCAAGATGCAGTAGTACAAAGATTTGACTGAATTTAGGCAAGTAAGTCTAAAAGTTCTGTACATATTTAGAGACATGTGTCAACTTGATAATTTTTAATGCAATTGCCTAGACATTCTTTTTTTTAAAAAAAAAATGTTTTTAGGCCCTGGAAATGTTTGTGTTGACGGCCTACACAGAATCAAATTTCAGCTTCTTGCACTTCAAACATACTTCAATAAAACATGCAGTACGCTTCACGGTTGTCCAAAATAGTGGCACTCAAAATAGAACTCAGATGCTAATATAGTATTAAGGAGAAGAATTAAACTGATCCTAGAGTCTGGAAAATCAGGCTCTTTTTTTTTGTCTATCTCTATTCTTGGTCAATAATTTCAAATTAGCTTCAAAACTTGAAGGACTTGAAAGCAGTTTAAGACTGGGTGCTTCCTAAAGAGGATAAGGCTAAATTAAAAGGATTTTACCAATGGAAATTGAACTTCACATCTTTTATAGTATGCTATTTGAGCATCTGTTGCTGTAAAATGTTCATTTTAGCCTCAGTAATCTGTCAGATACATAGTGAATCAGTACTCACTGATCCTTCAGTCTGTCAGAGGAGAGTAGAGATAAGACGGAGCAGTAACTGAAAATAGAAAGATTTAGTCTTGAACCAATGACTTTCAGTGTGCGCTACTCCTAAAACCAGACCTGCCTGGCTAGAAAGGAAGATGAAACCACTTTTAAATCAATTGCAAGCTGGTTTTAAAAAGAGTGTAAATAAATATGACAACTGTTAAATAAGAGGTGGAGCTATGTCTTGGTTGTTTTTGTTACTGTTATCTTCAGTCCTGAGGCAAAATCTCAAGACACCTGGAAAGCTCAAGGAAGTGCTGAGGTGGTGAGCAAAAAGAAGTGTAAAATTCGTGCAATCTGATTCTGGAAAATCAAGCTTACAGCTGATTTTAAAGGTTGTCATGGTAACACAAACTCACTAAATACTAAGTCTAAGCTCCATTGGAAGGTCTGAGGCACAGAAGAAAGAATGGACTATTACTACTGTGTAAGTCGATTCAGGATCATATAAATCAAAGCTTCTGAGCAAGGGCTCTGTTTTTCCTTTGATGGTTAGAGAGCTCAATAGTTGCTTTCATTCTGGCATCCCATAAGCTAACATTAGTTATGTTGATAGTCTTTGCTAAAAACTGTACAAATAGAGGAGCTTGCATATGAAAATACATTATAGCAGCTTTACAACTTAGGCTACAATCTGATTGTCAAAGGGAACAAGACTCCCTTATGCAGTGACAAGCAGGGCATAATGAACTCCAACCTCAGTCTCTCTTTCATCCACAATGGGCTTTTTCTTTCCTCAAATGAGTTTTAAGAAAACACCAATTCATTTCTATCCATACAGGATTGGGCCCACAGACGGCAAATTTAGGAAACTTGATTGATGGTTCAACAAACCCAAGCATTTTCTGATAGACTGAGGACTTGTATTTTCCTTGGAGCATATGCTGTTTCTTGATGTGTCTCTATCAGGCTTTCTTCAAAAAGGCTAAAAATACACTGCAGGAGAGAGACAAAAGAAGGAATAACTTCAAATTTTATAAAAAGCATATTATTGTAGTTGTTAAGCAGTGACTAATAAGCCATACCAGTCAATAATATGAATACTGGCTGGCTCTTCCTCTTACTTTCTGAAGAAGAGATGTGAAAGAAGTACCACAGACTTACAGTACAATTTTTGTGCAATGATACATGTACATGCACAAGAACACCATAATGTAAAAATTAATATTTCATCCTGCATCTGAAAGATAAATGAGTTACAAAATTAGTTAAAGGTATAGAAGACATACAGGTAAAGACAGACTGGACTGATAATTCTTATCAAAAAAAAGAAAACAATGAATATCAGACTTGGTAAATAGTGAGTTCTTATCATGTTACACTTCATGCATATTCAATACCCAGTTATAGACTACCTTTGGAGACAGTAGGTTGTAGCGAAATAGGCATGGCAGATCCCTTTTTAGAAGGGATCTGGATAATAAGAGGACAAGATGGCTAAGATGCTGTTTCCATTCAAAAAAAGCATCAAGTAGAGAATTTCCTAAGTGGGAGTGAAACAAGGGAATGAAGTGAGACTAGCATTCAATATGCTACATAACAATAGCCATTACCACACTGAGTTTCATAAAAATCTTGCTAACGTGATCTAGTACTCTGAGCTACCTTCCACTCATTAATGTCTGGAATACTGTTGGAGGAGATTTTCAGATGAATTAGGAAAGTGGGAGTCCTACCACAAGTCTTTCCACTTCAAGAACTAGATTCCATAATAAGTTAAGTCCCTTTTGTACAAGATGGAACGGTTTCATTTTGTTTTTTCTTCCTTGCTTTGAAGAGGACAAAGAACATATAATGATTTACTCAGTGAGAGGAGAAGGCCAGGATCAGGAGGGAGAGAGACCCATTGCTAGCATTGCTGTATCTTGCACCATTTTCATTGCACACCCTTGCTCTCATTTGAGAGTAGAGCTGCTTAGATCAGCCATTTCTTATGCATAATTTTAACATAAGACACTAATTCTCTATAGGATATGCCCTACATTTCAGTTTCATCAGCATCTACTACTTTGGTTCATCAACTACTTCAGACGCAGATGCTACTACAAGAAAAATACCTTTTGCTAATACTCTAGTCCACAAATTAATCTGTTCTGTCAAAGGCAAAAAAAAAGAAAAAAAAAGAAAAAAGAAAAAGGCTGGTGTGAGCCATATCACTGCTAAGTGTTTTTTGGTAAGACTGTTTCTAATCCTTTTTAAGAGTAGATATATATGGCTGTGCCAGAATCCTGGAACAGAGCCTCCAAGGAGAATGTGATTCATTTGGATTTGGAGGTGGGCCCCAAATGAAAATGTGATTCAAATTTGGTGGAGTGTAAACAGACAAAAAGATAAGGATTTCTGAATGTATTGATTTGCTATATGGCTTCTCCTATTAATTTCTTGTTCCCCATGCCAAGGCAGATTTATTGCTTCACTGTCTTCACTAAAGACTAAACACTCTCTTAAAAAAGAAAAATTCTCACCATGATTCAGTTTGTTTTCTTTTCCATATCCTAAGGCACTATATTCTAGGACTTTTTATGCCAGCATAAATCCCATCAATTAATTACATCAATTTTCTATGAAGTAAAACTTGTGTGAGCTGAAAATGAGCTGCTCTGTCTAGTTTGAAAAATTCTCTTCATTGGGCTAAGGCTTTAAAAGCAGGGAAAATATAAATTACAATGCATGATTTATGTGATTTAGTTCAAAATCAAACACTGACTTTTGTCCTCTAAGTCAAGGCTGTTTTGCTATGAGAGATAGGTCTGGAGAGGTATGAGGAGTACTTCTAATTCAAACAGATAATGTGATGAATCTGCGCATCTATTGCACAATTTTTTTCCCTCTGTTTTCACCTGATTATTTTGGTAAAATTTCATCTCTTAAAAGGAGCCCAAGTATTGATTACAGTGGACATTATGTTAATACCTAATCATTAGTCTTTATAGTCTTTAGGTGTTTGAAACAGAGTTTTCAACCCACAGGAAATAAACCTTCATTTTTCAGATGAAGATATACAGAACTCTGTGTCAGTTTTGGTGAGGGCTTTTTCCTTGGACAACTCTAAAAAGCTGCTTACAAGAAAAGAAATACTGTTCAATTCACCTGTCCCTAGGTGGAGTATCATTGCAACATCAAGTTCATTTAAAAAAATACTGTAATGATAAAAAGTGAACATACGGTTTTGAGTATAAATAAGGCAACTCAAAAGTCTCAGTTGTCACTGAAAGACAGTCATGTTCCAGGGATGAGGTTATTTTATGAAGGATGATCAGGGACCTGGACCATCTGCCCTATGAGGAGATGGGCCTGTGTAGCCTGGAGAAGAGAAGGCTGAGAGGGGACCTGATCAGTGTATAGGAGAACCTCAAGGGAGGGAGGAGGATGGGGCTGTCCTCTTTTCAGTGGTGGCCATTGATAGGACAAGAGGAAACGGCCACAAACTGAAGCACCAGAAGTTCCACAGGAACTTAAGGAAAAAATTCTTAACAGTGAGGGTGACGGAGCACTGGAACAGGCTGCCCAGAGAGGTTGTGGAGTCTCCTTCTCTGGAGATCTTCAAAACCCGCTTGGACGCAGTCCTGTGCCACATGTTCTAGGTGACCCTGCGTGTGCAGGGGTGGTTGGACTAGGTGATCTCTAAAGGTCCCTTCCAATCTTAAAGGATTCTATGATTCTATGATTCTATTCGTTTTTTTTTTTATCATTACTAGTTTTTATACATTCCTTTCCACATGTCTTTCCTGCTTGAAAATGATCTTTTTCTTTCCTCAAGTCTGGAAAAAATACTCGCCTTAGGGAGAGTAAATATTTGAGAAAATAATAAGGAAGTGAAAGAAGCTTTTACTTCCTGACAGTAGATTTTTTTTTTAATGTAGGAAGACAAGATATTAGCAGTAATCTACCCTCATTATTTTTAAATTTGATGTTGCCTATGAAGCTCATTGTGAATCATCTTCATTCAAAAAAAACGTAACACTTCATGAAACGTACTGTCTGCAAATTAGTATACCTATATTCATTATACCTTTCATCTTAGCCATCATAAAAAATGACACTACCTTTCTTTTGGTGGAACTGAATGTTTTATTTTGTTCTTTTAAATGTTTCTAGACGAGACTGAGGCACACATCGACTATGAAGATAATTTTCCTGATGACAGATCAATACCTATTGTTGAGAACAAACATGGCAATGGCAAAGAGGAAACTGAGCAGGAACAAGATCAACTTTCCTTTACTAAAAGGATGGAGGATGGAAGAACTGGAGGCGTGAAAGATGTTACTAAGGTCATAGATAGTCCTGAAAAAGAAAGAAAGGCACCAACGGAATCCCCTGTCTCACTCCTAAGCCAAAAAAACTTGTTTTGGTTTCCATCAGAGGCTTTTAGTGAGCCTGAATCACAGAAAGAAACAGATGATTCTACTACAGCACAGTTTTCTGAGGGTGATAACCACATTGGGGTGAAGACGGTCTATAATGAACCTAGTGCCAAAATGTTTTATGACACTGAGGATTTCCCTATTGGGCCCATTCTCACAACCAATGATACAAAGGCAGAGATAGATACAGTTGCCATTACTGATGAGTCATGGTTAGACGGTTATCCAGTAACACAAGAAGTGGTAGAAGATGATGAAGAGGAGGGGGATAAAGTTGATGGATCAATGGGAACAGAAGAAGACATCATTCTCACAACAGACCAGCCAAATCATGTTGAAGTTAGAAAATCAGGCAATGGTAGCCCAGCCCCAGGGGAAGGTTTAACAGAAATTGCGACGGTGACAGCAAGGACAGATGATGGGGTCAAAGAGACACCAGTAGCAGTTACATCACTGAGTGGTCTGGAGAACCTAAGCATGAGCACAGGTTATGAGGACACTTTGGGGGACCATGCAACTACATCACTGGAACTCACAACTCAGGAGCCTGTTACGACAGTGCTGTTTGATGTTACTGGCATAAAGACATCTGTGTCAGAAACTTCTGTGGTGGTCAGCCCCTTCGATCACACTCTGTATTCAGAGTCAAAAGAAACAACAGCTTCCCCAGCACAAGTAGCAACCACTGCACCAGCTCCGAGTATCTTTAGTGACACGTCGTCCCAAGCGTTAGGTGAGCACGAAAATCTCACCCAAGCCCTTGAAGAACAGCTTTTTCCCACTTCTGAACCATGTGAGGGAGAGGACTGTCCCAAGTCAAGCAAAGGTGCTATCATAGCAGTAATTGTAATTCTTCTATGCTTGTTACTGGCCGCAGCTGTACTGGCCGTGTGGTTTTTCAAAAAGCGGCAGCAAAAAAATTCTGTCTATAAACTGAATGGAAGGTGTCAACCCAGGCATCATTGCTACCACCACTACCACCAACAACACATTGAAATGCAGAAAGTCTAAACTGGAGTGTTTTGGGAGAGAGATTGGAAATCAGAGAAAAATATATATGTATTGACGCTAAAAGGATCACATGACTCATGGATACTAAAATCCAGCAGTGCAGAAAGCAGAAGAAAAAAACACCCTAAAGAACATAGAAGAGATTTCAGCTGTTTTGAAATCACAGGTTAGCATATCTGACCTTTCAGAGCTAAAGAATCTGTACGTTTTTGTCACAAGGGTCTTTTGGAAACAACAGCAGGACACAATGTGCTTAGTAGTACATCTACAGTTTGTTCCGCTTTTACATTTTGCTCCTATTAATCATAAATTAATTGATTAATTTCTGTGTTACCTGGTTATAGTCTAATGGCAGGGCTGGTCAGGCCTGTTTGGTCTATTCTCAGTGGAACAGGAAAAGGAGGGGAAAAAAGGGAGGGGAGGACGGGAAAAGGATGTTTTTGGAGCAACCACACACTTGCTGTTTGTTCCTTCTTTTAGAAACAGCCAAACTAGTCAGGATAAACCACAGTAACAAATTATTACCTGATGTGTCTTACAAAGAAAAACTATTTGCTACCATACTCTAATGGGTAATATTGCAATAATTACTAAGGTACTTTTTTCAACATTGTAAAATTAACAAGCCAAAAATGTTGGGTCATTATGGTATTTTTTTGTAAGGTGTTATTTTAGCCTTAGCAGAGAAGTGCCATTCTTATACTAATCTTTTTATAGAAGTCATGATGTCTCCCTTGAATTGAGAGTACTGTAAGTGCCATCCTTCTTTTAATATTAACAAGAGAGGAGTCAGAATACCCTTGATCTCGGGTGTTATGATAAATAACGTCTTATTAAAGAGCTGGACAATGATGAAGCACTTTGCAACCCTATCTGAAGTCAGTTGCTTTTCTGAGCATAAGTAAGTGCTCCCTCTTGATACCAGTTGATCAAGATGCTGAAGTTCAACTCACAGCCAGTAAGCACCTTTGGACAACTGAAGCCGTGTAAAGTATTTCTGCTGTATGAACCAATGACCAGTTTTCACCCTCCTGTTCTTTCATTGGTTGAACTGGTGGGGCTAAAATTGGCTATGGAAGATGAGTATCCAGTTAGAAAACTGCTTATTGTGGTTTTAAAGATAAAATCGAACCTGGGAAAGAGAGAAATCGTATCCGTCTGCTAAAATGCAAACACTTGGCTTTTAGACTTGGTGTTAGTACAAAAGCATAGAGATTTTCACAACTTCAATTTGTATTTCACACAGTTTTTAAGAATAAACATGAAGAGAGAGGAAGGAGTTTTTAGAAACCTTTCTAATAGTTCTGGTGCATTTAATATCAAGTGTTCTTTCTTACCTTTGAGAATGAACAAGAGAAAAACTGGCAACTGTGAATAATCTGCAGGTCAGAAATGCATTAATCTGCCACTCTACTGCACACTCTTAGCCAAAATACTGAAGTAGTTCAGCAGTTCAAAATATTCAAGTAAGAAAAAGTGACTCACTGGAGTTCACACCGTTTCACGTTCTGCCTGAGGTCACAGTGATAATTATCTCTAACTCCATGGAAAATAGACTTTATGAAATGGAGTGTGGAATTTGGCCCATCATATATTCATCAATTTTAAGGCTGGTAAGGAAAATAAAGTATTTTTCAATGACAGCCATGCCTTATCTTGGAGAATTTGATCTTAGAGTGGTAAGAGTTGGATCTAATTGCCTGGCTAGAGCGACAGTAAATACAGATCAACAGAAACTGTACAGATTTGTAAATATTGTGTTCTCTGAGATACACATGACTTTATGCTTTTAATGCATTCTAGAATATGAAATAACCTAGAATTTATGTTGTAAACTATTTTTTTATGCAGCAATTCTTTTTTTTTTTTTCTGAAAAAGCAAAGGATTTAGCACTAAGCAACTTTATGGAGACTGTTAACTCAACTAAAACATTCCATGTGTAATCTTGGGGAAATACGCTTCCAAATAAACACAGGAAGATCCATTTAAAATAGTGTTTATGTGAAAGCTGCAAATATGTGTTACACTTCTGTGCAGCATCATTCAAAATGAAATGTCAGTACTATTAGGCTCCGCAGCTGAACATGTAAAAATCAGAGTCAAAATATAATTACAAACAGAAACTGTACAGGGATTGTGTTTAAGATTTAGAAATACTTGTTATTCATGACCAGGAGAAAATGTACATTAACATAATGCTTTGGAGGTGTTTAAATAAAAATCATGTTACAAAAATGTGAAAAGAAGTGACTGTGCATATTCTCGTGCAAATTATCCTATTTGCCTACATATTCACTGAGAAAAGATAAGTCTGTCACTTGGATAATTCTTGAAGAAAACACTTTAATATTACAAAGTTGGCTGAAAAGTCCAGTTCTGCTTAGAAAAATGTCTTAGGAGACGTCCCCTTGAAGCAGAATCTGTTCATTCCTGCAGTTTTACTTTAACAGAGTAATTCATGGAGTCTGAGAAGGCTAATCAAAAAATGGGGATAAACTGTCTGTAATGATACATTTGACTTAAACTTCTTTTGTGTGTGAAACTTGGCTTATTAAATACAGTAGGGTGGCACATCAATACATAGAGAACAATAAATACACAATCTGAAAATTAAAAGGCCAAAATGGGGAAATATCAGGAACAGTTTTGTGATGATGGACTTTATTCCTTAAGAGAATGGCCTGTTGCCGTGTGATAGAAGTCATGTATTATCCTCTTCAAGGAAAGTCACATAGGTTGGCCAAAGTCAAGTCACCAGTATATCAAGCGAACTGGTAGGTGAAAACATGACTAAAACATTCTCCCTTTACCCTCCTCTCCTTTTCAACAACTACCTATTGGCTGGGTGACCATTTTATATAACTCTTTTCCTGCAGCACCTGGGCACAGATCTGTATAAATTTGCTACCAGACAGGAGGAGAAGTGATCCTTCAAGGTGCCACATTAACGATATTGGGAGACCCTACGGCAGCCAGACTTTCTCTTGCCAGTGCTTTTGGGATCAAACCCTTGAGACCAAGGTTTGTTTGCTCC
The DNA here is from genome assembly GCF_000705375.1 of Tinamus guttatus. The sequence continues at coordinate 280,024 of NW_010579306.1, read as the reverse complement.
CCTAGATACAGGAACATTAGGATCACTGATTTTAAGTATCCAGCAACTTCTCAGTCCCAAATCCCGCTCCTCCCTGGCCTCCCTGGCTTTCATTTGCCAGGTAGGTGACAATACATGGTTTATTACAATGCACAGCTTTATTGAATACCTTATCTTGTAAGCTATTACACTGGGCATTTGTTGGTATGGGCACTGAAGTCAGGATAAGTTTTTTTTTTTCTTTTAATTAAAAGAATTTCAATTTTTCATTTTAATTATTTTGTAATGCTGAGATGCAACAAGGTATGCAGCTATGAAAGACCATAAAATGTAGCTGCAAATGACCCTTTTAAAATTAGTCATGACAAAAACTGACCAGAGTGGTAATACTTGTCCAACTACAGGGTTAGCGCTAGTTCAAATAATAAAATGTTTGATCCCTTTTCATATAAGTGATAGTGAGAATGGGACAAAGGCATAAAGTCTGTTTTTTTTTTCTTTTAAGTTGATATTCACATAAAGTTATACCTCCACCTACCTCATTTCCACTTTAAAGTAAGCAAAGTTCCATTACTTTGCAAAAGAATTAATCAGTAAAAAAGCACATTTGTTGCTTGATTCTATTTAAAAGCCCTACCTAAAAGCTACATCAAAGGGAAGAAAAAGTTAAAAATAATCAAAGAAGACTTAGGAAGTCACTCTCCAAAAAAAGGTTAGCATTTATAAGCTTAAAAAAATCAGGACTCTCTACAGAATTCAGTTTCCATATACGACCAGTACTTTAAGGAAAGAGAAGCAGGGTGAGAGTAGAAATGGGTCTAAACCACTGAATATTTCCTTGCCAAAAATAAATAAATAAAAAGGCATCTGTTTACTTTATTTTTTTTCTAGGCACCGAAGAGGGCTTAAGATACAAAACCCTGATTTGCTGGGGTGTGCAACCCGACTTACTTTGGCTATTTCTTGCTTAGCTTCTTTTTTGTATATAGCTTAAACTCTCCACACTAGGTCATTCAAATCTTGAGTCACCAGAAAAAAAGAAGTCGCTGTTCAAAGTATGGCAGACAACCAAAAGTTCAGACAGCTGCAATGAAGGATTAGTTGTGGGTTTTTCTCACTGCCTTGCTACAAACTGCATCACAGCTCTATGTTCAAACATTATTAAACGGGAATGTTTTCTCTGGCACCAACTACTTCTCCCCACAGTTTAAGTATTGAATTTTTTTAACTGAAGTAGCTTTGGTTTACAGCTCACATTAGAACTTAAAAACATATTTCCATAGTAGCTGGCATATGCAGGCAACTGTTTATTCTCAGTACCAGCCATAATAAACACTTGTACTTTTATAATCCAACAAATCTTTGTCTAATCACAACTCAGTTTTCAGAGTTGTAAAATTTGCATGAAATTTAAACCATTTTTAATGAAGACTTTCTGCAAAATCAGTTTTTCTAAGTCTGTCTTCTCTGTCAATATCAACCAATAATTAATTGTAGCAAATGTGGAAATATACAGTGGGTATTAATTACAACAATGTATTAAGAAGAAGCTTTGAAAACATGACATGCTATATCATTTTAAAGAGGCATAGGTTGTCTTCAGATTATCTTGAAGACACACATTTTATCTTGAAGACACACATATAAGTCTATCTAGGATTTTTCTGGGATGTATGAAAAAAATGACACCTCCTTGGTCAGACAGGCTTTCCAACTCAATTCAGAACAGCATCCGACTAACTTTTAAGTTTATATTTTAGCATTCCAAAGCAGTAAAACTCTGGAAAAAAGAAGCAATTTAAATTCTCTTTTGGCTGATGCATTGTCAACAGAATTAACTGAGAATCATTACTATGAATGAAGGAACCCAGCATGACATTTGATTTCCCGTTGAATTTGCCAGAACTGATTATTCTAAAAATATTTGTTGTTCAAAACTGACTTTATTGGCTATTGGAATCACTGAGACACAGCAGTACGGAGTCTGTGATGCTCTTTTACGAGAATGGAATTAAACTAACCTTTGAGCAGAACAAGTACTTTCTTCTTCCTTTTGTAAGTGAGTATTGATAATCATAAGGATGAAAGAGCAAAAGGCATTAATATGTGAAGAATTACTAGCAGTAAGAGCAGACACTAATTTGAAAAAGATCACATGCCCAGCACAGTCTGTCAAATGCACTCATTTCCAACCTGCAATTCTCTTTTCTTGCCCAAGCTTTGCTTCTTACATAAGAAAGATGCTCCCAACAGCCAGCAGTCTTGTTTTTCACATAACCAAATATCCACTTGGAACCAGACTGAGTACACCAGCACTTGTGACTCAGTGTAATCTTAAGCTTTCAAGAAATTCCTCATCATGCAGGATTCCATCCAACAAAAGATCAAATACAGGACTCAGATTGTGTTGGACCTTGCGCTAGCCATCGGCCAGAAGATGAATTAAAGCAGTGTTCACCTAAAAACGCTGACTGAATTTTTATTTGTTGCTCAGTGCAGGCAGCTGAGGAAGATAAGAAAGGCCAACAGCAGCTATGCAAATAGCCAGCAGAAATGTGAGCAGTAACTGAAAAACATAATTGGGCTGCTCCACAACAGGCAATATTAGCAATGACGTCGATACGAATGTCACCTCCAGGATCAGCCTAGAGCCAGCAGACAAATAGTACCAATGCTGCATGTGAATCACACAAACACAGGGGCTTCAACAAAATAAAACTTCCCTTTAGCCTTGTCTAAATAAAGAAATGGGGATGAATTCTGAATGGCCTATTTGGTTAGGCAGAAACTGCTATAGTTAAGGCAGACAACTCACAATTGCAGGAATTTGGGGTGGCAGAAGGGAGGCAAGAACCATATTCCTGCAGCCTCCCAAGAAGAGCTGGCAGGATCAGAGAAAATGAAGAAAAGAAAATAATTTACTGCAGTCACATGTAAGTGTTGGCATTTAACATTAGCAGCAGCAAAAGAAAAATCAGTTAAAAGAACCTGAGAATGCTGAAAAAAGCCACAATAAATACTAAAGAACTGGAAGAGGAGCTATTTCTCATTATGAAAGAACAAGGATTTGAGAACTACTTGTACTTATTAAGATTGAACTGGTTTGGGACCATATGTAGTGGAAATTAAGAAAGCCAGAAAAATCCACAGACACTTAAAAAAGGGATCATAATGCCATTTCAGAATGCCACAAAAATATCTGTTGCTTCCACAAGTTCAAAGGAACGGTAGAGGATATCAAACCTAATGTAGGCTTAATAAAAAATAAATCACTGTCTAATGGAAATCATATTAAGTCATGAAATGCCCACCTGAGAATGCAAAATGGCTGGAGATTTTAGCTGTGCAGCTGAGAGCTGAGAAAATGACTGAACATAAGAAGATATAATTTAAGGAAGCCTTAAAGCTAGAATCACAAACTTAGATGAAAGATGATAATGCCCAAGAGGCTCGCAATGGTTAAACAACTGTTTGATCAAGAGGAAAAATAAGGGTTCATAGCCCTAAATGTACCCCTGGTGTAACCCCACTGAAGTCAAATGAGTCACAAAACATATTAACTCTGATCAGTGTCTTCCAGTGCTCTGAAATTACTACAATGTTTTACCACATGCCACATATTAAAAAAAAAAAACATATATAGTGGTCTCTGTTACTGTAAATTAACACTGGAAAGAGGGTTAGGGAGTCATTTAACTGGAAAGAAATAATTGTGAACGGCATCCTACAAACATCCTGAACGGATTTTCTGTTGTCTTGCACCCACAGCAGTATATTCCACTTGCTTTATGAACAGGCAAAACCTATTTAGAAGCCTTGCACATACCCAGTATTTCCATGCAACAGCTATAGTTACAGAAAACATCAGGCCCAACAATCTGTATTATAAATAACACTATAAGAGTTTTAAGAGTCTTAAAGGCATCTTGGTTTTGCGTTACAGGCACAAAGAGTTCAGGCACCACTGAAAATAATGGCCAGAAAACGGTCTCTTCTTGGCAGAGCTTGTAAGTCAGTTTGGTAAATCATAACAAGAAGAAAAATAAACTAAAAGTATTATAGAACCAAAACAATGCAGATGGGAATAACCTCCCCCAAGCAGCTCCACACCCTTCAGTGGTGGGAATTCCTGGAAAAAAAGGATAGACAAAGATGTATCAAAGATGAAGTTATCTGAGCATTTGATTTTAACTTCTATTTGGCTGAATTAGTGAACAAAAAAAGAGGCATGGAATACTTCTGTCTCTCCTTGATGTAAGCAGAATGAAAACACTTGTAGGACTTGGTCCTTAGACAGGAAAGATAAGAAAGCAGAAGATGAAATTGTGGATCCTCTGAGATCCATGGGATTTCTGCTTTTCAGTACACTTGTGTATTCATTCACTGTTCATCTCTAACGCACTGCCTTTGGGACCAAAAATATTTCTGCATAGGACCCTGTGATGAATAAAAATGTCAGTAACTGGCATGTAAATATTTGTCATTATTCCACTTAGAATTGTTTCAGACTTCCCAGCTAAATTTATTCTGGGGATGAAAACTATGCATATTGTCCCACCAGACAGAATAATAAATACACCAATCATCTTTTTTTTACAGATGATTTGCCCCACCTCACATACCTAGGAACCACAAATTGTTTCTGCAGACAGGGTAAGAATTGGAAGGAGGGAGAAGGATTTATTTATTGCGTCATTTCTAGGTGACTTCAGTTTCACATCATGGAATTTTACATAGTTTTTATGAAAGATCAAAACTACATACAGAATTCTCAAAGCAATTTTTAGATCACTAGTTGTGCTTTGTGAATCATCTTCTTTCAATAACATAAAAGTTCTTATTTGTTACACTTTATCATAGAAAAAAAAGTCATACATAAATAATGCAATTACATAGCTCAGAAAGTTTGGAGGAACTGTTGTATCTTTCACAGTTTATGCTCTGATGAAAGTTCTTCAGAATTATCTGCACTGTTATAACTTATTAGAACGACATTGAAATGAGGAATCTTAGTTGTTAGCCCGGAAAATATGAATAGTCTGTTTAGTTGTGTTTGTGTGAGGAAGGAAAGTTCGAGGTGAAAACCCATATGCATAAACTGTGAGCACACACAGTGAAAAGCCACGCTCGTGAAAGAGTCAGTGCAGCATGGCAGTGATCTTTCAGGAGTGGATCTTGTGACACACGATGGCACCTAAAGGAGCAGCTTTGAGGTATATCTAACTGAAACTACAGGCAACCAAAAACAACAGGAGGGAGCACTTTTGTGAAATACTTCATGACATCTTCGCTCATCAGGATTCATTCTTTTCCTCCACTTCTAACAGCTCATCAAGGAATTCCACAACTTCACCCTAAAAAGGATTAAGTTAACAAGATAGGTTAACTCTCTACTGAAAAATGAATGGAAAAATTACTAGTTTAATCAAAACATAAACTGTAATAAACGACAGAACTAACTGGCTTTATGTAACACCCTTCATACAGAAGCTAGCACAAGTTTATAAACTGCTATTAAATGGCCATACAGGGGTTGACCACATTCTTGTAACAGCATACAGATCTTTGGGGAAGAAAATGTTACAATTTACAGCAAATCTTCCACTTTTCAGGTATTTAAATAGACAATGAAAGTCTCAAATTTAGAAGTAGAGGTATAAATGATTAAAAAGTCTGTTAAATTAGGAAATGGTTAGAATATGGTAAAATAATAAAGACCTTTAGAAAGTTTCAAAATTCAAAGCAGAAGTGCTTTGTAAAGGACTAACTTTGTATCTCTGTCCGGTCATGTCTGAACTATGACTTCACTTACACCATTCAACATACACCTCTCTTGTCGACCACAAATCTTCATGTGCAATGCAAAAATACAAAGAAAAAGAAATGCTAGAATGTTTTCCATACTGGAAACAAATGCTTTTGTTTTAAATTCAAACTAGAAAAAATACATACATATATATACACATATATGTGGACCTATGATGTAATTTTATAAACTCCACCCTGCTAATACGGGCTGCCAACACAAGATAACAATCTAACTCTCATTTTTTAAACAACTCTTGACTTAGTCATATTTCATATATGATAATCAAATGCGTTCCTGCAATGAAGCTTGAATATTTTGAGTTGTTACTGCCCCACCAGCTGGATTTACTGCCTCTTTACAAGTAACTGGGCTGCAACCTCTCATAATGCATTTCAAAGTAACACATGGCAGCTTAGGTGAAAAGACAACATCTCAAACTATTTGAAATTGTATGTAGCAACACGTCTGCCTGCACACTCAGAAATACTCAGATTTTCCCATTTGCCCTCCAGGCACAGTTCAGAAACAACACTGCCTGAGAGAAGGGAGGCTGCTGGAATGCCTCTGCACATTTTCACTTTTTGATGCAACTCAAATACTGAACCATAAGAGGCGCAGAGTCATTGAAGACGCCTAGCTTTAAATTTCCAACCTCTTATTCTAATTACTACTGTGTTCTGTTAACCTGTTTTAATTTAACTGCTCTTTTTCTCAATTTCCTGCCCATCCTTTTTCCACATAAACTTATGTTCCAGAAAGGTCAAAAAATGTCATTTAGCTTTTCTTCCCAAATGAATCAACACCTTCTGATAGAAAAATATTCTGCTGGAAAATGTGATCAGCTCTTATTCCCTCTTAAGTTTAAAATAATGAGAACTTGTAACACTTGTGTTGAAAGCAAATAATCTTTGCTTGGATGCCAATCTTCCTTCTAGGAAAGCATATATTAGGAGGACTGCAGCTTCAAGACATAAGCAGTTTGAGACTCAAAATTTTTCAAAATTTTCTGATCTGATGAGAAAAGGGCATAAAAAGTTTTTGATCAGTGAAAATAATATGAAGAAATAAGAAACATATTTTTATTTTGAATTCAGCAAGATTAAAGCATTAACTTTACATTCTTCAGAAGTGTGAATAGCAAGAAGAGAAATAAGGAGAATGAAACAAAAATAAAGGTGGGAGGACAGCTGGCTGAAATAACTGGTGTTCTTGTTCCCTGATTCACAGTTCCTTCTTTAAGAACTGTTGAGTTCTTGTTACTGTGAAGTGGTTTTAGGGAGTCCAGAAGTACAGCAATTTATTTTGCTTTGAATTTGTTCAAAACATCTAAGTATCCAATTCAATAAAAAAGCAAGAAAAAGTGCCAGCATTTTCATATTCTCTCCTTGTCCTCCTGGTTGCAGGAAGTCTGGCAATTGGAAAACAGGAATTCAACATTTCTGCACGTTTTTCTTTGTTAGATGTATTTTGATTGCTGGAGGAACCCAATGGTGAGAAGAATTCAATACCACTACAGAAACACATAGCAACCCACTAGGTACAACAGCCACTATGTAAGCCATATGTCTTTTTAAAATTACAAAGACAGATCCGAAAAAGAATGTAAGGTCCAGGTATTCTAGCATAGCTCCTAAATCTGCATGCCTAAGCATTTAGGTTGAAGAACTACATTTTGAAGAACTACAAAAAGGCAGGTCTCAAACTCGGTTCTGAGTTAAGAAACTAAGAATAAAGTCATCTATTTAGGGGGCCTCAGATCTAATTTAGATAGACTCTTTATTTTTCAAGGACATATTTTAATAAAACAGTAACAGATATTAAGAAGGATGCCTGTTTTCAGTGTACCTCAAGTGGTAACAGGCTGAAAAGCAAGGTCAGGGAAGAAACATTTGATAACATGGCCTAAAATGAAGTATGATGAAGAGAGCTGTTTCAATATTGTGCCTTTGATAAGTAAACCACCTAGGAACTTAGTTGACTTCATATTATTTTCATGTTCATCAGAAAGACAGAGTTCATGTGTTTTACTTTGACATGTTTGCAAAACCAGAAACAGGTGAAAAAAAAAAAAAAACCCGAACCCACAAATTTTAAATGGAAAAGAATGTTTAGAAGCAACAGTCCGAAATAAAACCCTGACTGAAATCTCCATGGTCTGGAACTAATCTCTAAAGGTGGATATGACAAAGCTTTTCTGGCCTAATGAGAAGCACTGTGGAGTAAGAGAGGCTGAAATGTGGCAAAAATATAAAAATTCTTGCTGAAACAATAACTGAATTCAACTGAATAATTGCTTGGATTTTGGTTGTTTTTAAAAAGGCAGAAATACCAGATTATAGTTAAAGACACACAGAAACCCTAGTTAAAACATTCTTGCCTGTGCCTCACTATCAAAATGTAAAACATTTGCATGTTGTTGATATTGTGACTGGCATCCTAATAAAAACGTGATAATGCTATGTCAGAAGAGATGATCACATTGTCATACTAACAGTACTAACAGTACTAACAGAGTACATCGATCACTGTCCTTGCCCCATTAGCACTCACTTGACACAGCATCAGGCATTTTTCCTGACTGAAGTCAGCAAATATTTAATTCCAGGGAAAAAGCCTCCTGCTCACAGGTATCTATGTGCTGGACCATAGACCTGGAGCCTGAAAACCATCCTTTCCCAAGTCTGAGATGTAATACAAGCACCAAGTGAGACCTGGCTCCTCCTGTTGTCTTCCAAGTTCTGCAGGTCCTATGTTAATAGGAAGAACAGCAAGTTGGGAGTCCTGGTTGACAACAAGTTAACTACAAGGCAGCAATGTGCCCTCATGGCCAAGAAGGCCAATGGGATCCTGGCTGCATCAGGAGGAGCGATGCCAGCAGGTTGAGGGAGGGGATCCTGCCCCTCTTCTCACCTCTGGTGAGGCCGCACCTGGAGCATAGGGTGCAGTTCTGGGCTCCCCAGCACAGGAGGGACGTGGATCTTTAGAGAAGTTCCAGTGTAGAGCCATGAAGATGATTAAGGGACTGGAGCATCTATTGTATGAGGAAAGACTAAGCGAGCTGGGCCTGTTTAGCCTGGAGAAGCTCAAGAGGGGATCTTATCACCATGTACAAATACTGAAGAGGGGGAATATAAAGAGGATGTGGCCAAACTCTTCTTGGTGGTGGCCAGCGATAGAACAAGGGGTAGTGGGTACAAATTGAAACACAGGAAGTTTCATCTCCAGCCTCAATCATTCCATGATTCTGTGATTCTGGGAAGTTTTACGTACAAAGAAAGACAGCTGTAGAGCCATAACTCTTTCTGCTAGAGGGACCAACAGCCACCCACTGTTAATACAGGTTACATAAATATGCTGCTCAGACACAGTGCTGATTTGAATTAGGGTTGTGCAATATATGGCTCACAGCACAATTTAGGAGGTTGGCTAGCAGCTAATAATTCAGTATGAGACATCTGACTAAGCCTGGGGAAGAGGAGGGTGTATGGCAAGGCTAGTACACGCCTGACAGCTAAGCAGCTGACAGCGGGAAAGTAAGTACATGCATGCAGATGTCGTGGCCAGCTGCTGGGAAACACCTCGTGGCTGGCATGTTGCCCCACGGTCCACAGTCACTGCCTCCTGGATTCTGCTGGAGGCCAAGTGCATGTGCTGCAGGAACACCAGGTCTGCCAGCAGCCCGACGACACACAGCCTGGCACCGCACACTCTGCCCTGTCCCAGTCCTGGGATGGTCAGCAGAAGGTGGGAGGGACAGGAAGGATATGTGGAAAAGACAAAACAGGGATAGACTGAAATACGGGAAGTAGGATATCATATGCCAGCAGGAGAAGGATCCCAGACCAGTGCAAGTGGTAGGAAGAAATAGTGAAGCTGATCTGATCACCCAGTGTCTTTAATCATCTGTCAGATATTCAGGGTGGGCACATTGGCTTAGATTGACACCTGAACAAAGGCACAAAAAGAAAGAATGGGGTTTGTACCTCAGTTAGTAGTTCAAGAAGGCCTTAGAGTAAGTTCTTATTATAAGAAATTTTAAAACAGAGTTCTTGATCAACTCTGTATAACCTAACCCACTCTAGTGCAACAAGTACACCAGCTATTATAAGTGAAGCTAGGACATTAGAAAAAAAAAGAAGCCCTAAGAAGGAGGAAAAATACAGACCTCCTCACTTATTGCCCCAAGTTGAATGTCACAATAGGCCAAAAATTGTTACTGACCTTTCCTTATGCAGTATTAAATACTGCATTCACACACAGAAACCTAACCTCTTGGACAAAAAAAAAAAACAAACAAACAAACAAACAAAAAAACACAGGAAAAAAAAACTGAAAAACTTTGGAGATTAGCCAGCTATTAAAAAAAAAAGAGAGAAATTAGCAACCTACAATACACCAGCTCAGTTACTGTCCACTTGAAACTGATGGTCCGCCACCAACTTTTGTTCAGCCAGCAGCATTTGGACATGGTAGCAATCAGCAGCAGTTGAACTGCTTCCTAGCAGAACCAGACGCTTCTCCTTTGCTTGCTAAAACTCAGCACTGCCTTCTGCTTGGCAAATATTAATCATTCCTAGGTCCTTGCCTCCAACTGCAATCTGTTCTGCCCTTTCTCACTGTGGACAGGAAAAGCTCTGGAAAAAAATATTTCTCTTGCAATAACCCATACTTTCCATGCAGATTTGCTGATGGCATTTTGTATAGGGATTCCATATGCACTGGAGTGTAACAGTCTGTTCTGCAGGGAAGTATCAGAGAATATTTAATAATAATGTTCTACAGTGAATTAAGATCTACAGAAAAAGATTTTTAGCAACATGTTTAAAGCATGATCGATTATTAGTGAATGAATTAAAAGCCTTATCCTGACTGATCCAAGAAACTGAGCTTTTACAGACAATACATAGAGACAGGATCATTGTTTGTTTCCTTGTGATCTATGACCCAAAAGGAAAATATTTATCCCACAAAATGTCTCCTGGGTGTTCTTCACAGCAAAAAATTGGATTTTGCCAAAGCTGGGATATCATGAAGATTGGAAACTTGTTCAACAGTGGCACTGACAAATTTGATTCCCTTAAATTTGTGTAACTAGTTGGAGTGGCAACATGGAGCTAGATTCATGAAAAACGCTGTATTTTGTTTGTTTTTCTAATGTGCACCTAGCTTCAAGGACTAATAGCTATTTAGCATGGAAGAAGACAAATGTTTGACATGACAGTGTTTGATATGACACACTGTGGAGAACATGTCCTCTGTAGGCATGATACAGCCCACAAACCAACACCATACAGTCCATTGACCAGTGATAGTTTGAGGGGATATTATTTTACGGTAATGGTAAGATTTGTGTCAATGAGTGTCTCAGACATGATAGCCAAAAGTTTATTCAGCCGTCGATCAAGGAAAAGTTCCTTGATCTAAATTTCAATGAGAATATGAGAGTTCACTGTGACCACCTCAAAGCCATCTTAGAATCCTTCATGAGCAGTAAAGACCAGGCTTGACATTCCTCACATTCTAGCAGGGGAAAAAAAAATCCCTCAATTCTTTGTGGAGAAAAACTATTTGGCCGTTATCTTGTTTATTTTTCACATACTTAGCCTGCAGTGTGCCCCTCTGTCACATGCTTTTAGTTCCCCCCACCCCCAACATTAAGGAAAGCTTAATTTTTCTTTGCATGTATGGTAAATTACTTTAATATATTTCCATTTTTTTAACATTGTATATTCTGAAAATACAAATTACTTTCCCAAACACCATGGGAGTTCACCGTATATTGCAGTGATTACAACCACATTTTACAGTAGTCGAATAAACATGCTTTCCTCTTAACAGTTTTGCAATGCCTCTAAAGCATGAGTCAGTCTATTTTCAGAGCGGCTTAAATATTGCTCCCATTGCACTGAAATGGGAAGCCTTCAAGTGGGTTTATTTTTAAGCTCTACTTATGCTCTCTTTGTTGCTTTTTACTGTACATAGAAGGTTAAGAAATCCGGAAAGGTAAAAATCCTCCTAATTTCAGTACCTGCAACTCAGGGACATCCTGCCATTGGTGGTGGCAAGTGGCTTATAGGGAAGGACCAACAGTTTTGACCATCATGTAATGACGGTGGTAAAAAAGGAAGCGGAAAAAGCATGGATGCTTCTGAAGAGAGGCAGCCACATGGGCAGTATCTCCACTAGGAAAAGGTGATGATAAAAATGTCTCCTTTTTTTTCCTGCATTGAACAGAAAGCCTTACACTGACAGCTAGCTCTTAAACAGCTGACAACAGTTGTTTTCAGTGTAATGGTGCTATTGTAGCTGTATTGGTCTGAGGTCATTGCCAGGACAGTGTTTATAGGTCTGCTTTTACAACTTTCAGTCAGAAATGCATTTGTATAAATCAAGTGAACATATATAAAGCGAGCTAATAAAGCTGAAAATATGTTGTTTGCAATTATGAACAGAAAAATACACTGAATTCAAATTATTATTTGTTATCAACAATCTACTGGGCCATCATGCCTTGATTCTATTTCACATTTTCTCTTTCCACCAGTCATTAGTTCAACACTTATTCTCTTTTGCATCACGCTCAGGAATGAAGCACTTAATTCTCAGCTATTATACAGATCAATATGCACATTGTACACAAACAAAAAAAAACAGGATTCAAAAAACAAAACAAAACAAAAAAAAAAAACAAGAAGAGGGTCAAAGCTGCCAACAGTTTTTCACCTACTGATTCAGCACTGAAAGAAAATTCACATTGTAGCATCATCACAGCTGAATACTTGCGGGTCGTCTACATTTTAGAGCAGCTAAGTAAAGCTATCCTTGAAAAAAATCTTCAAGAACACTGAATTTAGGGCCAGAAACTTGTCTTATATAATTAGTGTAGTGCTGAAGTTATATCTGCACTAGCTGAATACTGTGCTTTTAACTTCATTTAACTTTGCTATTTAAACCCATGAAATACTAGAAGTTATATCTATTAAAGCCTTTATGTGTTACACATCTAAACTGGAATCAAGGCACATGATTATCCATGACTAGCTAAGATGACAACATGTGTAATGTTCTTTTAATGTCACTGTGGAAAATTCTACAGGGTTATATGATAATAATTACTTTTAAGAAAAAGTAATTTGTAGCAAGTTGGCACTAATATTCTTTGTCACCTCTACTATGTTAAATGTTTGAACTAAAGTTTTTCATTTCCTTGTGGAAAAACATTAATAATGTGAACAAGACAGTATTTCTTGTAGTGACATATGCAAAAATCATTACTACATGTTCCATGTATTACTGGAAGAAGCCACATGTTCTCACTTGCTTTGCTAATGGGATTTAAAAGACACACGGATGATCGGGGACATGGGAATGAAAATTCTAAACAAAGTGAGTGGAACTATTTGGGAATGAGCACATATTCACCTAGGAAGAGATCTGCCACACCAATCCTTTTGCTTTGCCACAGTTCTCTCAAGGATTGAAAACTATTTTTTTGCTCAGATTATATTATAGGATTTTTGGCCCCAAGCAACTACACAGACAGCAAACAGGGACCACAAAAACTCACGAATGGCATGATCTGTGGCCCAAGAAGCACATGGTTTAAATAAGCAGAGTGCACTAAAAAGAGGTTGTCTCCATACTTAACAATTTTTAATAAAGCTTTTACTGTAACACCTTATCTGGGTTTTTCATCAGTTTTCTGCATTCCGATAAAGTTTTCTATTCATGCCAGGAGAAATATTAAAAAAAAAAAATACACTTATACTACCAGGTCCTGCCCCGGACAGCAGGAACTGGAAGGTAACTATTTTATCTTGGTGCTATTCCTGCTCTGTCTGGACACATTGGAAGGTTCCTACAGCCAAGGAGAAATTCTGCTAGCCAGGGATTTATGAGTTCCCTAGCAAAAGCCAGATTCAAGCCAGAATCATGGACTGCCTCCATCCTTCCCAGGTTCTTCAGCCCTAGTAAGTGGGGACACAGAAGCCTTTCCCTGAGAGAGAACAGAAACTACAATGATATTGTGGGCTATAGAATATATGTGAACCCACTGGACTGTTGAACTCAAATATGTTATCCACTGTAATGCTGCTTCTCTGACACTTCTCCCAAAGTTTTACCTTACTTTCCGTTTGCTTCTCTCCTGCAGAAACCAAGGCCATTTGTTGCTGAATTTGTGAAATAGACTACTGGAATGGTGGCGAACACATGAACACTTGTCTATTCTATATACAGAGCTTGAGTCTAAAGATTGTTTCCATAATGTCTTATAATCACATATGGGGAAGGCCCTCACAATGAACTGCTTCCCTCCTTCCTAAATTACTCATCCCTTTGTTTCACAGGTGCAGTTGTGAAAGAAGGAAAAAAAAACATAAATGACGTTTATGCCTAACATAAGAAAACACTATGAATAAAGCATAGTGTTTACACAAATCAACTGGGGAATATAAAAAAGTGTGCAAGTATTTACACACTCTGGTGGAAGTCAAAAAAAAAGACTAGTCTTCATTAAACTTAACTTTATAATAAGCCTATTAAACTGTCTTGCACAAAGTTTTAACACAATGGAAAGACTTCTCAACCTTCGTAACGTCTAGTAACCTCGCAATGGAATTTTATGTCTAGAGTTGTTTTCAGGTCACTAGCATACTGAAAGGCTGCACAAACATAT
>NW_010579306.1:239117-252581 GCF_000705375.1 Tinamus guttatus | reverse complement strand
CGTTGGCAGCAGTGGGGGACGCCGGGGCCCGCGTCCCGCCTCCCCGGTAGTTGGGGGTCCGTTCGCGGCCTTTTTCCGTTTTCGCGGATTAAGTCGGTCCCTTACAGCAGAGATTCGTCCTCGGTCGTGGAGGTGACCGCTGGCCTCAGACACTGCTGCTCAGGGTGTCCCTCAAGCTGTGCTGCTGCCTTGCTACTTCTCCTGCTGCTGTTTGGACTTTGCTTCTCCAAGTGCTGTGTTATTGGGTCTAACTGGGCCGGCCTTGGAGCAGGGGAGTGGGAAGGGAGTTGCTCTTACTAGATAGCTGCGCTCCATTAGGTGATGGCACAGGAAACCTTGCTGCTTCTGGGGTGTGTGGGAAGAAGGAGGTACGTCCACCCCTGTGCTGTGTTTTGGTTGCCTCTCTGTTTGCGTGCCAGTGTCTAGCTAGAGGTCTAGGGAAATCCTTGACCCTTACCGGTGTTGAGAGAGCCATGCTTTGGCAGCCGGAATTTCAGTTTGGAGCAAACTGTTAGGAGATATTTGGATGCATGTTTTTCATTGACTGGTGGTTAAAATGATGTGAAAAAGCAGAGCTTTGTGAGAGATACTTATCAAAGGGAATATTTAAAAAGTTGTGATCTCGCAGGGTTGGGGTCATGACTGAGCTGATGGATAAGACCAATGGAAAACTGATCCCAAATGTAGTAGTGTTGGGATAGAAGCACTTGGTATAACTAACAGAGAAGTTGCAAATGGGTAAAGCACTTTATAAAGGAGATAGTGAATTTCTGGAATTTGCTACTGCAGGAGTCTGGAGAAAGATGTTTCTTGTACTCTTATCCTTCTAGCTTTATTTCCTGTAAAAGCAAATATGTACAATAGTATTTTTTTGTAAGAATGTTTTTGTAACAGCTAAGAAGGCTTGAGGAGATGAGACTGTGTCAACCTGTAGCTCCCTGAACAATCTGTGAGGGAGAGGGTCTAGCAAAATCCTGGCTTAGTCCTTAAAAATATTGCTAATGCTAATAATGTTTCTTTAAATTAGCTTGGGAAAATGTACGCTACAGATGAGCATTCTGGCTCACTTGTGTTTGCAAATTTCTGAGCTCACTGCGGAACCTCACAGGGCTGCTTTCGTGTCCTAGTTCTGTAGTACTTTTGGCTGTAATGATTGCTTGCTCTTCTTCCGGTTGAGTATGGACTGAGAGACAGAAAGCGTTTTGAAAGTAAGCACATGCTACTGTGTGACTTAAACTAGGCTAGCTGCAAAACCTTAAACTTGATCCCTGTTGCAGGTAGTGAAAGATGTTCCATTTTATTTCATCTTTGATTAAAATAAAATAGCTGGATTTGTTTTAAATAATAGTATAAAATGTGGATTTCACTGTTCCTACCAATTTTGAGAACTTTGGGTAATTCCTAAAACTCAGAATTGAAGACAAGAATATTTCCTAATATCTGCAATTTCTAGGGCTGCAGTTGCTTTTGATAGTCACTCCAGTAGAGATTTCACTGCTGCTGTAGAACGTGTTAGTAAAAGCCCTTGTGTTCAGTAAGGGCGATGTACATTGATAACTGCTTTTGAGATTGAGCCAACTGCTTGATAAGAAGAACAGGAAGTTCATGCACTGGGTTAACAGGAGAGGCGACTTAGTCACAGAACGTGACCAGGACTTTGGAATGCTCTAGTGATTATTTCCAGATCCTGCTGTATCATTGTTGTGATCTGCTGCCAGCTCTTTTAAGGAAACATTAAAGGGGCACTATCATTTAAAAAAAAAAAAAAAAAGGGAATAAAAATGGTGGGAGGGCCCCTTGAGGGAGGCAGTCAGAAATCTTTGAACCCATCTGTCAGAATTCTTTGTTTTCAGGTATATGATTTACTCTGCATTGGTACATCTCCTCCCTGTCTTTATGATAGTGATTCTGCATGATCCAGTCTCTTGGGTGGATCGCGCACAGTGATACCCTTGGCTGTAGTCTGGGAAAGAGGGGGTGCATGTAATATTTTAAAAAAGGCTGATACTGGTTCCTGATTGCAGGCTTTGTTGACCCAAGGCATCCTTTCATAACCACATTATTGCCTGCTGGAGACTCCCACAGAACAGAAGGAAGCAAAGATGATCTCCTTCAAGCAACTGCCCTTTGAAGCGAAGGCTGCAGTGGCTGCAGGTGTGGTTTTCTTCTCCACGATGCTATCGCGGAGCTACCTAGCAGAACAACTGGAGCTCAAGACACGCCGTCGGCTTGTGAGGTTGCAGATGCTACTGTTCGTCAACATGCTCATGTTGATAGGATCTCGTCATGTATGGAGAAGCACAGTCACCATGTTCTCCAGGTCTTCAGCTGCTACCTCCTTATGTTTCATGACATGGAAAATAGCTGTGTTGATGTTTCTAGCTTTGGCACATTCGAGCTTCTTTACGGTGCTGTTTCTTGTTGCAGAAGAGCCCTATTTCTTTTCTTTAGCTGCCTACACCTGCCTAGGGGCCTATATTCTTCTTATCTTCTTTCTCTTCACTCTAGGCTCTGTAGAGCAGGCTTTTAAGTTCTTGGCTGGGAGAAGTGCTAAGGCAGGCAGTGGCAATAAGAATAGCAGAACAGCAATGAAGCCAATTTTGTCAGTCATGCTCACTGTTGTGCTGACCATTGTTGGGCTGTTAAATGCTTCCCAGCCTCCAGCTGTGAATTCAGTGGAGATTCCAGTTCACAAGCTGCCATCAACAATGAATAACCTGAAAGTGGTGTTGCTCTCGGACATCCACCTGGGGCCCACGGTCGGGAAGACCAAGCTTGCCATGATTGTGAGAATGGTTAAGGCCTTGAAACCAGATATCACGGTGATTGTGGGGGACCTGACGGACTCCGAGGCGCAAATCATGCGACCTGCTGTTGAACCTCTTGGAGAACTTAATTCTCCTTTAGGGACTTACTTTGTCACAGGAAACCATGAATATTACACATCAGATGTCAGCAACTGGTTTGAACTGTTGAAATCATTCAACATTAGGCCCCTCCACAATGAGAATGTGAAGATTGTTTCACCCAAGAGCACCGACGACTGGTTCTGCCTGGCTGGTGTTGATGATATTGAGGCACACACGTTACGCTACTCGGGCCATGGCATGGATTTAAAGAAAGCTCTCCGTGACTGTGGCAGTGAGCGTGCCATAGTACTGTTAGCTCATCAGCCAGTTGCTGCAAAGTGGGCCCTTCAGGAGAGGCCAGACATAAATTTAATCCTCTCTGGCCATACTCATGGAGGGCAGATGTTCCCGCTAAATGCTGGGGCTTATTTTCTGAACCCCTTCTTTGTTGGCTTGTACAAAGTTGGGCAGAACACCTTTGTCTATGTCAGCCCAGGGACGATGTACTTTGGAATACCCATGAGGCTGGGCAGCAGAGCTGAAATAACAGAAATAATTCTGCGTTCTCCTTGAGGAGTCTCCCAGCTGACAGACTTCTGCCATCTTTGTTGGTCAGTATTTTGGCTCTTTTGCTCTGGAAGCAAATCCTTTTTCAGGGAAGTCACGGAAGATGTGTTAGGATGGGTGCATCCAGCACTTCTGGTTAAGTTTAAGGAAAAAACACTAACTGTATTAGGTTGTTTGACAAATCAGGGGCATGTTGAAGTGCTGAAGAAATTAATTCTTTATGTTCGTTACTTTTTTGAGGTTCTGCATTTAAGGATAACACTGATGTCATGGAAATAATGTCTGTGCTGTGCATGTTTAGCAATATCTGTATCCTGCGGCTAGTTCATGTTCTGCTGCTTACCTTATGTGGTAGGCAGCTGCCCCTTGTTAAATATCAGAGAGGTGAAGCTCTTGCATTGAAATTAGGCATGTGTGTTTTGTGGAGGGCATTGCAGAGTGTCTGTTGAGTATCTAAACTCTAGAAGCCTTGTGTTAAAAGTGTTACTGGAAAAGAACACGTGTTTTTGACTGAGGCAGGCATCCTTAGATCATCTGTTCCACTGTCTCTCTGTAGCATGCAGTGAAGCTCCCAGTCTGAGTGGCTTTGCCAGTGAAATCAGGTACCAGGTAGTGGTGTTGCACAGTTCTTGGGTTTGTTATTTTTCCAGTCAAAAACCTGTGCAGACAGGCATGAGAGGGTGGAAGTAGCTGCCTTTCTGCAGGCCTTGGTACCTATTAATTACTGACTGAAATTTACCCCAATAAAAGCATATGAAACCAAATCCTTAATTAGCCCTTAATTCTACTGCTGTCTGAGCATTTAGTAGCTGAGCTGTTTGTTTGCAAAGGTGAAATGCAGAGCCTCTTCCCCCCCCCGCCCCATTCAGTGTTTTTTGTTTGTGCTTAATTTCTCTTTTTGCTGATTTTTCTCTTAGAAAAGTAAGAAGAAACTACTGGAAAATGAGGCAAATGATATTCAGTATAATTATTCAATACATGTTAAGTGATTTTTTTTTAATTAAGGTTTTTACATTTCAAGTATGTGGTGTCCTTTTTAAGAAAACCACACTTCACAGAAGGTAACTTTGCATATCGTCATCCTGGTTCTCCGATAGACACACAACAGAACAACTGTTAGAGGATAATGAGGAATGGTGAATTTCTCTGCTTTTCCTAGAAAGTCTAACATAAATTGATGTAATTCTGGGAAATGTGATAGACTAAAAAGAAACAAACAAAAAACCCCTGCTTTCTTGCTTTCCAAACTTTATGCCCTTGTTAGAGAACCAGCATGCAAGTCAATGAGTAGGTGTTATGCAGCCTGATGAAATAGTTTGCTCTGCTTCCTCCTTCCACCTCAGCAGTGCAGTAAGAAATGCCGGAGGCACCGTAAGCCTGGGAATCCTGCTCCTGCCTCTGATCCTGCAGCCGCAGGGGCTCGTGTGCTGCTTCCTGCCCCTGGTTCCTCTCAGCTGGAGCTGAGTGGGTGACGGCCTAGGGCTCATCCGGGAGCCCCAGGGCAGCAGCATCAAAGCTGTTCAGTGTCCTTCTGCCTTCTGGTGTGATCCGGAACCAGACGCTTCTGTTCTTCAGCCCGTGCTGTGAGGGGAAGGGGGAGGAGGACCACAGGCTTTATAAAAGTGTATTTTTCCTGTAAGTGGCAAATCTGAAGTTTCATCTCATCTGCTGCCTTCAGCCCCGCAAGCCTGAATTTCTACCTGCTGAATGATTTTTGTATCCTGCTGCTCACTAAGAACATCTTTCATTTTTGCTCATGGGAATATTGAGAAATACTATAAGAGCATACTAGCGAATAGAGTATGTGCATTGGAAGACTGGTTAAAAAGCAGGGGAAGTCGGCCTGCTTTTAGTCTGAAAATCTAATACCTGAGCAGCCAGCCTGTTTACATGTCAGACCAGATCATTTCAGTTTCACAGTGCCTGTAATTCTGTAAACTGTTTTTATGCTTTGCAACACTATGTGCTTAAGTATTTCAGTTTCCGTATGTGTGTAACAGTGTTCATTGCCTTTTTGGGGGATCCTTTTGGCTTTTTACCATCAGTGACATCAAATGGCCTTATGGAGCTCGGAGAGGCTTGATGTCCTGTGGCCTCTCTTTTTCTTCCCAAAGTGCCTGCCTTCATAAATGTGTTGCATATGTAGTAGTGCAGAGCGTTTCCTCCAGTTATCCAGTAAGGTATTTTTCATTTGTTATACCTAGGGTTATTGCTGTGATAAGCACACTAGACATTTCATAGCGCCTTTTTTTTTTTTTTCAAAGTAGAAATGGGAAAATATCACATAATACTTTTTTTCTTTTTTTCAAAAAAGACAAAATTAAGCTTTTCCAAAATCTAAGACAGCAATCCCTAATTGTCTTTGAAGTCTTCCTCTGTACTTGTTCCAGTTTGACTTGGATGTCTATGATTTAGAACTACCTTCAATATGAAAGAAGATAAAGGAATTTGGTGTGCTGCTAATTTTGTAATTTTCAAGGTTTTTTTTTTTTTGTGTCTGTGTGTGTGTGGAATGTATATGCTTTGGAGAATTTAACCAAAAGAATATATATATCTTCCTACCACAAGGCCAGTTCATTTGAGGGGGGGATGTTAAGCGCTGCCAGAATTATGACAGAATAGAATAATAACTTGAGAAAGTTGTATTTATTACAATATATGATCATGGAGCGTGGATTTGAAAATTTGTTAATTGTGGTATAATAAATGCTTTAAAAAATGGGATTTAATAAAACTTTATTCACTTGTCAAGAAAGATGCCTCTAATGATCTTTTATTTTATAACAGTATTTGTTGTAGGAGTTTATACAGAACATTTTTGACACACAAACTGTGCTAAAACTGTGCTTTCTAAGTTGAGAGAAGTATGCATTAGATACCATGCAGAGCATTAAGTTTGCAAAAGAGATCACTTACTTGCTATAAGAAAGACCATTCCTTAGTTCTATACTTTTCCATGGGAATATGTGAGATGCAACACTGTACCTATGTACCCAGGGTCTGAATTTCCAGCTAGGCACCAGTTTGATAAAGCATGGATGAGACAGCAGTGTGCAGTTAAGCTGTACCTGTAAAATCCACCTAACAAACCAGTAGATTCACTACCTCATCTGCTAGAGAGATGGAGAGAATTCATTCCTGCAGTATGGTAACAGTCACAAATATACAATATTGACATATCCAGGCATAAATTTGTGATGAGAAACGCTTTGTCTTTTTTTTCTCACTGCGGGCCCTATACTACACACTGTAAATAACAGGTAGAGTTGTGCACAATGAGAGGCCTGCTCATTACAGGCAGTGAATGAGGTGAATCTGAGAGTGTGTGTGTGTGTGTGTGTTAAAAATTCTGTACCATGAGGTTTACATACAAGCAAGGTCATTTACAGATATGTTTGCAGCCTTAAAAACATTGTCCTTAACTGCTAACTGGTTCGGTGATGATCACTTCCATTAACTGTTTGAAGAAATTCTGGCTTCTGTGCCAGAGATGTCTGTCCTCAGAGTGGAGCTAGGTAACCTGCTGAGTCAACGTTCAGCGCCTCTCAGCAGCCGTTTGCTGTCAACGAAGCAAGTGGCTCTTCCACAGGCCTCTGATGCGGTTAGTCTGGGAGCCAGAGCTAGAGAGGGGAACAGCAGCAGTTTTTTTGGACTTTTTTTTTGAACTTCCAAATCTTTTCATAGTTGCATCTGCAAGACAAAATTAAAATCCCTATATAAAGTCAAGAAATGCCACAATAGAAGAACAGATTGCTGACACAGTGGCTCCTGGCCATTCCCCACCACGACTCTCCCTTTTTTTCACCTTTTTTTTTTTTTATAATCAGACCCATATATATCGGTGCATTGTTTGCAGTGGCAATTTAGTTGAGATTTAACAGGCTGGAATTATTACAACCTAGTTCCCTGGGGAGAACGCCCACATTTGAGTTACTTTTGTCCCAGAGCATTGGGGGATGTGTTGTTTGTATTTCTTAGCTCTGTAAGGCCCCGATTTTATGGACACAGGGTATGTGCATATCTTTGTGGAGAGTTATCTCAATGTCTGTGAAACCGTTTTTGTTAAGCAATGTTAAGAATAGGTCTGTGTTTGTGCGACTGAAGCTTAAAAAGCCTCCACTATGCAGATACTTGGCAGTCTTTTCAGTCTCACAGCTCTTTTAACTGTGCTGAGGGCAGCAGTCTTTTGCCATCTAATATATACAGTCACCACGTGCCATGTTTTTATATGGCACTTGTTTGGCTTTGGCAGAGTATTTTACATTGTTTTGCACATATAAGACACACTCCACGGCTTGATTTTAGGCTTTCTATTAAGACATTGCTTATACCATAGTTGCAACACACTGCAGGCTTCCTCCTTCTTGCAGCTCGTAGTCTTCAAATGTTTTGAAGTGTCACCTCATTCAGTTGCTCCTTTTGCTGATAGCATAGGGATAGTCACATTTACTCAGCAATTTCTTTCTCTAGCTCTCTGGGGAGTGCGGTTTGTACTCTGCCCTGTACTTCGTGCTCTTTTTATTCTGACCCGTGACACTGCCTCGCAGGGCACTGGCTCCGTTTGCTACGGTGTCGCGCTAAAAGTCTCTTCCCAGTTGGAGGTAGTGGCGTTGGACAGAAGTTTCAGGACTTGGAGCCTTATGGTTATATTTCCTTGCTGTATTTCACTCCTTCCATTCCTTTCTCTTTACTTTTTCTGTAGTTGTACATGCAGCTGTAACTGAATTGCTTACCAGTGAGCTGGACAAAGTGGCTTCATGGAGTAGGTTCTTCACAGCTCTGCTGCCTGTTGGTCGCTACTCATCATCCATGGGCAGAGCTCCGCAGATGGTGGATACCTCAGGTGTAGTGGGGCCACCTGGGCCTGTGTGGTGACTTGCATCTCCCTTTCCACCATCATCAGTGAATCAGTTTCCTTATTGCTAAGCTCCCTTCTCTGCGTGGGGCAAGCCCAGGCCCCTCTCCTCCAGGGTAAGACAAGCCAGTGCCTTTCAGTAGCTTTTGGATTGCTTCCCTTGGAGCAGTGTAACCTTGAATGATCATGTGTGTTCTTTTTTTCTTTCTTTTTTTTCTGAACAGTTCTTTATCTCCCGTGTGCTCCATATTGAATCTAATAAAATAATAAAATGCAACTGCAAAGTCATAGAACATGCAGCCATTTTTAGCCAATAGTCTGATGTAGTTTGTGGAGGACAAAACTAATTCTTGTCGTAAGAATGACAGGAATATGTGAGAGAAATGTAAGATGTGAGATGCTAAGGTTTTTTATGCTTTTTGAAGGCATAGGACAAGGCAAAAAAAGATTTTTTTTTTAAAGTCCTTGTATTTAGCAAGTTACTTGATGCCAAAGTGTTACTATTGATCATAGCAGTTTGAATCTTATTAAAAGTCACAGGTTTATTTGAGGAGTGATCCCATGTTTCTGGAGTTAAGGTATTGCTTTGGGTAGGAAATGCAGATCCTTATTCCTAATTTTCCTACTTTTTTAAGTTTACTATTGTAAATGTTTTAGGCATATTTAGCTAGAAAAGTATGGAAAGCAGTACCAGGTATTGCTTGTGCTTTACAATACACTCTTATCTTCATAGATGATACATCCTGTTTAGTGGTGATTCACATATTTTCTGGCCAGATGTCTTACTAAATCTTCTTTTCTTTACCACTTTTTCTGCATCTCCAGAAGTGGGTAATCTTTAGTGATTCTCATAAACATATGCAATTTCCCAGACAATAAACCTTTACTTACTAGAAAATAAGCTTTCCAACAGTGCCCTGGAGCATTTGGAGTATGGTATTTGTTCCTCAGAAGCATCTGGCTGTCAAGCGTGTCTAGACCTCAGTGAGACATTAAGTGGGAAATAAGGTTATGTTTCCCATAAGTTCAGGGAGTTGATACATTGGGTGCCAAGAACTGGCTTTCACCAAATCAGTAAACCTGTCCTTTTTAGTTCAGCATCGTTTGTGCTGGTATAAGCAACTGCAAAATGTGTCAATGTAGAAAGATGCTGCTATATAATTGCTAAAAGTTGAGAACCTCTGTGGCATATTTTGGCATAACACTGAATCCTGTCCTTGCTGCCTACCTGCAAATGTGTTGTGTTTAGACCAAGGTCTACTAGGCTCAGTGCACTACTTACGGAGTGCAGAGCCATGCTACACCACTTATTTTAACCCCGTTGTACCTCCTATTCAAGGCATCTTAGCGCTGTTGTTATATAGGTGATTTTCCATGTCTTTCATGGCAGAAGAAGCTTATGTTTTGTAACCTTTTCTTTCTTTTTTTGCGTGCAGAATATACCCCAGAGAAGTTTTGGTATCGATTATGACTGTAACTGCTTTGTCAAGGATGGGAGCCCTTTCCGTTACATCTCAGGCAGCATTCACTACTCGCGGATTCCCCGCTATTACTGGAAAGACCGCCTGGTGAAGATGAAGATGGCAGGGCTTGATGCCATTCAAATGTGAGTAATCAGTGACTTTTAAAATGATTTGTAGGCCTTGTGTTAACTGCTACACAAAGCAGTTAAGTGGGATGCTACCATTGCTGTTTATTTATTAAATAGCATGTGGAAAAGCTCTGCAGAAGTGAAGGGTGGTACCAAATGACCTCTGACAACTTACATTGGGACAGCTTGACGTGTTACAGCCAACAGTCTACCTTTCTGCTGATAAGCAACACCCCTTGCTTCACATTGTGGTGTATAAATGTGACCTGAATCAAACATTCAGACGGTGAACTTTGGCAGCTGAGAAACAGGCCCATTCTGTGCTCTGTCTCTGCCATGGGCACTGCAATCTCTGGTAAAAAGACAGACTCAATGTAACTTCTTATTACAGTTTAGGCAGCTATTAGTTGTGTGGAGGTGGTATAGGAAAAAAGCATGTGGAATTTGAAGGTACCAAACCTCTTGTCCATCTTTCTTGTCTTTCCTATCAGTTTGTGTCCTTGCTACAGTGAGGGGCAGATAAAAGAATGCAGCCTGCTCTGCTTTTTTGACAAAGTTTCTTTTATGAAGAAAGAAGAGTTGTAGAGAGATGAATCGGCACAGTCTTTTCAAGCACGTGTTGCAATTGCCCTACATGACTTCTTTCCTGAATTGTTACAGGGCTTAGAGCTTCTCTTTGCAACAGTCTCTTATGCTATTACCTGCCAGACAGCATTGGTTCTGGAGGCTGCAGTGGACAGATAATCCTGCAGGCTGGGACTGTTTGTTCTGGTTCTTCTCTGTGCTGTGATATTGTAGTGACTTTTTGTTTGCTCATTTTGTTTTGGTTTTCTGATGAACCAAGTGAGCACATTTTGCCTTTTCCTTACATGAGAATGAAGGGGTTAAGCAACACACTTGTTGAAGACTGTCAGAAAAAAATTCTGAGAGGTGCCTATGTTGTTGTAGTTGTAGTAATTTTTGCTGAAGTAAAAGTAATCTCAAACAGAGATTACACAAATCTCTTTAACAAAATTATATCTTCATGGTGTCCTTCTTGAAAATCACTCTGGAGCTCAACACTCTCTGTTACTTTCCTATGATTCTGTAGTGCCTCATACTTCACTAATGTCTCTGATTTATATTCCTTTCCCTCACCCCCAGAACACGCACATACATATTTAGTGCCTTCTGTTCATATACAACTTTTTCAAGTGGTCCTCTCTTTGTTTCTTTGAATTTGCCTTTTATTTGCTGCATTACTGGTCTTATTCAATAGGCTTTTTTTTTCCTACTCTCCTTCTGTCATTGTTATTTAATGGCAAAATGGCGAAATTGCTACAGGAACCTTTTTTTTTTCCTGTTGCTTTCTTTTTCCTCCCTTTGTAATTCATTGGTTCCTCTTCTTCCTCCTTATGCAATTGCTTACCTTTTTTTTACCCTTTCTTTTGCTTATTGCAGCCTCTTATACTTTACTGTTCCACATTACTGTACTTCTAATCAGGAAGGAGTAGAGGTTGCTTGTGTTGCTGGTGTTCATTGGTCTCCGCTGGCCTGAAGAGAAGTGAGCTGTGTTTATGAACAAAAAAGGAAGGCTAGAGCTAGCAATTGTGCCCTAAGGCTGCAGCCTCAAATCACAGAATCTGAGGCGTTGCTGGATCAGAGAGGATAGACAACAGGTTTTTCCTGAACCTCCTTTTCTTTGTAAAGCTGCCTAGAGTTGTTTAGTTTTCTCCTCCACCATTGCTTTTCTTCAGATTTATTCTAGTATTGGGATCGATAACTCCTAAATGTGTATCTTATCAACAGAAGGTAATGCAGTGCTCTACATTTTCTAAAAGATTCAAGTATGTGCATCTTTCCATTTTAGCATGTCTCTAGATGCTAAAAACCTTTTGTATGAAGGCATTACTGCTGCTGATTATTGAGATGAGCCAATAATTTTTCATTTTACCCAAAGTAACTCTATTTTGTTTACTTTTTGGAAAAATGGGCATCGGGCTGTATTATTGTTTGGTTGTGGTTTTGTTTTCTCTGTCTTCTTGTCTTCTCCTCTCTTTTCCCTGTTCTTTCCTGCATCAGTAAAATTATTAGCAAGGAACTGAACTGCACACTGTGTGAAGTTGTTCTAAGGTGGGCAAGAGCAAATCAGACCTTTTGTCAGAAGATTGCTCTGGGACCAGTGCTGGGGACACCTTTGAAGACTGCCATTTTTTGCTGCTTGGGGCTGCACCCGTGAGACAGGAAAGGTCCTCATTGGGGTTTAATATATGGGAGCCATTCTGTTTTTTCTCAGGGTGATCTCAGTGGGGCCTACCATGGCAGAGGAAACAAGATCCTTTTATTACAGGATTGTCCTAATGGATTCTGCTTTGTCAGAGCTAATCAGACCTGCTCTTCTTCTTTCTTTCTGCAGTCTCGTTCCCAAAACACTGCCTATGCCTCCAACATTCAGCTGAGGATTGACTCAGCAGCTGATATGGGACTCCTGAACGGGAGAAGTCAGCATGTATCTGTAGCAGTCTCTGCTTGGAAACATCTTAATAACAGAATATGAGAAAACACATGTCATGTTAAAATTCAAAATACAAAGGGCTAAGCTTTCTAATAACAGGTTGAAGTTTGATGCTGAGCTTGGTGTGCTGTCTCAAAAGGTGAGGGATACCTAGAAACTCTCTTCCCGGCCTCTTCAGGTAGCACACAGAGATATGTGGTCATGCAACTGCAATTGTCTTTGTTTTCAGTTTCTCAGCTGTGTCTATCAAGTACAAATAAATACAATGAAAAACATCTGTGCAAGACTGAAAGTCAGTTTTTTTTTCCCCTATGGAAGAAGTCAACAACCACTAGGTGGGGCTATATTTACAGGTCTAAAGAAAAAAATAGCTTTAAAGTTAGAATGCTTTTCTTATAATAACCTGTGCTTTACTTAGCAGGAGTAAGTACTTGCTGTAACATAACAAAAAAGCAGCTTAAGCAATTGCTGTCACCCTGTAGCAGTCTGTTAGGTGATGGACAGTATTATGATGTTCATCTTTAGTCATCTTTAGTCATCTAGTCATCTTTATTTAGCTCAAAAAGATGTAGGGGAGGATTTGCTACATAAATATGCCTGTTAATTCATTCTGGAAAGAGATTTGTCTTTTTCTGCAGTGTCAGGTTGGTAATTCATAGTCAGATGGTGCCATTTTAGTAGGACCTGCAGGACCTTTTTTTTTTTTTTTCTATTAATACCGCTGCCATACAACTTTTTTTCTGATTTTGTATTTTTGCTTTTGCTTTTTCTTTTGCAAGAGACAATGCAAAGTGCTAAATATTGATTTGATGTCAGCTGATATTAGAGCATTTAGAATCCCAACTTTGTTCTTCAGTGGACTTGCGATTACTCCCCATTTGCTAAATATATGTATTACATACATGTTAATTACGTGTATAATAATACGTGTATTATTATGTGTGCATACAAATAATAATATGTGTATTACATCAGTGAAAACTTGGAGCATAGTTAGACCTGATGTAGCCTCTTGATTACATCTTGAAATAGCCCATTACTTTCCTAGCAGATTGTGTGTTGTTACTCTGTGATTAATTTTTGTTCTATGTTTTGGTTATACCAGCTA
>NW_010579306.1:188648-239071 GCF_000705375.1 Tinamus guttatus | reverse complement strand
TGTTGAGGGACTTACCTTGCCCTAATTCTTTAAGCTTGTTTTTCTGTGAAAGAATGGAGTTAGATCTGTATCTTCCTGACAAACACCAATTGTTGTTTTATTTTTCACATCACTGAGGTTTTTCACCTCATGTATGTTTTTACACATTAATTGTTCTGTAGCTTTTCTACCATCTTTTTTAGGTTTGGATTTCAGCTGTTTGGCATGTAATTCTCTGGAATACCTTCTCCCATGTTTTATTTTTATTTTTGAAGACTGATACTATCTTCAGTCACATATATATATGTATATATGTGTGTATATATATATATAGGTATAAAAGTCTAGGTAATAATTTTGAAAATAACATAGATTTTATGGCTTACAGCAAAATAAGATTATAGTGATCACCTGGATAATGGCAGAAGGAATGGGAAAAGCAGCCACAAAACAGGTTTAATGTGTCAAAAGTTGGATGCCACTGTTTCCACAGCTATTTTCTCAATCTATTGTCTCAGTAAGAAGTGACATAATTTAGAAAGTGAAAACCATCTCTATGGTGATGTACTAATTGTAATAAAAACAATAATATTGATATTCTTCTTGTACATGGGCTGTTTCAAATTTGGGAGTAGTAGATGCTTTTGTTTTTTTTTCTTCATGGTACTCTTTAGTACTGGTTTCTTTGATTTAATTGGTTATTTATTTTGTTCTAAATAAATATTCAGAAGTAGACAAATGTCTACTATGATCTTAAGTATTGGCCATCAACTTGCTCTGCCAATTGACAAGTAGGCAAAGTAGTTTAGAAAACTAAATAAATGTTGAATGTACTTATGCGTGTCTCAACATCATTAAGTTCTCAATTACTTTGTTTCCAAAGAACTTTGTTTCCAAAGAACTTCAATAAATGCACTGTTTTTAGAACACTTAGAGGAGATTGATAAAGGGAAAATCTGCATTTTGACTTCTGAACGCATTGCTTAAATTCCATCTGGCTATTGAGATTCTAAACATCATCTTTTCAAACAGAGGTTTACAGTTTGGACATTTGGGAGGAAATAAATATTAGCATATTATTAAAGTTGCTGAAGGATTGTCATTCTTGCATTGGATGTTCATGCATTCATGTTTCTGAGTGTGGCCGTTTCAGTAGTGTGCTCATGTAAAGGTTCCTGTTTTTCTTGCCTATTGAAAACATTTTTTTTTTGCACTCCCTACCCCACCTTGAGTAGTTTTTACAAAACTAACTCTTGAATGTAAAAACAAAAAGTTTTGTCTGAGAGGCTCTTTGGTTGATTAATCACAGTTTTGTTTTACAAATTAGTGCAGAATTTATAGTCTGGAACAGTGGCAGCAGTTCTCTTAGAGCACAAGCATTATTTGAAAATAAATAAATAAATAAATGCATAGGAAATAAGTTTTCCTTTTATCTTGAATCCTTGCTCAGGCTCTACCGATCTGGAATTTAACATCCTACCTAATACTCTCACAAGCCAAAACTCTCATGCTTCTTGTACAAGGGTGTAAGCTGTAACACAGTATGTAGAATTTCTTATATGTGTTTCTTATCTTGCCATCAAGTGTAATTTGTATAATCTATGAGATATTCTGTGGTCAGGTTGTGGTTTGCAAAGCTTTGGAAGAAGAGGGGTACTTTATCAAATAGTTTTGCTGGCTTGACGTTTCCATTACTTGGTTGAAATGAGGCACTAATTTGTCCAGGCTTCTAGACACCTTAGCATACCACAACCATGCTTCCTATGCGATTTATTTTTTTTCAGAACCTGTTTTGCTTCTGGTCACAGAGGATTTTCAGGACCTGGATGTAAAATCTTCTGAGGCTTAGATATTTTTAGCATCTTTGTGGTGGCTGCAGCATGGACTTGCCAGCCCAGGTGGTGCGCCCTGTGCAAGCTGGGGCGGTCTGTTCTTGGCAGGTGTTTGCTGTTTCTGGGAAGCAAGTTCTTGACCTTATCTTGCATGGGTGGTTTTCAGTGTTCATCTCTTCACAAATTGCCCATTGGTACCCTTACAACTATCAGTGTTTTAAAATAACAAGACCAGAACTTGTTCCTGGGTTGATAAGGATTCCCACAAATATAACCTGAAGTACCAGCCCTTACTTTAGAATTGATTTTTAACACTCTTTTGTCAAACTTGTTCCTGGATTGATAAGGATTCCCACACACATAACCTGCAGTACTAGCCCTTACTTTAGAATTGATTTTCAACACTCTTTAGTCATCGGAAGTAAATCACAGATGAAAGCCTCCAGAATTATTCTTGTATTTTACTAATTCGAATGCAAGTTCATCTTTACATATCCTTAGGAGTGTAGTGCAAATACTTGTTAATTGAAGTTCTGGCTTACTCTAAATTTCCTAATGAAAGGCAATTTTCTCTCTTTATAGGTATGTGCCATGGAACTATCATGAACCAAAACCGGGCGTTTATGATTTCTCTGGTGACAGAGATCTAGAGTATTTCCTGCAGCTTGCTCATGAAACTGGCTTGTTGGTGATCCTGAGAGCGGGACCTTACATCTGTGCAGAATGGGACATGGTACAGCTCTTTCTGAAAGCTCTCTCATTTCTCAATCTAATGCAGCTCTTTTCTTCCTAAAGTAGGAAAATATGCTTGGTGTTTTCTTGGAAAAGGCTCCTTGTTAAGCATCCCCAGTGACATTTTAAAGCACAAGCTTACTCTGTGTTTACTTACTTTTCAATGGGAATTACTGCTTGCCTTATTTTTTGTTGTTGCACGTTTTTTTTTTAATTCAGTCTCAGTACGTTAGTAACTGGATAATTTTTTTTTCATTTCCAGTAAATAGATCACTGAAGTATTTTCCTTTCTTTTCCCAGGGTGGTTTGCCTGCATGGCTGCTGGAGAAGGAATCTATTGTTCTCAGGTCTTCTGATTTAGGTAAGGACGTCAAAAGGGCTAGTAATGGCTTGTTTTAACAGCAGGAGGACTTGACATGTGACACTAGGTTCAGGGAGTTCATATCTCAGTTTAAGTTATTTCGTGAGTAAAAACTTCAATATTCTTAAAATGTATGCATTGAAGAAGTGTATGGAAACAACCCAGTAACAAATGATACAATTTCTGTGATTAGAGAATTGTAGGACTGAGTCCTTCAGGCTGTTGTGGATGTTATTCCTAGAGCTAGTGGATCTTTTTAGCCATTCATTTTCTAAGGAAATGATTGAAGTTGTCTTTTTTTTTTTTTATATAAAAAGGGGAGCAAATTATGACCCCTTCCCAGGCCTTTTCTTAACAATTTCTGCAGCAACAACCAATTTCAACAAGGTTTCAAACTTACCATAAGTTTGAAAGGTAATGACAAGTTTCATGAAAGTTGGTGCCAAGAGAGACAAGTTATTGGTATCATCTAGAAAAAGGAAAGTAGTTTTCACCTCTGAGATTTTCTGTTTGACAACAGCCAAGTGGCCACTCATTGTAGGACCCTTTCTTGGCTTGTCATTGTGCATGTAATTCCAGAACTAGTTGCAGCACTGTTGTGTTACTTGGTCATGGACATGGCACGGACAGGTGAAATGAGACAGAAGATTAATGTAATTATTGGAGAGGAGGTTAGGGGGCAAAGATATATATTCATATAGTATCTGTCTTTGATTCTGATGGTCATTGGATAAATTATCCCATTATCCAATAAATTATTATTGTTGTTTTTATTATTGTTATTATTATTATTTTAAAAGTGCAGATAGCAACACTGAAGTATGTTTTTCCACCGAAATGCATTAGGACAACTTGTCTGAGATTTCCGGTGATTTTCAAAGTTCAACTATGTTTGAGTGTTTTTTTTTAATGACTCCACCCATATACTGAAAGATGAAAATTATGAGCAAGCATAAGAGCATGTCAGTTCATTAAATGCTGTTCTTATATATTTTATGTAGTTAGAAAAAAAACCCCTACACATATATAATTTAAAACAAAAATCAGAAGTATAAAACAGAGAAGTTGTGAGCTGTTCAGTTTTCACTTTGTGTATCACAGATTACCTGGCAGCTGTAGGTAAATGGATGAGTGTCCTTTTGCCAAAGATGAGACGTCACCTCTATCAAAAGGGAGGTCCAATCATCATGGTGCAGGTAATTTTTTGAAAATCCAATGAGCTCAAGCAGCATGGATGCTTATATTGGTGTTGCTGACACTTCTTGCATTTGGTGGTAATGCACACAGTCACTCCTTAGCAGTTTCTGGTAACTAAAGGGTTCTGATGAGATCCCTCATCCAAGAGAGCTGTCTGCTGCCTACAGAATTTAGAGTGCACTTGTCTGGTTTATACAATTTATTTCCTA
The DNA here is from genome assembly GCF_000705375.1 of Tinamus guttatus. The sequence continues at coordinate 234,761 of NW_010579306.1, read as the reverse complement.
CTAGTGTAGAAAGCAATTAAACAAACTTATGCAACTTCTTAGATCTTAGATATTTCAGGATTTGATACTGAGCATGCATAGTGGGTATTATCTTTCTTGAACTCCTTTTAGAGTCATGATTATTCCTTTTTCATATTAACATTTGACAATATCCAAAGCTGCATGCTAAGTGCAATTCCCTGCCTTCCAAAGGATGGGAGACCCTTCTTAAAGATCAGCCAAGATCATTGTTCATGAGCAATGCATTATCTGTATTCATTAAAAGTATTGGGCTAAAATATTTTTGGGCAAAAACAGGATATTTGGGACAGGTTTGCCAGAAGTTGCCTTGAGAAATGCTTGGCATTGGATCAGGAGCTGAGAGTTGGCCCCTTGGGAAAGGGGGAAAGGAAGTAGACATCTCAAGTAGTGGGTTATCCAGTCCATTAAGTGTATTGCAGGACTTTGCTGTTCATGTAAATCCTTATTTCCTCATAGGTCTATCTGTTCTGGAAGGCCAGCTCCATAACAATTTTGATTTTGCAACCTGGTCTATGTTTTTTACTGGTTTGCTAGAAGCTGGGCCATAGTTCTTCTTTTTAAATAGAGACTATGTTTTTATTATTGGTGCTGGGGTAACAGTAACATAATATAAAGGTAGAGACTTTTATGTGAAGTTGAAAGGATTTTGTAGGAGAATTGCTTATCTCCAGACTATGATAGCTCTAGTGAGGGCCTGGAAGTACTGTCTTCTGCTGCTGCTACTCAGTCTGAAGTTAAATTGACTTTTTCATGGTTGTCACCAAAGGAAGAGGAAGCCTAGATTTAGGCTACCCATTTTCAGTCTTAGATGCAAATCCAAACTGGCTACTGCTTACATGAATTATTTTTACCGTGTAGGTAGAGAATGAATATGGAAGCTACTTCGCTTGCGACTACGACTACCTGCGTTTCCTTCAGAAGCTCTTCCGCCAGTATCTTGGAGATGAGGTGGTGCTGTTCACAACTGATGGTGCAAGCAAGGCGTTTTTGAGATGTGGAGCCCTTCAGGGACTTTATGCAACAGTGGACTTTGCCCCAGGTTGGAGATAACTGTTTGCTTCTTAAAAAAATAAATTGTATGTGTGTGGGTGGCAGGAAAAGTGGTCTCCTTGACCACTTAAATGAGATAATAAACATAAATGGCTATTTGACACATAACTAAACATAAAAGAATTACCCCAAAGTACCCAATTACAGAGAAATAATCACTTCCTGTTGGTTGTTGCTGTTATTTTTTTTAATGACCTATGCCTGTTCCAGAATCCAGCCCTCCTAGTTTACTTCTTTAAGCTGATGGTTACTGGAGAGAAAAATGATGCTGAAAACCATCATTGGAAATGTGTACATCACTGCAGTTTGTAGGAATGTAGGCCTGAAGAATGGCTAAGCACAAAACAGTGTTTTCAGAAAGAGCCTATTTGATAAAAGAGGAGAACTAATGCTCTGCATGTTTTTGCTGCATAGGCCTGGCAAAATAAACTTAAGGCACAAGAAACATACTCCAAGATAGTTGTGTTTTCATATTTTTTATTTTTGACTTGTGGTCACTTTTCTGTAACATTCTCTATACAGTCAAAGACGAATGCTTCTTTTTTTTTTTTTGAGGAGATTCAAACTGTAAAATCCTTTATGTATATCGTTTCTTGAGCAGTTGTTATTATTTAGAGTCCCTGAGGCTTAAGTCACCTCGAGGGATCAAAAGTGAAACTCCTATTTGCAGGTTGCCTGGCATCAGTTCTTTCCTATAGTCTTGGCAACTGAAATGCAGGCCTGTACTTCTCAAGGTTTGTAGTAATTCTGACACTTCTCAGACTTTATGGAGCGAGGATGTCATTCTCAAGTGGATTTTTGCTAGGTCTTGGAATGGACATAGACACATATTTCAGCGAAGGGAAGGACAGGAAAAAGCCATGGATGTTACAACTCAGTTACGCTTTTGTTTGTTTGTAGGTGTCAATGTCACAGCAGCATTCTTAACTCAAAGAGCCAGTGAACCTTCAGGCCCTTTGGTATGTCCTTTTGCTTAAATTTCTTGTATCACTCCTAAGCTTACAGTGGTTTATAATAGACGGTTTGGCAGCAATGTGCTGAACACTTCCTTAGGGACAGGTTTATGGGGACATCATTTCCAAATCAGTCAGAGAAGCTGAATCAAGGAGTGGTGTGGTGTGTGTTTTTTTTTTCTATGCCACACTTACTGCTGTGCTGCAAATATTAATTTAGTCTTAGAAGAAATTGATTTTTATTTCAGTATTTTTCCTAGCTGAGACAAATGTTTACAAAGCAGCGGAAACACTGAGTATGATTAGATGAGTTAGTGAGGTACGTGTGTGGGTGGAAGTTAAAAGCCAAAATTAAAAGGGCAGGTTAGAAGTTGCTTCCTGTTTTTTAGCTACCCCAGAGTTTCTACATAAGTGGTAATGGGATGTGAGATCGTTGGAAGCCATTTTGACAAAGGGAGAGGGTCCCTTGCCATCTCTGTGCTATGAAATTGTTTAGAACACAACTTAAGAATGTTTGAGTGATTGATTTTTCATTACATCTAATTCACCTATGTCATTCTGCATATAATATATTGGTATTAGCATTTGTTTTAATGCCAAGTATCTGAAACATATTCAGGTTAGCAAGTTCCAAGGAAATCTTTCATTTTGGCACTTAACGCAATCATTTTCAAAATGTCCATATAAAATTATTGAACCAATTCTAAAGTGCCCATATAAAATTATTGAACCAATCCTTTAATCTCTTTGACTGGTCGTCTGCTGGAAAAGACTGAATTTCATATATGCCTTGCTGTATTTACAGCAGTTTAAAAATGGCTCATATGAGTCAAGGTGCGTTTTTTTCCTTTCCTCTTACAGTTAGTAACCTAAATCACATTGCATTCTTGTTCCCTCTTCATATTTTCCCTTCCTCTTTTGCCCTTCTTTCAGGTTAATTCTGAATTTTATACTGGATGGCTGGATCACTGGGGGCACCGTCATTCTGTTGTGCCCACACAAACAATAGCTAAAACCCTTAATGAAATCCTGGCACGTGGTGCTAATGTTAACCTGTAAGTGTGTGCTCAGTAGAAGTTAGTTTTTTTTCTGGTGTGGAGGAGTGTTTTGTTGGTACGTCAAACCTGATTGAAGCGCATTGTGTTTTGTTTTGCTTTCAGGTACATGTTTATAGGTGGGACTAACTTTGGCTATTGGAATGGTAAGAAACTCTATAAGTGATTCTAATAATACAGTGGAGCTGCTTATGAGTTAGGCAGTAGTGTGCCAGTCCCTGTAAAAGAATGAGCCATGCATGCTTTCAAATGGCAAGAGACAACTGTGTTAGTTGTTCTAAACCCACGTGGTATTTGCCTTTGCAAAGGGTGAGGAATAAGTACAGCCTTTACTTCACCCAGTTCTGTAAAACACTGGAAACATGGGTAAATCTGATTCTCTTCAGAATTTTTGTGAAGACTGTATAATAGTGCAGTGAGATCTTAGAAGGACTATGTCCTCTATAGAAAATAGTTTCTCTGTGCCTAATCCCAAATCCCAGAGCCTGAAAATCTGGCAGTGATTGGAAAGAGATCTGAAAATTTTCCCCTTTGGAAGAAACAACTCCTTTACATTTTCTGTTCCTTCTCCTCACCCTCCTACCACTCTTAGGTGCTAACATGCCCTATATGCCACAGCCCACTAGTTATGACTACGATGCTCCACTGAGCGAAGCAGGGGATCTCACAGAAAAATACTTTGCCTTGCGGGAAGTCATTGGTATGGTGAGTATCCCTTGGAGGTGTTTGGGATGCTTGTCTGAAGCATCCCTGCTAGCTTGCTGAAGTACGTCTTGCTTTTGTGTTGGTGTGAGTTACTTCCATGGCTTTTTGTCCTCTGCAGAAAATGGAAGTGAACAAGGTGATTAGACCGATCGAACTGCCTGTTATTACGAAAAGGGCAAGATCTTGCATCTCCCTAATTATCCCTTATACTGTGTAGATGGCTCCGTCACTCCCTTTCAAAAGGGAGTGGGTCTGACACACTGAGATGATTCAACTCTGTTTTTTTTTTCTTTTTTTTTGTTTCTGTTTTGTTGTTGTTGTTCTGTTTTTGTTTGTTTGTTTGTTTGTTTTCTTTTCCTGGATTTGTTTTCTCCCATCTTGACTCCTTCCATCTAACAAGAGTCAGACCTGGCAAGAGGGGAGCGGAGGGAGAGCAGGAGGGGTTTGCCTGGGAGAAGCAGGGGAGGGGGTTTCCCCTTTCAGCACTGAGAAGCCACTGAGTCAGTTCAGGCTGGTCACTTCACCCTGATATGTGCTGCAGCTTAGGAGATTTGACAGCCTGTCTGCCAAGCTCCATGTTATCATTCTGGGTCTGTGGAGCCTCACACACATGTGCACGTCACACATGCCTTTGGCTATTGGTGCTGCTTTGTTTCATTTATTTTTATTTTTTTAAGCATTGAAGTGAGTAGCACCTCTACAAACTGGATTGAAGTACAGAATCTATGTGAGGATTTTGAAAAGCTTATATTTCAGGGCTTACATTTCAGGGCATTCAGACTGGGTTTAAGGACAAATTTCCTGGAAAACCAAAGATTCAAGCCTGTACCCGCTATCCAGTTGCATGCCAGAAACATTACTCTTCACTAGAAGACACTTTTTTTGATGGGAGTTGGTCTCACAGAAATTTATTATGCAGTTTCTAGGATTAAGTATGCCTGTTATCTTCTCACCTGTCTAATAAAGCTTGGTATGGATGCGATGATTTTGGCGCAGAGCTTCTCACCAAACGAATTCCCAAACTTCCTGTTTTCAAGTTGTTTTCTTCAAGGCAAGATTCCTATCTGAACTTTAAATAGTGTTCTGGTGCAGTTGAGGGAGTCTTGATAAGATCTGAAATGTTCTGCATCAACTAAGGTGTGCTGGGCCATGGTACAGCTTTCATGGTGTGGTTTGCTTATCTCTTACCTTCCATATCCATAGGATCTCAGTGAAGATTTCTTGTCTCTGCTGTGGGTTCTAAACCCATAATAATCTATCTACTCAAATGCAGTTTGAGCTGAAGCTGCTGTAAGAAAGTAAAGTTGGCGTGTAGCTAATGACTGTTTTCAATATATTAGTTTTGCTACAAGGTTAATGTGTTATAATCCTGCTTTCTCCTTTTTTCAGTTAATAAATATAACAAAGAAGGAGAGTTTCAGGCTAAAGCTTCTTTCAGTTGCTCACAGCATTTTCTGATTTCTACTATGAGGGCTGAAACTTTCTACTTCTTATTTCTTCCTCTGGGTGAATATAGTTTTTCTTTTTCTTTTTTTTCTTTAAAGCCTTCTTCAAAAAATGGAGTATTTTCAAAAGCAGAAATACAAATGAACTCGTTACCCAGGAATATGAATCAGGTTTTTCTCAGCCTGTGGTTGAGAGTTGACAGAGAAGCAGTGGGAATTGCACTACTCTAATCTGTTTAAAAAATAAAATAGAGACCAACCAACCAACCAACCAAAAAAAAATCTTCTGATGCAGAGGCAGCTTTTGAATATGAGTTTTATGCCAGATAAGTCCAACAAAACCCCCAAGAGAAATGGCCCTTCAGCACCTCCCAAATTTATTTAAAAAAAAAAGCCCTAAGGATTACCAAATTTATCATTTAAAGTGACCAAATGTGCAGATTAAGATAACCAGGTGGGATCACTTGTGCACATATATCCAAAAGTAGCCTTAGACAGCTCGATCACATAGGTTTCTTGCCTGCAAAACCTTTTTCTCTATAGTGCATAGACAGGGCCATGTGCAGGAAATGAAAGATCAAAGGGAAGTCTGAGCTGAAAGCTGGGGACCAGCAGTGGGAGGAAAGAGGAGAGGGTTTGGTGTGGCAAGAAGATAAGGAGGTTGGAGGCTCGGGAATGAGGGGCTTGGAGTTCAGCGAGGGTGGTCCTACGTAAACTCAACGTGAAGGTGTCCAAGAGCTGACGGACACCCTTCACCCCTCAGTTATTCCCCCTCACTGGGAGGCTTTCCCAGCTGCTTCTAGAAGAAGCCAGCCTAGGCAGCAGCAAGGGATTAGCAGGTTTTGTGGGGAGGCAGCAAGCCGTAGCCCTGGGCCGGGAAGGAAGGCATGAGAAGCTAATAATTCCCATAGGGAAGCGCGGCCAAGGCAGGGTAGGGGGGTCACATGGAAGTCCTGCCCTTGGCGTGGTTGAGCTGAAGCTCCCCTGACTTGAGGGCTGATGCCGGGAGGCTGCAGGCAGACAGCAATGCAAACGGCGGCCGCAGGAGGGCTCCAAGGACTCGAGTTAAGCATTTATTAAAATCTACATTTACCATATGTAGTCTAATCAGATTTCTTTCTTACACTCTGCTTCTGAGCCTAGGCACTGGTGTAACGGATTAACATTGTGTGAGTATCTACTTTCAGCCAAAGTTCAACTTTTGTAAGTTGTGAAGCAGAAAGTGAGAATTTGCAAATATGTTTGTTTCACGTGTTTTTTTTTTTTTCTCCTTTCTTACCTTTCTAGTATAACCAGTTACCAGAAGGCCTTATCCCTCCAACAACACCCAAATTTGCTTATGGGAAGATTCGCTTGCAGAAGGTAAATTAGCATTTGTAATCTAATAGGCATATCTTTCTGTAGTGTTGCATGTTTGATTTTTGCAAGAAATATTTGAGGGTGTAGTGTCAGCCTCTAGCTGACACGCAAAACAGAGGGGAAATGCTTGAAAGCAAACGTTCATGAAGGAGGCCATAGCGTTTGAGAGCTAAGATCATGCCTATGATGGAAAAAAAGCAAATATTTGTTATCTGGAAATAAAAGATAATTTTACAACATGCTGTATGTTTGCAAAGTTTTACTAAATGGAAATGCTGTATTTTCACAATGCTAAAATTCATTTGCATAACTGAGGTAACTCGTATAAATAATGTAGCTCAGGGAACTCTAGCACAAGAGGTAAGAGCAAAGAGTGCTACTGTAGCTGGTGGTGCCTCTGAAAGGGAAAAGGCACGTAGGACATGTATCTTTTAAGTAAATAGTACCAGCTGCTGTAAGTTTTGAATATGGATCATTTTAAATAAAGTCTCAGTGATGTAGCTTCTTGCAGGATTTATGAAGATGTGCAACTGATGAGAGAAATTAAGTGACTTTCCTACTGAAAGGAAAAGCATGCAGAATCCAGCCTGTTTGGCAGCAGTCAGATAGCTGGTCAGCACATGAATAGCTGGGGTCTGTCTGTAGCACTGTCATTTTAGGGCCATTGAGAGTTTTCTGTGATATATGGCTGAGAACCAGATTATTGCAGTGAGCAGAGAGGAAGGCTTAGGAGATGCAAGAGATAGGCTGGTATGAACTTAGCCTCATTCATCGTGCTGCTCACAGAGTTGCCTTGACGTGGAGGATTGCTGTAGGCAGTGTACCGGGTATTCTAATTTATACGTTGTATTTTACATTTTGAGCCAGCCACCTTTTCAGTCAGTTGTATATCTGATCTATCATGCCACTGCAGCCAGTGTTGCACAATTTGGTAGTGATAAGGTTTTGCAGCCGTTAAGCCATCCCACTCAACTGGTGGGCAGGAATCAATTTTTCATAATGGTGATTCACCACAGAAGATGACAAAGATCTGTATCATTTTCATCAATCCTTCAGGACCTTCAGACATTTCAGGCAAGAACTTTCCGTGTGAAATTGCACTGAACTGGTTTATATCTGGTAGTGACTAATTATACATCGTTATCAGTACACCTGCTGTTTCTGCTGCTATCACAGGTGGGAGTTGCAGTCACTCAGGGACTTTGCAGTCAGATTCTGACTCTCCATTTTCTCGCAGTTCATGCCTCTCAGATAGGGCTGTGCCATTTCCCTGGAATGATGAACCTTCATGCCTGCAAAAAATGAAAACTGAAGTATGTCTGGCCCAGAAAGCTTTTCAGAAAGGAGAGGTGAGAACAGCTTTGGAGTGGTCATCACAGTGGAAACCCTGTTCCTGCAGGGTTTCTTGTTATTTGAGAGGACATGTTTTACTCTGTACCCAGCAGCTTTAGCAAGTGAGATGGCCTGTCTATACTGGCAGATGTGAGTTTCCTATCCTTGCCTGTACAGATACTGCCATCTGCACCAAAAGCCTCTAGATTATTTTCTGGGAAGAGAGCCGCTCTCTGTTCTATGAACCCGTTGTTTATTTCAGGTGCTCTGCTTCATTGCTCTGTATCATGAGTGCAGTGTAACCTAAAATCACAGAGGTTTGTACTATCTGCTCCTGCCAGAACAGTTCTCCTAACTCCACATTGCATTTTGGTCCCTGTTGTGAGAAGGTAACGTTTGTTTGTCCTGTGCACTTTATTAGGAGAAACCTAAAGGTGTGTAAGTGAATATTAGGGAGGAAATATTACAAGAGCTCACCTTCTGTAATCATAATCTTCGTAGCTGTAACATTTGCAGTGACAGGGCTATAACAGTTACCATAGCACATAGTATATAACAGGTACCAGGAAGTTTCACTGTGCACTCAGGGGCCAACTCAAGTCGCTCTACTTGAGTATAATTGGGGAACCCAGTATAGTTAAAAAAAAACAACAGTCCCCTGGTCAGACAGGGGTTCATTTTGAGTTATTGAATGATTTTAAAGGAGAAATCTCTGCGTGGCAGGGGGAAGAGAGAGAATTCATTAAAACTGGCCTAGGCACACTAACCTTGCTCCAGTAGAGGCCAGGGAAGCAAGCCATAAGGAAGCATCTTGTTGCAGAGATGCAAAAGAGAAGTGTTGAAGGGGCAGGCAAAGGCAGAACAGCAATAGTTTGCATCAAGAAATGTGAACAATGGATGGGGTTTAAGGCCCAGAATGCAGGGAACGTCTTTTTCAGAGGCAAACAAATGAGTTTTGGTGTCTGCAGGATGTTTATGTGGCTGTGCAGGCTTGTGACCAGGTGGTAGTTTTAGCTCATCACTTAGAGGACCCTGAAGATTGCTTGATCATGAGTGTAAGCTGCAGATTCTGGAGCTGTCATCAGTTCTTGGGGTGTAGAGAGCTTCAGCAATAGCAAGTGACTGGCAATTTTGACATATGTTCATCTGTGAAACCATATGGGCAAGAAGAGGTGGAGGCAAGAATGGGCTTCAGCAAACAGGAGGCTGGACCGTATACTTTGATTTCCTTGTTACTGTTTGCAAGTAGTCATCAGATCATGCTGTTTACAGATGGTTTTGAAAAATTCTTTATTGTATTTGTATTTTTTAAATCTACTGCAAGGTTTTTGTTGTGATAACAATTGTCCACTAAGTAATAAACAGGAAATTGCAGCAAGAACAGATGTGAGATGTGTGCGTGCTTTTTTTTTTTTTTTTTTGTATGTACATGATGCAGAAAAAACGTCAGTCATGCTATCAAATTTAGAGTGGTACGCTCCATCAGGGTCTGTGGTGCTCATCTCTGGCTTTGCAGCCTGCAGTACAGGGCCCTGCAGTTCGGTCTTACCAGGGGCTAGCAGTCCTGCACTGCAATTTAGCGTTACCAGCTCCTTTGGAGGAGCAGAGCACGAGGAAGGGAGCAGAGCAGCAGCCCAGAGCACTTGGGAAATTTCACTCTCTGAAAAGCAATTATTTTAGGTGTAGTTCTTACATTGAAAATGTAGGTTGTGTTTCCTCCAAGAACTTCCTACTGCTTTTCCAATACCCCAGATAATTTTTAGTGTCTTTGGTATCCTGCATGGGAAGAGAGGTAGATGCTGGGCCATGTTTTGGTCTGTTGATCTCAACATCTGCAAACGGCACGACAGATGAGCAAAGTTGCACGTGGTGGTGAGGCAAAATAAGTGCTGTTGTGGGAAAGGAAGGGTGTGCTCTTCCCCTGGTACCATGGAAGCAGGCGGTAAGTGGATGCTGTCCTGCCCTGTCCTGATCATGGAAGGGTTTCGGGGACAGGTGGGCCACTATACCAGGTGGTGCACAGTGACCACCTAGTGCTACATGGATATTGGTAGTCAGAATATAGTGGATGTTTGCTCAAAAAAAAATGTGTAGATGAAGGGAAGGGTTTATCATGGTCTTCCATGAGCTTGCAGGCTGTGCAAAGGAGATTCTGGTGGATATGATGTGGTACCTTGCTCTCTGTTTAGAGTGGACAGTTATTGAAATAATACTCTTGCAAGAGAAACAACATGACCTTTATTTGTACATGCTGAAGAAAAAATGGCGTGTACATGGATGATTGTTGATGGCTTCTGTTACCCATAGAAAGCATTTCACACAGGATTGTCTTCATATTTCAGCACTTCTCATTTTTGAGTATGTTGTGCAAAAACTCAATACTTCCGTTATTGAAGCAGTCTGATGAGGAAGTTATTTTGTTTGACAATGCTCTTGGATTATATGTTTTTATGCTATTTTTAAAAGCCTATAGTTTTCTTCTTTATTACTTTGTTTTTTTCCTAAGAAGGTATTCAAAAGCCAGTCTGGGTTTGGGATATTTGAACATCTCCTGTGTAATTACCACTGAGCAGCAGCAGTGCTTTTTGTGAAATAAGCCAAGATCTTTCATGAAAAATACAGCTTAAATAAGTTTTATAGTACAAATACAGCTGATTTTTGAGCTTGGGGGGTACTGTGCATATTGTGCACATCTTTATTAACATACAAAATTGATAGCTGAGTTTCTGGAATAATTGTAGGTGAAGAGAAATCTTCTTACAGCCATATGTAAGTCTTTTCAGCAGGATATTTAAGCCTGTAAATAGCCTAAATCATGCTGTCCATCTCACTAAAACCAGTCCAAATATTTATATATCTAAGTACAGTATAAAGAAGTCTGAAATAGATGAAAATATAATAGGTGAAAGTAGTATGGAAATTTTCACTAGCTTGGTTTAAGTAGCCTGAGTGGAATCTGGATAATACAGTTATTTTATCTTAATTGCTCATAATGCTTTCTTGTAGAACTTTTGTGAAAAACTCCTGGGTTTGTTCTCATTAAAAATTAAGTGATGCTTTATTATGTATGAATGCAAAGCAAACTTAAAAGATCTGGGTTTGTTTTGTTTTGTTTTTTAAAGCATTCCTCTATAGGCAGCATGTTTTCTTCAGATTTCATCAGTTCCCTGTGCTCTATTATTGCAGATTATTGAAGTATCTCAATGTATATAAAGGTGACCTAAGGACTTCAGTTGTCTTTGCTTTCCCTTTTGACAAATACAGCCAGCTGTCCAGGTGGCCTGATGTGCAAGCTACTTTCTGAGTTTACTGACCTACACATCTGCTTTTTCTGTGCTGTAGGTTGGTACTGTGGTGGAGGTTCTTAACAAACTCTCATCTGCTGGACCAGTAAAAAGCACTTACCCGTTGACTTTTGTTCAACTAAAGCAGGTAAGGATTCTTTGGGTAGGCCTTTGCAGTCATTTCGTGAAGTTCATTTGAACAGCACTCCATGGTGTGACTCCTGTCATGTTCAGTGTCTCATACCATATCTCTGCACATGTAGATATAGTGTTGTGGAGGTTTTCAGGACTTTTTCCATTTGCCATTTTCTCCATTTTGCTCTGGCTTCCCCTGAATTCCCTTCTATCGTCTTTGCTCCTCTCTTTCCACATCAATTTCTTGGCAGTTGTGGTGACTTTCAATAGCTTCCCCTGCAGTGAAAGATCTTCCCTTCGTGGCTCTGTGACTCTTTCCATTAAGGACACATGACCACCTCTGTGCTCAGCTTAGCACAGGCTGGTGCATGGGTGCTATTTGCCTGTGGCTAAAATAAGCTACTCCCAGGGGACGTGATAGTGGCAGTAGCTGGGGGAGGGAGAAAGGGGGGAAGCAGTTGAGCTGATGCCCCAGATATTTTACAAGGTGTTTTTCAAGTAGAAAATTCACTGGTTATCCTGCGGCCTTCACATTTTATAGAATCTTGCGTAGGAAAACTCCTGAGAAAAGAGGGCAGCCAGTGGAGCTTCCCGCACCTTTGCACTTTTCCTTCTCCCTACTGTCTCCCACCTCCATTTTCCGTGAACCTTGTTGCAAGTGATGCTAGTAATTACAGAGGGCAGGAACTAGTTTACTCTCACTTCTTCCTGTCAGGGCCATGCTAAAATCCAAATCTAACAGATAAATGATTTTGTGGCTACTGGGTGAAAGAGACAGTGCATTTTTTGCTTGGTTTTTAATTTGTGTTTCACTTGTGATAAGAACAAATCTAAATCTTTTTATCTTTTTATCTTTTTTTTTTCCTACTGGGGAACTTGGTGAAAAATCTTCTAAAATTCTCCTGATGTAAATCAGCTAGTTTGTAAAAGAGATAATCTACTTGACTAATATGTCAATTTGGGTGCAGTGGGTGACTACTAAGTTTATTACATAAATTCAGTTATGGAGGGATTTTCCAAGTATTTCTTTCAGTGTTTTAAATGAAGAACTCAGTGTTGCAGATAATTAACTGTTTTGCTTTCATTGTGGAAATGCCTTCCTAGCCGATGTCCTTATCTTTTAAGGTCATGTAGTTGTACAGATGAAAGATTTAAAAATGGAACTTTTGAAAATTTTCACTCATCTAAAAGTCAAAGTAATATTTAATCTCAAACTGCTATCTCTGATAAATGCTATCTGAAGTGAACGAAAGCTAATGTTTCAGTCAGAGTATGTAGGCAGGAATGTAGAATATTTCTAAGTCATGACCTGAATTGAAGCTGCAGGTTAACCTGATTAATGAATCTTCTCTCTCTTTTTTTTTTTTTTAATTTCTTACCCTCTTTCCTAGTATTTTGGGTTTGTACTGTACAGAACTGTGCTTCCGAAAAATTGTACAGAGCCAACACAACTTGCTTCACCTTTAAATGGAGTCCACGATCGTGCCTACGTCTCTGTGGATGGGGTAAACATTGTCTTCTGCTATCCATTTCTGCCACCGACGGTCTTCACCAAATGGTTGCAGTCTGCCTTTTTTTTCTTGATTCTCCTCCTCTTTCCAGCTTACCAAAATAGCTGTACTAAATGATCACATTAAAAAAGATGAAGGAACTACAACTGAGTCATATTAAGCGTGTTAATACGTATTTCAGAAAATAAGAGTATGTATCACTTCTAAGGAAAATGTAATAGTTTCCACTTTTGAAATATTTGAATATTAATGTAGGCTCGTGACTTCAGTGGAAAAATACCTAGAAGAAGGGCTTACTTGCAGGTTCATAAAATATGTTTATGATACTTTCTACGATGTTTCCATTGATTTTTTTTTCTTTTTCTTTTTTCCTTTGAGAGTAAGGGGAAGTGGAAGCCTGAGCTTACGTCTTACTTTATGAAACTGGCTTCTGACCACAAATTAAAGAAGAAATTTTACCTTTCTTTCCTTGAGCAAGGTTTTGTTCTTGCTTAATAAAAATCAGTATCAGTTCACGGATTTTGATAGCCTAGCTTTTATTCTTTGATCTGTGCAGATTTGCATAACTGTGTGTAAAACCTTCATGTAAGCTGAAAAGTAAGAGCAGGTTGTTGTCATTTTTCAATGGTTACTGCTTTCTTATTTTTGGTATAATTCATTCAGGTTCCTCAGGGTGTCCTTGAAAGGGGTGTATCACTTACAATAAATATCACTGGGAAGGCTGGAGCCAATCTGGACATCTTGGTAGAGAATATGGGCCGAGTGAACTTTGGTCGATTCAATAATGACTTTAAGGTAAGTAAAGCCAGTTAAGCCATAGACACCTTTTCCCCAGCTTCTCCCTGCCCTCCTTTTTCCCTTTGACAGGTTAAAAAGAAAGTATTGGGTTGGAAAGAGCAAAAGGATCACGATTACACAGCTGTAACTTTACTTCAATATCTAACAACTCACTAGTTTCATTTGAGTCACTGAAATCAAAGTGGAATTAAAAACATACAGACGTCTTCTAATTTCTTTTTGTTGGTTCGCTTGTGCTGCCAGCCAGAGTGTCTCCCACAAGACTTTCAGGATGAATTGCACATGTAGCCAACATCTTAAGATGTGCAAAGCTGCTAGAATAAACTCAAAAAGAGTCTGGAACTCCACTTATATCTTGTCCTTACTTTGAGGCTTGGGGGTGAATCTTGGGGGTTTATTTGTTTGTTTGTGTATATGCACATATACACAAACATACATACCTCTGTATCCAATTTCATTTATCTGCAGTGTACCCCTGCAAAATTTTCAGGCTGTCTCACAAGTGCTCTAGTGTGCAAAGATCCTAGCTGAGACATTAGGAATAGCTAACAGGAAGCCTCTGGACGCTTCTGAATCCACACTGCACTTGGGAACTGTCACCGATGCTCATAAGCAGTAATGCCAGCAAAGTAACACTGGGAAGGGCAGGGGCAAAAGGGAAATTTTGCTCATTTTAGACATATTGGGATTCTGAGTGCTCTGTATTTTTTTTTAAGAGGAAGAGGAGCACTGCTCATGAGTTGCTCAGCAGCTGAGTCTTCACTGTACTTGTGGCATATAAAACTAGTGGACAACATTAATGCTGATGCTGTCTGTGCTGTCTTTACAAGACAGCCTTGCCTTTTACTTGAGTGTTGAGAGAGGGCACCTAGTTCAGCAGTATTTTGCCCTCAGATTCAGCTCAAATATATCTTGTGATGTGTAGGAGGAAGCACCCAGGTGATAAGGAAACATGTGTGCTGAGTGCTAAATGAGTAGGGTCGAGGTTGGATCAGGTGGGTGCTGGTTGTTGCTGTGGTTGAGTTGAAATTCACACTTATGCCAGTATTCAGCCTGTAAATATTAAGAATGAAAGCAAGTTTAGTTAGGCTCGTGCACACTGAGAACAGTCCTCTTAAAGCAGGATCCCTGCAGACAGAGGAGCGAGTCTTTCTCAAGTAGCTTCTGAAAATGTGTGTGGCTCCTTTACATTGAATGTCTCGCGCTCTTCCTTAAGGCAGGTATTCTTTGTGTTGACTTTGAAACTAGAAATAACTATGCCTTGTTTTTTAGAGTTTTTACACAAGTTGCAGCTTTGCAAGATAGGATACTCTGCCCTAAAGTTATTTTTGAAATGCTGCATTTTTAAGCTCGTATGGGCTTGTATCATACTTAATCAAGCATGATAGCTCGTTTGGGTTTTCTTTCACTGTTTTTTATCTCACTTTTTTATTCAAGTTTGAAATGGACCATCTAGCTTTGGGGAAAGAATGTTGAAAGGGTTTTTGGTTTTAAAACACTGCTGATCTAAGTCTTGTTGTTGAGGGACACAAAGGAAGGAAGAATGTGGTTTTTATTCTTTTTTTTTTTTTCTTTTTAACATACTTACTGCCACCTGTATCTTTCTGTCATTTGGAAGATTCATCTCCGCATTGGCACCTTTGAACATGCATTCAGATAGAAATACAAGTAAGAATAGTCATTAGGCACTTGAGATCTCATTTGAAAATCACGCCATTCTTAAAGACAGGCATAGAGAGGGAGTTAGCAAGTTTTAGTCAAAGTTTGGTTGCATTACTTCAGCTGATTGCCAAGCAAAGTGAAGTTTAGGATCTGCAAGAACATTTTACTGTTTAAACTCGGTGCAGATATTGCAATCTGATGTAAGAAAAATAAGTTCCTATCTTTGAAATGGGCATTTAGGTAAAAGAAGAATTCGTGTTAGCACTCACGCTCACCAGCTCATGCTGAGCAGACTTGTGAAGTCAGTGCAATTCGGATGAGACGTTGCAGGAGAGATGTATGACACAGCGTCAGCTCTCCAAGACCATGGAAAACATGTTGCTTGTTGTTGCACTTACTTGTAGAATGACTTTTGGTTTTTTTTTTTTCATTTTTAGTTCATGGCCTTATCTTGCCTTTAACTCACTGTGTGGGTACCCCGATGTGCTTCAAGGGTGTACACAGTTCCATAGAAATGAAACAAGACTGTGGGCTGACTGTAAAATTACAACTGACTGTAAACTTAAAGTATTTTGGTTAATCTGAGCCATGAAGTATTTGCCTTGAAGACCTGATTTTTTGATACTGTGTGTTAGCTGTAATAGATTTTTAGGAAGTAAATGCTGCTTTCTCTGCTATTGTGAAGGTTAATGGCTTGGGTTAGTGACTCAGTATTACCAAATCTTTTGATTGTATCTCATGACGTAAGGTATATAGTGTCTTTTCTGCTTTTTATTAAGCCTCAGCTTTTAGTATCATGTCTTCAGGTTTAAGAAAAATAGAAACCTTCACAGCTATAAGAAAAAAAAAGTTTGAGAAAGAAACTTGGACATAAGCAAAAAACCTGAAACTTTGAAGAGGAGCAGATCTTTCACAGAGAATAAATAAAACCTTACCTTCTTAAGCAAATTTTATACTTTAGGGAAGAGCAGATGCTCTGTGTTTTTCATACCCAGATGGACAGTTATTTTTTGTTTATTTGTTTGTGTCTTTTTCCCCTCCTCCTAGGGTCTAGTTTCAAATTTAACTCTTGATCAAGATATACTCGTTGAATGGGAAATCTATCCTCTAGACGTAGATGGAGCAGTGAACCATGACATCAATGGCCAGTCTGAGCAACTACCGACATCTCTTGGTAATCCATCAAGTTATGAAGCACCCACATTTTACACTGGTAAACTTTCAATTCCTGGTGGGATTCCAGATTTGCCTCAAGATACCTACGTCAAGTTTCCTGGCTGGACAAAGGTACAACTTTTTGCGGTAAAAACATGAATTCCACTCAAAAAGCTACTGAAACTCATGTGAAGGGTGGAAGTCTATACCTCTTGCATCAGCAGAAGCAGGTTGTAGTTTTGAGGTGCAACAATAGTTAAATGACTGGAGAATGGGTTACTTGTTTTAAGTAAATCTGGAGATAATCCATTAAGAGGGAAACATACATTTGAAATGTGTATGGTGTTGATCTAGAAATGGGAGAGCCACAAGGATTAGTCTTAAGATAAAATAATTTTTATTCTGGTACAAGTGAGATACTAAAGGCCATTTTCCTGGTTATGCAGGTTTTTTTAAAGGTAATTAAGAAAACATTGGTAGGGCTGGATGAGGATCTATGGATCCTGTTCCAAATCATAGGGAGAATTAAGCTACAAGTGCTAGTGTGGTGCCTCTAAATGTGGGTGCAGTGTTTGGAAGATATTATTGCCTTTCTTCTGGAGGTTACCCAGAAGTGTACTGAAAGCATCAAAAAGCTCGTCGTGAGAATCTTGTAGGCAGATCTCTGTTAGTAGGAACTTCTGAAAAAGTTTTGGCATGACTAGAGCAGAAGAGAGAGTGTGTTTTTGCAGTGCTAGGTTTGAACCAGCTCAACTAGTTTGTGAGAGGCTAACGTATGCATTGAAGTGTCCCTCCTTTTGGAATGATATTCAGCTCTCGGCTTCAGGGAAGTTCCTGTGTTGCAGTTGGGGGGCTAAGCTAGTCCTTTCTGAAGCAGTTTTTCAGCTTATAGTTATCAAAATAGAGGAGGCAAAGGAAGAGGTGGTGATCTATAAACTATATCTAGTCTTTAGAGCACTTCCTATTATGAAGGAGACCCTGATTCATTGTTAGCATTCAGTGTTACCAGCAGTGAGTATGAGGAAGTGAAGGTTTTGGTCCTTGTTCCCGTATCTGATACAGTCACTGAATAAAATCCAAAAATAGTCCCTTGCACAGAGACCAGAATCTAGGACTTCTGAAATAAATTATTTCACCCAGTGAATCCCAAATTCTTTTTGAGTAGTGACATCCTTCAGGAGAGATTGAGCATACCTTCCTGCTGGCAAAGTCTGCTTTGAAAGGGGAAATAAATCCAGTAAGTCTTCTGTATAGATGGGAATCTCTTCCTTTGATCTGTTGAAAATAATGACCTCTATTTTACCTTTTATCTGACCCTCTAAAGAAGCCCAGGTGAGGAGATTCCAGGTATACTGTAAGACTGCTGAGTGATCCTTCAGGACTTAAAAGATAATGGAGATGTGGACTGGACCACAACTTTAAATAACAAGATACCCAACAGTGGTAAGACTGACATGATGCTGGGTACAGGGCAGGGAGGCAAGCAGAAAATGAGACTTCCAGATAACTTCACCAATGCATAAGTAGCTGTAAACCAGAGGGCAGTAAGAGTTTAAATCCCACTCAGATCCCATTGGATTTGGGTCCTAATTCCTTGAGTATAAATTGAATAAATTGTTGTATAAATTGTTGATGTCAAGGTGAGGAAGGAAACTCTTAACTGGAGTTAAAACAGAGAACTTGGAGAAGTAAAGAAACAACACTTATTAGAAAAAAACGTGCAGCTGTAATGTTGATCCTACCTCAGCATGTTAAGGCAAGGAAGATGATATGCTGGAGCCAACAGCATGGGTGCAGGATTAATAGTCATGAGCTATGTTGAAGACTATTTACATGAGGGGTTTTTGAAGCCTTCATTACTAACAAAATGTCTTCCACTGTCATTGAGGAAGCACAGTGTCTTTAAGGGGGCCTGCCCTTGCAAGTGTAGTTATGTTTATTGGCTGGGTTTACTGGATTTTTTTTCTTTGACTATTTTGGATATTTTTGACTATTATTTTCTCGACTCCTCTGGAATCATGGATTAACTTGCTGATCTTGATAGACCCTGATAAAGAAAACAGCTTCTCGTTGTTGTCTGAAGTAGGTTTATTGGCTGTATGTAGGATGTGTTTTGCTGGATTTTGGACATGTGATTTTTTAAGTATGCAGTGTTTAGAAATTGCAGTAAGGACAGTTTGGATTTGAGAATTTAAGTTCATAGCTTTCTTAGAAAAATGAGCCAGTGACTGATTAAGATCAGAAGTAGACACTTAACTGATCTTGGCTCCTGCGTTATAACTGTAACACAGCCAATTCCTATGCGAAACTCCTACTTTATGTAGGGCTGGGACTTATGGTCCACTCACTTATTCATTTTACTTGTTGGAGGGATCTTGGATTAATGTCATCTTTTCTCCTAAAACTAGTGCAGAATAGTGAGGTTGAATAAACAGTTCTTTTTTTCTTTTTAATCCTGCAAAAACAAGCCACAAAGCAAGATAAATTTGATTACAAAAAAGTTTGAGGTTGACGTTTATTAACACCTTGGTGTACTGTGCAAGATAGGATCTTACAGCAAGGAAGTGGATAGAGAGCTATAATAACCACCTGCATTGCAAATTTACCAACTCTTTATAAAATTATCTTGCAAATTCCCTAAAATTTTGTATTTTGAAATACTTGAAAAGGCAAGAAAAAAGCCCTTCATACATCTTAAAAGGTTATATTCAGTATGCTACCAGTGCTTCTGTAAGTCCTTAAAAATATTATTGCAGTTTTAGCTATCCTAGACAAATTTAGAAGTCATCAAGAATACAGTAAGATTTCTCACTTTCCAGTGACTCAAACAGTTTTATTGTCTGTACCAGTATATGTCAGTGCCACTAATTTGTTTATTTTTCTTCTATATCGAATTACTAAAGAACAAAGCAAGAGGAAAACATAGATGAACTTTCTTGTTCCCATCTCTTTACTTGTCTAATGAAATCTTAACTTTCTGGCATGTGGTAGAAAGGAAGCTTGTGAGGAGCATAAGCAAATTATTTGTTCAAACCAGCCATATATCCTCTCTTAAGCCTTGTTTAATGAACCAAGATTCAGCTTGACTTGGTATGAATTCATTTACAATTTTCTTCCGAAATTCCTGCAGTTACCAGTTTAAAGACTGTTGGGAAAGTATATGCTTGTGACACTTCAATGTATCCACTTTCTGGTCTATAAATGACTTTGTTTGTTTGTTTACTTGCCCAATTTTGCTTTATTTTTAAACTATGTTATTATAATGTTTGATAAGTGTCTTGGACTAAGAGATTCTCACTACCTCTATTATAAAAAGTCATTTTTAAAAGTTTGCATCTCAAGTTAACAACAATTTTATTGAAATTCATGACAGAAAAGCCCAGGATTTTAATAGCCAAAAGTAAATAAAACAAAATACAGTACTCTCTTGTAGTGCAGTTTTGCAAGTTCTTTTGTTGTCCAAGCATCTGATTACAATAAGCACTTGAAATTCACATTTCACATTTCAACAAGCAGTGCATCTTTTTCATGAAGTTGTAAAACAGGAAGGGGCTACCAAGCTAGTGAGGTCTTATAATTTTACAAAAAAGAAAAAGAAAAAAACCCCACACAACACAGATTTAAGATTTGCCCCTGTTTTTGTGTCTTCTTTCTTCTTTTAGCAATCAGCTTCAAGCTGCCACAGTGTTCAGGTTTGTTTGTTCTGAAACTTAATGCAAAATTCAATGACAGGAGCCTGCTATTTTATTTTCCTAAATATTGCCATATTTGAAATGACTGCTTTATTTGGCCATGCCAGTTCTAAATATTGACAGTGATTTTCGCTTATGAAAGAATTCTTATTTGTTTGATGGTTTGTATTATTTTCTTGCACGTATTTTTGAGCCTGATGTTTATTTCTGTCAAACTGAGAGATCAAGAAAATTCAGTTACTTTGCAAGGAGTGTTATACTTGATAAAGCTATATGGTCAAAAGATCACTGTCAAATTATTAAAACTTGATTATGTTTTTATTTTCTTCTTTTAACAGGGGCAGATTTGGATCAATGGCTTTAATCTCGGTCGCTACTGGCCTGCCCGTGGTCCTCAGTTAACCCTTTTTGTTCCAAGCAATATCCTTGTTTCCTCGGAGCCAAACAACATAACGGTGTTGGAGCTGGAGCGGTCTCCCTGCAGCACGCGGGTGTGCGAGATAGAGTTTGTAGAGACGCCTGTTCTCAACGCAACCACGCCGCGTGCCAGCGATGCCCCGCTGCTCTTCGTGAGAGACGCGGGGCAGAACCATCTAGAATGATGCGAGTATTTCCTTGGTCTTTCCCCAACTGGGCTTCCCTTTTTTAAAAAAAGTCAGCATTAATCAGTAAGTTGTTGCACTGAAGAAGGTTTTAAAACTCATAAAAGACTTCCTTTTTTTCCCTTGTTTTTAAACTAGCAAGAGTTAAATACAGAAATTCTCTTAAAAAAAATTTGAAGCTGTAGATTTAAAGTTGACCTTGGAATGTGAAACAGAACCCAGGTGAAAGATAATGTTGGCATCAAGGTCTATTAAAAATGTAGCCCCGTATACTGTGCTTGCATCACACTTTATTGATCCTGTTTTGGCACTGGAGAGCAGTGTACTAAGAGGTGCACAGCCCTGCTACCTTGCAGTTTGCTCATGCCTGCAGCCTTAGAGCAGCCAGTGTTTTCAGACAGCTTCTAATATCTGGTTAGTGTCAGTGTTGTTTTAGTCTGCACTGACTTGCTGCTAATGTTGAGTGGATCTCATCTCTTTTGGGCTGCTGTGCGAGTGACCATTGAAAATTTTGAGTCAGTTACTTCTGAGGGGGAGAGCACTCACGTGCAAGCTGGTCTAAACAGCAGCAATGTGGATATTGGGGCCTGTGGTCACAGTTGTGCAGCCCTTCCTGAGATGCTGCTGGGTGATGCTCACATTTCTGAGCCAATTTACTGCTGCTCCTCTGTTATCTCTGAAGTCTTAAGAGTCGACTAATAGGTTCAAGAACTTAGGTAAGACTTAGGCTCTCTTGGTTGGACCATAGACTGATTAACTTGCCTGCTGTATATAATGGCTTTAAAATGAGTCATTTTAAAATGGCATTTGTAAACTTTTTTGTGCCTATGTTACTTTTAATAATGGACTCGAATGCCTGTTTTTCATAGGCCAGAGCCCTGAAAGCTGAAGGTTTTAAGTCAAGCATTAGATTCTTTTTTTAGTCACTTTTTGACATTTTATGTTTTATTTTCCAGTAAATTAATGATCTCTGTAGGTGCCTGATATTCGCAAAGATGCAGAATCACTGTCGGGAAAGCTGGCTTTCTGTAACAGTCCGAAGCTCTTCTGTTTTGATTCTCATGGTTTTAAAGTCAATCATGAAAACTCCTTGGTGAGATGTAAAGCAAAAAACATTGAGACAATGATTTAAATTAAATATTTTAACAATCTGTCAGGTTGCTCCTTTTGAATTTGTATGGCATTATTAAAATGGTTCTTTAAAGACAAAATCTCTTCTGTGTTCATTTGGGAGGGAAAAACAGGAGGAAAAAATGTTAAGAGGAACTACTAGGGAGTCCCATTCCCTTAAGCATCTGCATTGGCTTATTTGACTCATGTTTGTTGGGCTGCTGGCCTTGTTGGCTTCCCAGCTTGGGCAGCTGTGGTTCACTTGAGCTAAACAGAAAGTTTCTACTGTTAAATTCTCGCCTCAATTGCAAAGACTTATGGCCGAGGACTGTGTGCACGGTAGCAGGACCGGAAATATTTTGTTCTTGGAATAATGTCCTGCCCTGACTCGAGATCTCTTTTTCCCCTGAGCCTCATCCCTGTGCAGACCCTGGAAAATGCTCTGCAATTAGTTTAGTAAAAATTATTAATCACCTCCAAGCCAGATCTTGAAAGTAAGGCATGGAGCAGAATTAGTTTCATACCGGTTGTGGGTTTTGTGGCTTTAAGTGTGCAGAATGATAGCACTATATAGATATTATTCCAGCAACAGTTCAGTGCTTTAGCAGCCAGGAATATTTTTGTTTTTCTGGCAGTTAGTGCTACAAGAGGAGTGGAAGAGAAGATCAACTCGTAGCTCTTATCCTCACTTCATTTGGTTTTACATTTTGCTCACTGAAAACAGCCTAATGCAGTCTGTGACATCTTAAAAGCACAAAGACTTTGCATCAAGGATTACGAACATCCTTCTGCATGGAAACGATGTTAACAAGAACAACATGGAAAAAAACAGGTTTAATTTTTTTCCCTCCTGAATAGGCTTCTAGACATCTTAACTAACGCACCTGCCTCCTCACTGCTGTCTGAAGTGATCTGCAGTCTGCAGAGAGGAACTGAAAGCTGGGGCCCCGATTCCTAGTCCTGATCTGCCCACAGGAAAGCACTGCTGGAGGTTGCCAAGGGGCACGGTATTTTTAAATCCTTGAGTAGGCCGAGGAGAGCTCTCTCCCGGAGCCGGCCTGCGGGGCGCATCGCTCGGGCGCGGTGTTGTGGGCACCACTGGGCGTTTCTTTACCCAAGGATGTGGCTGAGGCTGTGGCGGGGGGTGCTGCCCCACGCAGGACACACACTGGCTCCCTGAGCCTGCGCCCACTGCTGCGTGGTTGGGCCTTAGCCAGGTTTCCTAGCCGTGGAGAGCAGCCCTCCTGCCCTGCAGTATGTGGTACAAAATAGGAGAGCTTGACATTTTCTCCTTCACTCCCAAGCATGTGTTTGCTCCTAAGACCTGGTGTTGGGAGTCAGAGTTGGTTTGTGAGGAGAAATGGCATTTTCACCCTGATCACAGGCAGAAAGCAAGCGTGGCTGGTACAGTTGTGTAAGGGAAGGCTGTTGGGAGTCTGCCCACAAAGCACAGAGTTAGGGGGCTTGGCTTAGCACAGAGATGCTTTCTGTCCTTCAGTGGTTTGTCATCTTCAACTGTAATCACACCCATGCATGTGTGAAGACCCTTAGAATGTCACTGCTGGGGATGAATGAGCAAGCAGGTAAATCTGAACAGATGAGCAGTGTGCGTTACATGGTTGTATTCCCTTTCTAAGCGTAAGGATCAGACTGCCGTCTTTACCTTTTGTTCATAATATGACTATCTTCTTGGGTGACAACTACAACATGATAGTCCTTGCACCACGGGGATGAGATTTGGCCCTGTCCGCACCCCTCTAGCTTCTCCGGGCCCTGTGTAATTCTGGGCAAGGTGGCTTTCCCTAACTCATCCCCGTCTCTTCACATGCCTGGTTTAGAGCGCAAGGGGAAGGCAGCTACCCTCTACCTTGGGTGGGCTTGGTCACTTTGATGGAGTCAGGCAACTACACGATTGCAGTCTTCTTGTATTTTATAACAAAATTACGGGAGACAACAGACATTCCAATGCTTGTCCTAGAAAGCTCAGTCTTACCAGCAAAATGTCCTCACACCTATTCCCAGTAATGGACAGATATGGCATTTTTTTTTCAAAGCTGACAGATCCTGACCTGAGCCTCTGACCACAGCTTGGTTCTTTACTGGGCATGACTATCACTTTACCAACAGGAAACTGTAATTGAAAGGTATTTGGTTGCATGGCTTTGCAATCACTCCTCATCTTCTTTCCTTTTCTGCTTGTAAATACTGTAGCATAGCTTCCCAGAGGAAGCATTGATGGCAGCTGCACAGCCCCACATTTTTTCTTTAGTCTGTTTTTCATGCATCTTAATCTGCAAACACCATTTTAACAGGTAATACAAGCAGAAAGATTTGTGAGAGGTGATCTAGTTGTAAGCTTCTCTGCCCTGAGTCAGTATCCAGCCAAGCTCTTCTAGTATTCTGTGGTTAGAACATTTGTCAACAGATCACTGAAATCTTCATTGCTATATATAAGCCCATTATTGTCTTTCCCATCCACAGTCAACGTGAAATATCTCTTTTCTGTGAGACTATTCTGGGCCTTCTATCTTCTTATCTCCAAGAAGGACTGGGTGTATACAAGTACTAAGTGATGCAGAGCAGCATAAAGAAGCTTCAGCGAGGATATGAAAGTCGGGTATATCCTGCTAAATGAGCTGGTCCACGTGCTGCAACTGTGTTTTCTGAAAAGAATGACTGAGTTGCAAGAAAGCTGTTCTGCAGGTGTGGGCTTAAAAGTGTAGTAGCCAGCCTCAAGATGCTGGTAAGATCACATGGTGAAGGGAACTGGAAGCTACAGAAGAATGGGGTCTGCTTTAATGTAAGAGAGAGAGACAAAACCAGGCAGGAAGAGATGATCTTGGAACTCAATGCAAAGGACTGAATAAAAGAACATGTTGGAAAAGGAATCAGAGGCATTGTTGTTCTACTTTTTCTGCACAAAGCAAAAAAATCCCTTTTCAGAAAAATTTTGGTTGCTTTTGTTATTACCGAAGAGGAGGGAGTAATGGACCTGAATCCCCAGCTTTAGGGGAAATCTGGAAGAGGCGGGAGTGTGTTACCTGCAGGGAGGCTTTGCAGAACAGTGATGGTTTCGGGTCCTTGGAAATGGAATCTCCTTCCCATAGGATACATGCCTGTGCAGCCAAGGAATCAGATTTTTATTTAAGAATTCCTGTCTTGGCCTTTACTGCATATACCTGCCCTTCACCAGCCAAGCACATGCAGGAGACAAAAGTCCAAATTCTAGTAAGGTCCCACTTTTAAACTGTATTCTATAATGTTGGTCCCTGCTGGAGCAGGGGAGTTGGACTAGATAATCTCTAGAGGTCCCTTCCAACCGTAATCATCTGTGATTCTGTAAAGGGAAATGTGATCTTGATCATAAAACTCCCAAGCATGCATTTGTAGCAGACTGTGTGCAAACACCTTGATATGATCTCACACCTCGGTGCAATGTTTGCAGTTGCATATCAGTCATTTAGCCTATTTTTGTAGACAAGAGAAAAAATGCCCCAAGAGGGAACAGATTAAGTTACTCCAGGGTTGTGTGTGAGTCTCTCCTACAGAACTGGCCTTTGTGGATATTGGTACAAAAGCCAGTAGGAAAATACAGGGAGTATCTGTGAGTTTAAAGGATTTTTCATTTGATTTTCTTTACATTTTTTTTTCTTTTCAATACAAGTCTTTCTGCATGGCTCACAATTTATCTAATGATATATGTGTATGTGTATGTACGTATATAAAATGTTCTGCAGGGCTCACAACCCTGCTATATGTTAACAGAGAATTTTCACAGCGTTGCCTGCTGCTGTCGTCCAGAGCACACAGCAGGGAAGTGTTTAGCAAATGTGGTTCATCCCTGTAATGCTTCAGATAAGAAATGCTTCTTCTGCTTCATTCTTCCTGGAGTCTCTGGTTGTTCCTCTTATATTAGGGAAGTCTTATTTGGAGAGAAACCCAAAGAATTTCCTTCAATCTATTCTCTGAAGTGAAAATGGTCTCCACCCCTTCCTCCTATCCACCGTTAGTTTGCAAGTTGGACAAAAATATCTTTGCATACAGCTTGTTTATACTTCTCTCCTTTCTTCCAAATCCCATTTGCAGATCCCTTTTCATGAGTTCCACAAAGCTGGATAGGGTATAAGGAATGAATACTCTTTCCTGGTGTCCAAACTAAATTGAGGCGAAGTCATTCCTAGCTGCGGAGTTCTGCTCTCAAAAGCATTTGTCTTTCAAAAGGTGATGGGTTATGTGTAGCAAGCGTGCAGGATCTGTATCTGTTCCTGTGCTGTGGGTGATGGGGCCTTCTTGAGTATAGGCAGACTGTTTGGAAAAGCAGCAGCTGGCAGCTTACTTTAACCCACCTCATGCCCTGTCCTTTGCTCACTGGGACACTGAGTTTTGGACAGCAGTCTTCCTCTTTCAGCTCCTTGAAAATGTGGTTGCTGTTTCCACAGCACGCATTTGTGAGATAGGAGGTTTTTCAGAAGAAAAATTTACATTTATACTTCTCTGTTGCCCTATTCATCGTCTTCAGGTTCAATCTTATTTCTAGACACTGAGAATACTCCGCTGTACCAGTGAAGTTCTCCAGAAGACTTTTGGCTCTGAGAGATGGCTCTGGAATCTGCACACACTCTACAATTTTTTTTTTCTTCAAACTTTCTGACTTTTTATTATCTTCTCAGGTTTAGGATGTGGTTTGCCTTAATCATGAATAGGTGGATCCGGTGTTCTGAAAAGCCTGAGAACCTATGCTGAGCTTGTGAGAGGTTAGTATTATTTTCTGCATTTTTTTTTCCCCCAGCAGTGAGTCTTCCTCTGAAGGTTTCTACCATGGTGCATTCCTATGTTGCCCTTCCTGTCTTTTTGATCCAGAACAGGATCTACCTCAAAAGTTAAAGTAATGTGCGTCTGTAGACTACAGCCAAACACAGACACCTGCAGAGGCGACTTTTCTTTTAAAGCACTGAGTCTGGCTGGTATCTGCTGAAGCAGCTCTTTGTTTACTTGTTTAAGTCTGACATCTCTGGTTCATCTGGTTTGTCTCCATGGCTTCAGAGTTGTGCTGAAGAAAGCCTGTTGCGTCTGTGCATCCTTTCTGACTTTAACTGTCTGACACTAGTTGCCCTCAGCTTCCATATTAGGCAAATTTTGGACTCCTGTTAGACTCTTTTTACTGAAAAAGGGGGAAAAAGCCAAGAAACAAAAGTAAGATTGTTCACCCAGCCAAGGCAGTAGAGACGACTTGGATAGAAGGTGTCAGTGGTTCAAATATAAGAATACAAGCTTGCTATGTCACAGTCATCCAAATGGCTTTTCTCTTTTTCCCCAATTCTAAATAAAAACACCAGCAAACCAACCAACCTAAAGCAAAAAACAAAAACAAGCACCCCCCCCAGCCACACACAACTGGCTGTGCTAAAATCAATGAAATGAGACCACTGCATATTTGAATTAAATGTGGCTTATTTCCAGTTTGCACCATATACAAACCTATAGGAACAGCGCTGGCGGGTATGCTTGGACGCTGTGGCGATAGAAGAGTGGTCAGGGTTTCACAGTACGATCCGGACAAGAAGCCTTGTGAAGGCAGAAGGGAAAGCGCGGCGGCTCATGAGGTGCCAGCCAGGTGCAGGGTGCGGCCTAGTCTCGCTGCAGCGACGGGGGCGGCTCGCGCAGGGCCCTGAAGCTTTCATATCTTCATAGCTGCAGGTGGAAAATTTAAAATGGAGGAAAGGAGTTGAGCTGATGCGAGAGTGAAGTTTCCCAGGCAAGATGTGCTGAGGGGGGAAAATATATCCAAATCTTAAGAGAAATGATCCTGACCAGGAGGTTGTGAATACTCCTGCTTGCTCCCCAACTGCTTGCTTTTGCCTTGGCTTGCATTTTGCTGTGGCAACTTCAGAGCAAGAACTGTGGTTTTTTTTTTTTTTTTTTTTTTTTTTCTAAATGCTCTTGAAATGCATCACATATTTTCAGTTGTTCATAAAATAGCAAGGCTAGGTGATGCCAGGTATAGTTTCGCTCCAGTTTCTAGTGAGCAAGTATCTTCTTCAGAACTCCAACCACACTGCTGTGCTCATCTGGCTGGATGGGTGAAGGGACTTTCAGAGAGTCTGACTGTTTCCCGAGTCTCTGTATGATGAGCTGGTCAGGGGTCTGCACCATGGGCACAGCAGAGAAGGAATACTTTTTGTGTTTCTGTCATAATTTGAAAAATAAATAAATAAACAAAGCACAAATTGCTCATGGAGCTCACTTTGTTGCTATTTTCTTTGTCACCTTTTTAATTTTTTTTTTTTTTTCTTTAACAAAGGAGCAATGGTGCTGAGTTTGACTACGGTACACTTAGCCATATATTGTTCGAAGGTGAGCATAGTAGATCATCCCTTTCTAAGTTTTGGCCCTCAAGCCTGTTACTAAGTTGAGAGGGAATTTCAGTGCCTTTACGCTCTCTTCAATGGAAGAGACTCAGCTTTGACTGCTGATTCAACGGCGAGCTGCTCGAGTGCCATGACTCAGTCTGCAAAACAAGCAAAACAAACAAACAAAAAAGAAAACTAATGGTGTACAGCACTCAGGATGATATAAAAGTGTCCAGTCTCTTTTAACAACCCTAGTTGCTCCTTATTTTGATTTTGGGGACTTTTCAGTCATTGTCGGTCTTGATGGCTTTTGATAGTGAAAATTTGATACTGGTTTGACCTGGAAAGAATGTTCCTGTTCTTATGAAGTGCTTAGGTTTTCTCCTGCTACTTGTTTTAGTGTGTTCATGCAAATCGGTGAAACCCCCTACTGATTATAAATGTCAAAATGTGAAGTAAAGCTTGAAAGCGAGTTTAATGGGAGTGAGCATTTTCTGTGAAAATCTTCATAGGTAAGGACAGCAATCACTTATTGACTGAGAAATGTTATGAAGAAATTGCTCAACCCTCCTCCCTAGCTCTTTTAGAATAATGATGAAGTTGTTTTCATCATCTTTGGAGACGTCTTGTGGGAGACGAAATTTCTTAGGCTGTGAGCAATGGTATGTATGGTTCTTGGCAATTTGAGACACGACCTCTAGCAAAGAATGCACAGATTTCTGCCTCTGTAATAACAAATACTTAGCTTTGATGTAGTGTGTTTCACCTGCAAAACACTCGGTTTTACAAAGAAAGGCAGAGTCTTGCCCACGTAACAGATGCAAGAGGTGAATTGACTCAAAGTCCTGGCAAGTCTGACAAGAGGTCAAGAGGTGCTTAGAAAACTTTTTTTTTTTTTTCCCCCTCAGATAGGTGAAGAATAAGGGGGGTGCCCTCTCTTTTGGGCATGTTCTCAGGTAGTGACTGGCTTGCCTGCCATTGAAATTTGCAGCTGAGAAAGCCAGTGCAGAGAGAGTCTAAGTGTCTAACTTGGGGCTACTCAGAAACTTTTTTATTTTTTATTTTTTTCCTCACAAGTCCTGTCCAGAGTCTAGAGCTCAGGCTCTGTCTGCTTGGGTCTCTGCGCGTTTGCTGTGACAGCAGAGCAGTGCCCATCCTTTCAGAGGAGCGGCCCTCTCGAAAGGACGCCTCTGGCTGATAGGGCTGCGTGAGCTCTCACAAACTGGGGGCACAACCACTGCTCTTGCTCAAATAAACAGATCTCGCCTGTGTCATTCACTGATGAGGGAGATGTGGCTTTTGCAGTGAAGAATCTCACTGATTTTTGATAGTGTTTTGTTTTAGGCTGGTCTCCTCCCAGCAGAGCAGTAACTTTGCAGGATCTTGTGGCCTTATGTCTGGAAAAAATAGGTGCCACTAACTAAAATAAACATTGGTACAAGTTGGCTATTTCTTCCACTGTGAACGAGTATCAGCTTTTCTACAGCTAATTTAGTACAGATAGTTGCAATTTCTAGAGTTCTTTTTTCCCCCAGGAACCAAGAATGCTGCACATAGCCAGTGATACGTATTGGCATAGATATTGTCCTAGATAATTAACGGGCATCGATATTGTCATGTGCCTTCTTGAAAATACAGACCACATTCAATCATAACGTGTGATTGAGCTTTCTATTGTAAATTACTTTACAAAAAAGCAGATGTTTGTTTTTATCTTCTTTATGATATAGCTAGCACCTGCCATCAATCTGTACAAACCCTTTCCTGGAATAAAAAAAAAATACTGAAAAAAAAAAGACAGCGTCTCAGATATCTAGTGCTGAAACACTGCTTGCCTTGCTCTTTGAGGCAGTGAGATAAATTGTTAAACATTTATTCCCTAATGCTCGACCTTACGTAGATGCTAACTTGAGGCTTGATTGTTTTACTTCTATAAACAGTGTACTTTTCTACAGTGTAGAAGCAAGAAGAGTTCATTTGTTAGACAAGTTCTCTAGAACGAAGCTGGTAGTGTTTGATTAAAACACACACACGCCGCAAACACACACATGCCCATCGCACGCACACACACGTCCCCCCCCACCGCAATAAAACCTTCCATTACTCACTGGTAGTCTTCTACTCTATGTCTATGTCTATCACTTTACTTATAATTTTTTCTTAATTTTTTTTTAATTTGAAGACATTCCTATGGGTGTATGAAACAACTACCGATTGAGCTATGCTACAGGCGTGCACTGCAGTTGTTAACAAATAATAGTCTGTTAAGCAAGACAATAGCTATAATCTGAAACTGAAACAAAACCCAAACATCAATGTTGGATTAAAAGGTGCTGATCAGTAGCTCATGCAGCTGTCATCAAAAAAAAAATTGTTCTTTCTGGTCTTCAGATTGTCATGAAACTGCTCTTTTCAAAACATATTTTGTTAGTATGGTCACATACTAACAGTATTGACATCCCATGTCTGCTTGCAGTGAATGCAGCCTTAGGTTGGTGGGGAAGTGAACAGATTTCTCCTTAGCTGGGGGGTGACTGTGGCAGAGGAGGCTTGTGGTGTAAGCATTCATGTGAGAAACAGGAGGAGGGCAAGGGGGGAGCCAGTTTCCCCTTGGGGGATTTTGGTGGTTCCCTAATGTTTCTGATGAAAAGAAGTGAGTACTGACCTGTGCTGTGTAAGGGCGGGTCGATGAAGCCAGCCTACATCCATTCTTCCTGTTCCTCTCACTTTGTAAACTCCTCAGCCCCTCGCCTGCATGGTTGCAGCCTTCTTGTCCACTTACCTTGTTCTGTGAACTTCACTCTTCTAGAAGCACAGGCAAGATCTGTTCATTTGCTGCGAGCAGGCCTCTGTTCTGCAGCCTCTCGGCAGTGATGCCGCGGGGCCAGCAGACAACGCTGTTGGTCCTTCCAGCCAACTAGCCTTATTTTGTTGCCGTTCCTGGTCCTCTTTAAAAAGCACCAAGGGACCGAGGTGCCTAAGCAAAAAAGAAAACTGCTCTCTCTTTCTTCTCTACGTGTTATTTACTCATGTGTATTTTGGTAGCAGAAAAAACAAGTCACTTCATCTGTGGTCATGGTCTTGTGGTCAAATATCAGTTTACCAGCTAAGAGCAAGTACAGAGATCTATTGTGGTCTTTTTACACTTTGATTGAGGTACTTCTGTGCCTTAGTCTGGTACTGCTCTTTCTATGTATGTGTGACTGAGAGTGGTTAAAATAGAGAGACCCTCTCCTCAACCTTCCCGCTCCAAACCACAGTGTTTCTGTGGAGATGGTTTGTGGAGTGCCAAGTCTATGTGCAAAAGGGGCACATACCCTTTCATAAAGAGAGATGCCACTGGTCTTGCAGTCAGCTCCCAATTCAGCTGTCTGCAAAAGAGTAGATTTGGTAAAGTCAACCTTCATTCAGTTCTTACTCTCTTATGAAGTATACTACTGAGAGTGCCTTTCATGTAGAAATACCTCAGTTTCTTGCTGATCAGATCCTTGGCTACTCACTGCAGTCACTGAAAGTAAAAGCAAGGAAACAAACATCTTGTTGCATTTGTTTTTTAATGTCAGTTCTATGAAAATTTTCTTTTTTGCAGCACCTAAAATTATGAACAGCTTGCAGTGTGCTGTTACTGAACTATATATACTGTATGTATGCTGTTAATCAGAAGCAAGAAGCTAGAATTCAGAAATCCTTTCAAGATACCATTAAAAAAAAAAAAGTTTAATATCAATCTTGTCTTTGGGTGTACTTGCACAGAGGATGAAATGTCTTCTCTTTCAGATATCTATAAACAAGCATCTTTACTGTCCAATGTCTGTAAACAGACGGTAGCGACAGCACTACCGAAGAGCAGCCTTTGTTAGAAGAGGACATTAGCTAGGCACCTTCTTCCATTTATTACCAGATACCCTTCACGTTAGTGATGCAGCCCCATCTGCAGAATCTGGATCCAGATTGGGACTTTCTTGGCTGGGCGTCACAGATTTGGCTATCAGAAAGGGTACAGTGTGGGTAGTTCAGATCTGGGCTCCCTGTTTCCAAGTTAAAATGTGAACTATTCCCAAGGAGAAGTGGGAGGGCCCTAAATTTCTCCTGAAAATGTGCATCATTTTCATAACATCTGAGGTCTTGCTCTGTGCCTCAAGCCCCCTACCTTTACAGTGGAGACTTTTTTTTTTTTTTTTTTTTAAAAAAAGGGTCCTGGGTCTAGTGATGCATAAGAGAAGGCATTGCTGTCTTCAGCAGAGAGATCACATGCCTGTTATTATTTCTGAGAGTTTAAAGGAGGATCCGAGGACAAAAGCTTTTTATCAGCAACCCTGATCACGGCCTGTGAGTGATCTTGCTCTGCGTGAGGCATGTGGGGGAATGTGTGAAGAGATACTTTAGGGGAAAGAAAGCAGTAGTGTCCTTCCATCATACCAGAAGTGGGTCAAGGAGTTGGCAGGGGACACTAGGTTTTACTGGCATGAAACAGGCATGAGGCTTTTCCAATTTTGACCCTCATTCCTGTGCAAGTTGTCTCTGAGTCCCTCACTGACCCATAAGATAGGGCTTTGTTTTTTTGTTTCTGATGGAACTTGCTGTTGAATGACTGAAAAAAAAGTACCTAATTTGGTGTCTATTCATCAACAGTGCTGCTCCTTTAGAAGTGATTTTTTTCCATTTCTGACTGTGACACTCGGTATGTCATTGCTGTGCTAGAGCAAGATTACTGCAGGTATCATTTGCACTATGGCATCTCTGAATGCTCGTATCGGCCGTGTGAAATCCTACCATGGACACACTGAGCACTCCCAGTCTCCTACTTAAATACTTCTTTTGTGCTTGCTTTAGTGAACTGCTCTCCAAGGACTTTTCTTTAAGCATCATTTTTGTGATCATTTTGACCAACATTACTGAATAATCTTTTATTTCTAGCTGTAAATCAAGTTAAATTGAGCTGTTTGTGTAAGAGATGGTTGTTCACGAGCTGGTATCTGGCAATGTTAAGAGAGAGATGCTATTAAGACAGGGAAAAGCTCCTAGAGAAAAAGGCATGACTGTGCGTTTCTGCTGGCAGTTTAAGACTCGAAGGTTCCTGGCGACACAGGAGAACCGCGGTGCTCCTTGAGTTGTCGTCTCCATCAGGCCAGGTGTTTAGACCTACTGCTAGGGTAGTGGCAACTACTAATGGTGTGGAAAGGAAAACAGTGATTCCCTACTCTCTTTCCAGGGCTGTCTGTCAGCGTGAGAGAGGGACAGGCTCATGGTGCCTCCTCTGCACATGAAAGGGGTGAGGCTGCACTCTGAAGTAGAAGGTAGGTGCATAAAACAGCCTCATGCTGAGGGAGGGACTTTAGTGGCCTACGTGCCTTGTGAAAACAAAACAATTAACTTTTTTCCCCTACTTTTTCTTTTTTTTTTTTTTTTTTTTTGCACTTTATTTTTGAATCACTGAATTGATTTTCTGTCCCCCTACCTTTCTGTGGTGGTTTAGAGCAACTGGAGGACACTGACTGGCCTTCACTGGAAACCTGGTGTAAAAGTGCGGGTTTAAGAATGACTCAACTTTGCTTCACTCAGATGTCTGTCTACCCTCTTTCATCGTTCAATAGCTCTGCACATATAGTCATTCATTGCTTGGAAACTCTTGTTCAGCTAAAATGACATCTCTGATTAAGTGACATTTTGAAAAATCCCTGCGTTATTTTCGTCTGTCTTTCTTTAATAATATTCTCTCATCTTCCATTTTTCATCAGCAGATTTCAAAGCTTTCAAAAGGAGGAATGACATTGTCTGCTTGAGGTTAGTGTCTGGAGGAGGAGGGATTTGTTTGGGGTGACAGAGAAAACCATTGAGGCTTGGTGAGGCCCAGCTGCCTCCTCTGAATGGTGAGCTCCCCCTTGCACCAGATGGAGCCAAACTGTTCTGAGTACGTCTTCCTGCTTGCTTGCCCCACACATGCATTGGGTAGCTGTGAGTATGGCTAGGAGGGCTGGGAGAGGGTCACTGGACAGAGAAATCAGGGCACTGTGCTCCCAAAGGGGATCTCTGGCTGCATCAGGCGCTCTGCTCCAGGCACACCCACACACATGGTGTGAGCAGAGTGAGGGCTGGAAGTGTCTGTTCACTTCGTGAGGAAAGGGCCTTTATGCCAGCTCCATTTAAGCAGAGCTGCACGGCCTGCTGGCTGCAGCCTGTTAATTCCACACGGGAGTGGATCCAGCATCCCCCGCTGCCGCAAGGTGCATGACCTGGACCACTCCGCATTGCTGAGTGCCTTGGGGGCATTCCCTAGGGCTGCTCCTAGCCCCGGACCTTCCTTACCAAGGAGTTACGAGCAGCCTACAGGTTGCCTTTTGCTTGCTGACCCTCATCTGTGCTAGTCGCCGTCACACCAACACCAGCAGCACTTTCCCTGGAAATAAGCAATTCACCCCTTCCAGCTCTTTCAAAAGTATTTGCAAATGAAGAGCATTCACTTAAAATATAAAACCAAGATACTTCAAATTTATTCATACAAACTGGAAGATAAGTTTTTACAACATTTTATTTAAAAAAATAAGCATTTTTATGTTAATTAAAATACAGAATTGTCATTCTGAAACACAAGAATGAGGTCATTCAAAATGTTTACACACATACCTTACACATCAGTACCTATGGTAACTTGGATGGGAATCTATTTCTAACAAAGTGTAATGCATTAGCTTTGAGTCTTTGTTCACTTAAGACTATGTTTTGTTTCTTTTTAAGAACAGAAGGTGTCATCTCCATGAGATCAACATTCAACAGTTCCAATGGTAACAAATTACTAAGAGCTTGAATGAACAAGTTCAGCGCACATCAGCTGCAGAATAAAAACAAAAACATTCAACCAAACAACAACAACAACAAAAGGTAATAACCATCCTTCTCCTTAATTAAACAAGGTGTTTTCCACTTGTCAGTGACAAGAAGCTCTCTCTTCTCTGTCCCTCCATGCAGATCAGCTGGTGAAAGACAAGAAGCACAGCACAGTGCTTTGCAGCAAGTTGAGCTGCTATTACATCTGAGCAGTGACTGGCAATTGGGGCAGGTAAAAATTGCGTGTCCTTCTCTTCTTAGGTTTCACATCTAGGACAGCTTCTGTCACTCTGTTCAGAAAATCTAGAGGCAGAAATCAAAGCTGAAGTAAGTCATTATAAGGCACTAATTTGTCATAAAATGCATGTGCACTTGCTTAGCTTTTGAAAGTTTCAGCTTTTGTCAGTTTGCTTTCTGGAGAGTTCAACAGTCAGTCTGTAACATGCTACAGAGCATCTTGGTCCCCAGTAGACTGTGTGTGGAATGAACTGGTAGATTCAGTGTGGTAAGTGATGTGAACTCCACACCACTTGCAAATATTTGCAGGCAATGGCCAGTTCTTAAAGAGCATCTTCACGTACTTCTTGAATTTTTCTCCCATGAAGAAATAGATGACTGGATTGAGGCAACAGTGTAAAAGGCCTAGGATTTCTGTTACCTGGAAAGCGTAGTCCAGATTTCTGCTCACTTGACAATCTCTAATGATTCCTGCCATTTCCAGTGATTGTAAGAAAATCACAATGTTGTAAGGGGTCCAAAAGAAGAAAAAGACAATCATGACAGCAAAGATCATCCTCACAGCCTTATTCTTTTTCTCATTTCTACAGTGAATTAATGTTTTAATGATCATGGAGTAGCAAAATGCCATAACAATAAAAGGGATTATGAGCCCTAAAATATTGATTTCCAAAGTACAAAAGAGTTTCCATGTTGTGAAATTACCTGGATATCTTGACTTGCAGGTAGTATAATTTTGTTCACTGAAAGATTCTCTAAACATAAGTTCAGGAACTGAGGCTAATAGAGCTACTAGCCATACAATAAGGCTAGTAATGAGGCCATAGAAGGCAGTTCTTGCTTTCAGGGAAAACACTGCACGAACAATTGCCAAGTATCTGTCTATGCTCATAAGCATAATGAAAAATATGCCGCTGTAAAAGCCAACCAAATAGATCCACGAAATGATTTTACACCAGGGTGTTCCAAAAACCCATTGGTCTATTGTGAAATAAGACCAGAATGGCAAGGATAAAACAAACAGCAAATCTGAGATGGCAAGATTGAGCAGGTACACATCAGTCATGCTCTTCAGTCTCTTGTATTTGAACAGGACCACAATGACCAGAATGTTTCCCATTAGCCCAACCAGGAAGACCAGGGTATACAGAACAGGTAGAAAGGAGGCTGCAAACCTCTTGACGCTTTCCTTACTGCATGGTTTTGGAGCATCATTATAATTTTCATAATAGTCATAAAGAGTTGGCTCTATACTCGAGGAACTCATTTTCCCACAGTTCCTGAGGATGAAAGAATATGAAAACAGCAGTGACTTTCAGTTCATCTGAACTATATGTTTACTCCACAAGCTTATATCACGCTGAAGGGAATGTAACTAGCAATGACTGCCTTGTAGTTCTAGCTATGTAGGTTCTTAAATGGTACTTAAGCATTATGGGATACATATAATCACACTTGCAAAAATACAGTCCTAACGTGTGCACGCTGTCCTTGCAACACTATGCAAGTGTGCCAAGTTAAGAACACCGTTCAAGCTGTAGAAAGGAAAGAACTATGGGAATGAAAGATACAGGCCATATATATCTAATCAGAGAGTGGTGCATCCTGCGTGGATAAAGTGAAAAGCAAAACTACTATTCATGATGGTTGAGGGTTTCACCCATCTTTCCTATCAGGCAAGCATCACTGAACGAGGCAGTAATACCAATGCATCTGACCTGCTGCTAATGAAATGATGCTTGCTGAAGGGTGACATCAGTTTGCAGTAAGTGCTGCCTTCAGGGGTGACATGCCTTACAAGAAGTCGTCATTTTCATATGCATGCTTTTCCCTAATGGACAGAGAGAGTCTTAACTGATATTATTCTGAGGCAGCCTAGATCAAACAAAAGACACAATGCAAATATGTTGCTCATGCACTTGTTCTTCGGACCGAGTGTTGTTCTTAATCTAACATATCAGAATCTTTGCAAGTGTGAATTATGTCCTTCCCCTTTTGTTCTTATTTTTATTTTTATGAATGGGGAAAGCAGAGGGAAAGTGAGTATAATTCCTTTATTTGTCTTTCCATTGCGTATTGCTGCTAGGTAACAGCAAGCATTGGCAACCATTAACCTGACCCTTACTGTGTTTAATCAATCACAGGTGTGACATCTTTCTAAACTACTGTTCTGTTGCATTACACGCAGAGAGGATCTTAATCTATCTGAATGACGAATTACTGAGACCATACAGGGACAAAACTATTCTACACCAGTGGTTTAGAGATGGCAGCTCTACAACAACTGCATGTAAACATATTTGAATCTAATCTAGATTTGGAAATAGCTAAAGTATATTAAAATATGACTTATTTTAAGTATTTTAAGCTGAACAAATACACATGAACACATGCAACACACGCATACCCACTTTTGACTATGCCTAAGTTTTGAAAACTGCTTTAAAATTATCTGAGCAACAAAAGGTAATTGAAAAAGCACATGATTCTTCCCAGCTACACACACAATGAATGTACATGATGCACAACTGTCGCTGCAGCTGCATTTCCTAAGTGTTACCTTTTTCCTCCTTTCGTCTCAATGGATGCCAAGGAGCTTCTTTGTGCTGACGAGGAAGGGTCGGTTGCTCCTCACCAGGTATCTTGGTCAATGAGGTGCTGCTGACAATGCTATCCAACAGCTGCAAAAAGCAGATGTCACAAGGTAGCTCTGTCTTTCAACGGAAACTTTGTACTTCCTTGCAGATTGTATCACAAGTGCTTCTCTCCTCAGCGCTCACCCGAGAAGGTCCTTTAAATTCAGACGAAATACTAAGTGCATCTTACTGAGGTATTAAAAAAAGAAAAGCTTCTTCTTATCCCGAAATCACTAAAAGCAGATGTCATTAGGTAGCTCTGATTCACCAGAGATTTTATTTTTCCTTATGGGTTTTATGCGACATTCTGAACCCAGGAAAAAAATAAAAAAATAAAAAATAAAGTAGCATTTCTAGTGAGCAGAGGAGAAAATAACTTGATTTGTAGGAATTATGTACTTGTCTGTCTAGACAAGACAACTAATTTTGCAAGTTATACTATATAATTGTAGAAGAAAAGAACTGACTAGATAGGAGATAGGATGTTCTCTCTTAATTCTTCTGTGACCTTCCTAAGCCCTGTTTATCTTGCAAAGAAACCAAATAAAGGCATGTTAATTCACACTGCCTCTTTGCTCAGTGAAGGATGTCTCTTACTGCAAGGCTGTCTCTTATATGCAGCAAAGCAGCTCCCCACCACTGACCTAGCTCAAATGGTGCCAGTGGTCATACTCAAGAATAACAACTCATGAGTAATGTGGCAGGGGGAGGGTAGGCAGCTCAACACTTTCTGTGAGTTTCCTGGAGAGCGCAATTGGTCCTGCTGGTCTCTTTTTGAATTTTGGGGAGGGGGGGGAAGGGATTACCTTTGGAAGAGCACTGAGGACGTGCTACTCAAATGGGGCATTTTTGAATCCCTACTGCAGGTCAGTTGTGGTAGCAGCTGGAAAAGAGTTCCTGGAAGGCCAGCCAGATGGAAGACTGCTTGCTTGTTACAGCAGAAACTAGAGAGTCATGAGGAGAAGTAAAACAAAGCAACAAACAAAACCAAAAACCAAAGCTATCGGAGGTGGTTGGAAGGGTAGGAAGGGTCACAGATTTTTCAGCCCAAAGGAGATGATGTATCTTCTAGGCTGACACCTTCTGTTTTTCCGAACACAGGTACAGGTTTTCATTCACTTATGCTATTCATTGCCATCTTTTGTGCCTTTGACATTGTTGCTATGTACAGTAACTTATACAGAAACACGCTAAAGTGCTTCTTCCAGAAAAGCATTCACATTTGATGTGAAGACATGAGATGTGAGATCCACCGATTTCTTGCTTTTTCAGAAGAAAATATTTGCATGAGAAGCAGCTTCTCAGTCATATTCCATAAGCTGCACAGACAGGGATTTTTTAAACTGGAAGATGTTCCTTCAGTGCAGTCATTTTTCTGCAGATCATGTATGTCTTCTCTTCAGTTTCCTAACAGACCTTTGAAGATGTGGACGTCAGATGAGCTGGCAATGCTATGGTGCCAGTTCCATCAGTTCTGATCACAGAAATTAGAAGCTCTT
This sequence comes from Tinamus guttatus, assembly GCF_000705375.1. The sequence goes on along the minus strand of NW_010579306.1, from coordinate 195,345 downwards.
CCTCTTGCTGCTCTTCTGTCTATGCAAGTGTTGCACTAGGGGCACAAATCCAGTTCTTCACTCATAATGGTATAAAACATTTCTTAATCATCTGTTTTGCGGGGGGAACTCCTGCTGTGCAGATCTCACCCTTCCTTAGTTTTCACTGTAATGCTTTATCCTCAATACACAGCCAAGCATTTGCATATCTGTCTTGTCCCACTGATTTTCTACCCCACTAACCTGGATGGCTCCTTTAAATTCTATCAGTGATCATTTTTGTTGATTTCCAGATGAAGTACTGAATAGAATTGAATCCAGATATGATCCCTCTTCTACTCCATAAGAACTTTTCGTGGTTAAGGGATGATTACTCACCACCAGAAACCTTTAAATGTCTGTCCATCAGTCCTAAACATATATGCCATGCTTCTCAGGTATGCTTCTGATTTTTCACTCAAAACGTGGTAACTCTGCACCTCTGCAGCACTCTGAATGCCAGAGAGCAAGACTTGTATGACATGAGGAAAGGCCCTGTCTGGCATATTTCCTTCACTACCTTGCGTAGAAAGCTGTGCTACTGCTGCTGAAGGAGTAGGGTGGGAAAATCTCCTTTAGTGGAGCAGCTGCAATAAGGAGGAGGAGTGACTAGCCTGCAGCAAAGCAGCAGTGGCATTGCAGAAGCCTGCTATATGAATGCGTTTCATGTTTCACCAGCAAATGAGAAGTGCTCTCTTCATAAGAAGACTTTGAGCAAGAGCATGTCTTCAGAAAGAGGAATGTTCAGCCACAAAAAGAGAAGAGACATAGCTTGAAATTATGAAAAAAATTCAGAATATTTTCAGAAAAAGTCATGAAAATCAGAAGGATAAAGATGAACCCTGAGGCATGTTCTGGTGGCCAGCCAATGAAAAAAGTCCTGGGAGAGCCTGTAAGGAAAATGGAGGAGAAGAAAAGCCTGAAAAAAAGAAGGAAAGAAGTCTCTAAGCAAATGAGAGAATACTCAAAACAGATTACTAGAGTTGGGAGTGATAGTTCTTAACAGCTTAGTGAGAAGGAAGAGTAGAAGGACTGTGTATAACTGTAATGGGGGAACTCTGAGGTCCCCTTCTAATGCAGCAAGGTGCAATATTTCAGTTCCTACTCAGTGAAGAAGAATCTGTCGAAGATTACCAAAAGGGACGTTTTGCCATTAACCCATGGCACATGTCTCACATGAGACAGTGACGCTAAAAGGAAAGCGGGAGGCAACGTCAATGAGATGTACAACTAACAGACTGACAAGGGAGGAGGAGCAAGAAGAGATATCTAGCCCGTATCAGGTATGTGGCATTGACCAAATGATGAGAGTATCACAGCCCTACAGAGACGTGGACCAGAAATGAGTAGCATGGCTGGGAGGAGGCTAAGTCTCTATGTGGGCAAGTGGAGGCTACACTAAAACCACCAGAAGGGAACTTAATAAAAACACAAAGCAGAACAGCCCGGATCAAGAACACCTTGTTTCTCACAAAGAGAAGATGGCAGCCACTTCCCCTTGCTATGGAAAGCCCTGTCATTAGCTGGCCATTTCACAGGATGCACAAGCAGCTGGCCAAAGGAAGGACTGGAGAGGCATGCTTACCTAGTCCGCTAGCTGGACCTGCTGCTGAGAGATCCCGCGGAACTGCCAGTTCATCTGTTCTCCGTGATACCAGCATTGGCCGGTGGCGAATGACTCAAATGTGTTATTAGAGAATTCCTGGTCTCGAAGAGGCGATGGACAGAGAGAGGCAGTAACAGTAGGAAAAGAAGTATTGCAAAAATCAGTGTTTTACAAATACATGGGTCAGACAGCCCAAGTCACAGTCATGCAGCAGTTTATCTTATTCAATAGTCTCCTCTATCAGATGGCCAACCCCTTCTTGCATAATCAGGCCTCGTGCAGTTCTCTTGCAATTGAGTTGAATTTGAATCACTCAGTTTCAATTGTTTTAGTGCCAATCCTTATTTCTCAGCAAGATATTCATGCCACCTAGTGACCAAGTGGTTATCTTCCTGGTAGCTTTCAATTTATGCCCAACTTACCATGCATTACTAAAACTGCAACAGTATGAGCACAGAACTAAAAAAGGAAGAGAATTCTATCTATAAAGACAACCACCATCTACACTGTTTTCCCAGTCCATTCAAAATTTCCCTGCAAACTTATGGGACAATGAAAATTCCTGTACCTAAGATGGCTGTTTGTGCTGGCAACCATAAGATTTATGTCTAAAATGATCATGTGTCAAGTAGCAATTCCCTTTATCTTTTCCTTTCCTACCTACTTTTTCTTTAAGTTGTCCAGTCCTACTCATTTTGCCTTTTGTATCCACTGGCAAGATTATCAAGTAGTACTGGCTATCATTTTTCTTAGGCTAATTTCCTTTCTTTCCTCATGCTATGCTTGAAAAGCTGCTATGTACAGAACTCCTCATAAAAAAAAAAGAAAAAAAGAAAAAAAAGGACTGAAACGTTAGATTTTAAGAATGATAGAAACAGTCTCTGTATATGATTAATTTTACTTAAAATAAAAATCAAACACAAAACGAGTTGTACTCTTAAATGTGAACTGACACTGTAAAGAACTTCCTTTGCATGATTTGGTGATGTAACAAATATTCCCAAACTGTTTGTTGTGGAAGGTGATAAATTTGCACTGTTTCTACTCTGAGTAACAGTTGTCATCTGAGATACTTTTTTTTGTTTGTTTTGCCACCATCACTTAACTGCCATAATGATGTCCCTTTTAGAGTCTGGTCACCTCAGAGGTAAAAAGCACAAAGCGACAGTGAACAGCAGAGTCTCTGCAGGCCAGTTTGTTTAATGTCTCTTGTACTGACTGTAGATACAAAAGGGTCGTGGCATTCTGGCATGAATACTTTCAGTCTGCTTTGTGGAATTTCCCCAGAGACCTTCAACACTGACCACTCTCTGTCTCGCCGTGCCTCTGGGAGTATCGGTATCCACGACCTGGGCTAGCGAACAACACCTACAGGCTGCCATGCCTCTTGACAGGCATCCACGCCTCTCAACCTCAACAGGCTTGCGGTGCAATCAACCGCCTTATCTATCCGTGACAGGGATCGAGACCAAGAGGCACCATGGATAATGTCGATAGAGCTGCCCTTAGCTCTCGCTCTCGACTGGCATCCATAGCTTGCCTTCTGGGACCCACTCTGCCCTTCACATGCTCAGAAGCCTATAGACACCGGTCTTTGTCAGGGCCACGAGGCTTTCAGAAGCAGCCTGAGCCCCACATACCGCTCAGGAAGCAAATCAGTAGCTACAGCACCCCGCTGAGAGACCGCAAAGCCTCTTAAGCTTGCGTGGCATCCAAAGCTTTTGCCCTAGCACTGATTTGGCTACTGTCATGCATTCATACCAACAAGCCGTGAGGAGTGTTGGCTGCTCAACCTATCATTGTGCCGACACACCCAGAGCTATTGATCCCTCTCTGTATTTAGTGATACCTTTCCATCTCCAGACACCTCGAGACTCTCAGCCACAAACCGACCTCAACTGGGCTGCTCTGAGGCACTGCTCTACTCTGTAACATGCTGACAAATGTACACGAGGCCCAGCAGCCGCTCTGGGAGACTCCTGTGCTGGGCAGTTCCAGCCTCCTGCCACACAGGGGCTAAGGCTGAAAATAGGCAGCATCTTCCAAGCCTCTAGCCCATTCCTTAGACAGCTATATGTATATACACTGGAGTATTTCTGATGCATAATCAGCAGGATAAATGCTTTGCAGGGAACTAATGCAACCTTGGTAGCAACCAACTCAGTTGCTACTACTACTTCTACATTAAAGCGCAAACACCCTCCTTCCTGCAAAAAGAAGTTTCCCAAGTTTTGGAACCGTGGAGGGCATCCTGCCTCCAGCAAAGCACGGCAACACCTCTGTGCCTGCTGAAACAAGGCAGAGGGACTCACGTCCTGCCACAGTCATCAGTCCGGGTCCAGTCACCCAGATGTAATTCAGCTCCACGGGAGAAGAAAGATGAGCAGGGTGAAGACAAGGAATCCCAAATGTGGAATCAGAGGAGTGATGCACTTCCTGATTACTGCCTTTGTCCTTACAAAAGTGGGAGCAATGGCAGTGGCCCAGAGCTACCTGAGGCTCTTGCTTCTGGAGCCCCAAGGACACTTGGGAGCCAAAGGGTCCAAGAGGCCTCAGTGAGCTGAGGTACCTGCAGGGCAGAACAGGTACCCAGGGAGGATGAGAAGGAGCAAAATAAGATGGGTATTCCAGAATAACATCTTGATTATCAAGTCATGAGGTTCCCTGCAAGGGACAATACAGAGCCGATGGAAGCAAACCCTCCTGCCTCCCTGAGGCAAGAGAGGTGGATCCACAACAACCAGCCAAAGTGGCCCATCCAAACTCCCCTGGGAGGGTGGCCTGGGAGAGCCTGCCAAAAAAGATCAAGGCAGAGTCATCCCAAAACAGTCAAAGGCCCGTATGGCCATGAAGCTGTGCTCAGCCACCTTTCCCTTGTCAAAAGGTCCAGATAAGGGACTATATGGCAGATGAACAAGGAAGAGCTGCTGCAAGGGAGAGTGCTCAGGGAGCTGCCACCAGGATAGGGATCTGCAGACACAGAGCTACTCCAAGCAGCACTGCCCATGCGCTGGCACACTGAAGGGATCAGGAGACCAGGGAAACGTGCTCTGTGAAACTGTTTCCAGCTGAATTAGGAGACTTTAGTCACACTGTCACTCTGATTGATATCAACCACTGCAAATAAGAGCCCAAACAGGTGGGGGAACAGGTTTCTGGAGTTAAGAGCTATAATATGGATAGAGAAAAAAAAAAATCAAAGAGGCCAGGCTTCAAGAAAACACTATTTCCAGTACAGAAAAAGTATCAACAATTGCTGAATACAAAGAGCTCCTCCCAGAAGAGGCACCCGTTCAGTAAATAATCAAATACACATCATGCACATTTTAAGCTTTCCTTTATCCAAGACTAGAAATTAGTCTGATGTGTGCAAGAAAGTGTGCACACAAGTCTCAGGGAAGCCTTGTAACTTCCCAGATCTCATACACTCAGCTGCAGTAACACAGGTGGTAGTGGGAGAGACCGGGCAAAGGTAAAGCTCACGACTTGATGAATCTGTGTGCACACCGAGGCGTGCATGCACACGGGTCTCTGCATACACATGCGACCTCCCTCATCGCCAAAGACACCTGGAAACTGCAAGCACTGTTGCTGCTGGTGTCGTTCTCAGTCGTGTGACAAGGCACATATTACACAAAGAAAAATCATGGTTTTGTCTGTTCTTTGGTCCCATTAACCAGAAGGAAAACACCTGAACGCTTTTCCATGGAGCAGAAAGAAAAGGATCACTTATGTTCTTGGAAGCGCTAATGACAACCAATACCTTTAAGGTAGATGTGCCTGTACTGTATGGAACTGCCATTTCTTCGTACTCATCTTCCACTGCCATTGAATTACCACCTCCCTTGATGTTCCCTAGTCCATCTTCAAGCAAAGCAGTGGCCAGGCAGGCAGTGCTCACACCACTGGCAACTCTACCTTCAAGGCACTTGATTTCAGCCCTCCTTCTCTGGAGCCTGGGGCACTGTCAAATGCAACACACAGAGGTAAAAGGGAGGGCTCTGCAGGGTAAGTGAAAGGAGCCGTCTCTTGTGAACGCTGAATGAGTCCAGGTCCCTTCACTCCCCCTTCTGGGCCACGTGCTGCAGCACCTAGAATCATAACATCATTGCAGTTGGAAAAGACCTTCAAGATCATCGAATCCAACTGCAAAGTCGTCAGCACCATGCCCGCAGGAGCCGACACTTGGCCTTGTTGAACCTCCTACAGTTGGTCTCAGCCCATCCAGCCAGCCTGTCCAGATCCCTCTGCAGAGCCTTCTGTGTTATTTGTGCTATTCCAGGCGGCTGCTTAATTCAGGCACAGAAGGACTATAAAATAAGTGAGAAATTGAAATTAGATTATCAAAGTAAGAATTCACAAATTCAAAGCTTGCAGCATGACTTAGAGAGGGAATGGCAAATTGAAACAATGCTAATGCAGGCACTCCACACACCCCCTGTACACCTCCCTGCTTGGGTCGATCTTTTACATGATACAGTGAGTCACGGATGAGAGATGGAATGGTCAGACCTTAAACCTCCACCAGAAAAATTAGGGAAAATAATTTGTAATTCAAATTTACAGCCCTCTGCACAATAGAATATGACGACAAGCATTAGCTTTGGGAGTGCCCGGCTCTATGTTGCATGGGCAATCCCCAGGCTGTATCACGAAATTGCTTGAAATCCTGTAACATAAAGTGACTGTATCTTCCCCTTTCAAGCGGGCTGGACAAAACCTCTCCTTCGGTGCCTCCCTGCTCTGGCAAAGCAAACAATCCTTTTGCACCTCTAAGGGAGGAGTTCAGGAGATTAAAAAAAACTAAACACTACAGAGTGGGACTCGGGCCGTCTGACCCGCATGATATATGTTTTCTTTTTTTTAGTGGCCCAAAAACTAAGAACTCTAAATTACAACAACCGATAAGCTCAGAAATTACGACATTGTGTCTCCCTTAAAAACTTTCATTAAGCTAGCTCCAGATTTTACTAACGCCTGTGCCGAAGAACAAGCACGGGGTGGAAATAGAAAGCAGCGGCATTGGAGGTAACTTATACTGATTGCTTTTGCCACTTTTAAGGAAGCGACTGA